>JARFJB010000827.1:2160000-2725000 GCA_036346205.1 Vesta saturnalis
TAGAACAATTCTATCAAAGTTAGATCTAGCTATGTGTTGAAACGTTTGATTAGCTTAAAACGAAGTGTAGGTATTTCCAGTAGCCAAGCGTATCGCTCCGAGTGGTCTTTTGGGGACCTGTAGAATAACATTACACCTTTCTGCCCTGCGGTAATAAAAAAACACCACTAGAAATACATCCAACGTGATGCTTTTGTCCCGGAGGTATGTTAATAACAGCTGTGGTTTTTATATTCAGCTGAGATCATATATTAAAGCTGACTTTGTCAAAGACGAAGCTAACGAACCCTACCTCATGCAGTGTGATTATTATACATGCTCTAATATCAGGAAGCAAAAACTATGGTGCTACGAGAGCGCAGAGTGCTTTGGTTTGGAACGATCGTGAGTCGCCCATGTTAGGTAGATCGTTTCAATTTGAACCGCCTTCTAATTTATAAATGAAAATATATAAATCTGCACCAGTTATGGTACATCACAGTATATACTAGCTCTAGAGACCTAGTAAACCCATGCTTGTTTTAATGTTTTTCTCCATTGGTTCTTATCTCTGGCTGTCTCCTCCCATTTTGTAATGCTCAAGCTGCGTAGGTTATCCTGTAATTCCTTTTTCCATGTACTTCGTGGTCTCCCTCTTCTTCTTTTATTTCTTCCTTGTTCTTTGGTCACTCATACTTATAACGTGGCCTAGCCTGACGAGCCTATGTGTCTTCGCTACACCAACTATGTTCGGTTCCCCACATAACTCATATATCTCTTCCTTTTTGTGCATTTCCCACTGTCCTTTAACATATTTTGCACCGTAGATTTTCCGCAGTATCTTTCTTTCCCACACTTTCAGTATTAATTCGCCCCTTTTCTTTAATGTCAACACCTCACATCCATACATTTTTAAACACTCTTATTATTGTTGATCGTGAAAACACTTTACTTTCCAAAATGTTTTTTGACGCTGCTGCAATCCTTGCGTGGATTTCCGCGCTGTTTCCTGGTTCTCTGGTTATCAACGTACCTAGATATGTAAACGACCCCACCTGTTCGAAGTTATACTGCATAGCTTCTTCTACTTTAATTAACAAACTTTGATCTTGTTCATAAGGTCTTTGATTCCATGTCATATACTTTGTTTTTATTTCGTTAATTTGTAACCCCATGTTTCGTACATTCAACAATAATCTTTTTGTCACCTCCTGTAGTTCTTCCCTTGACTTTGTTATAATGGTCAAGTCATCGGCTAATGTCACACATTGATGACGTCGTTGGTAAATTGTTCCCTCTCTATTTAATTTTGCTTTGCGTATTGCGATATTGAACAAGATAGCTAATAGTGGGTCGCCCTGTCTCAGATCCTTTTTCACTTTAAACGATCTTGTCAGCGATCCATTTACTCTGACCTTATTTTCTGTTTTTCCTAGTGTCATTGAGATTAGATTAACTAGCTTCTCTGATAATCCAAAATTTTGTAGTGCAGTAAATAGCGAGTTTCTTTGTATGCTATCATAAACTTGTTTAAAGTCTAAGAATAAGAGATGCATATTTAATTTAAATTCATATCTTGTGGCCTGTATTTTCCGTCGTGTAAATATGTGGTTTGTTACAGATCTGTTAGACGTAACGTCTAACTTCATGTCAGTTACACGTTAATAGACATATAGACGCTATCTAAAAAATTCTAAAGCTCTCTAACTGAAGCGCTCCAGCCGGCATCGTGATAACGATGTTGACAGTGGCTGGTCGATTTGTTCCTTTTTTGACGCTTAAGCGATTACGTTGATGTTCGCTATTACGAACGCAGACAGCGACTGTCGTATGATGGATTTATTTGTTAATATGCTCTTGCTTATGGTTAGTAGTTACTTACTTTAGCATAAATAGATCTTGTTCGTAGACTATCTAGGAGTCCTCCTCTTCAGCCCTGGTCATCTATTCTTGTTAGTGTTGCGCTGTTTTGTGTAATTGTATAGTTTACAATCATGAGTTGTGGTTATTTTTTGTGTTAGAATTTATTGGAATATTTATGTTAATCGGTTTAAGAGTGTGTTGTTTAGCTGGGTGTAGCGTGCTGCGTGTTGTTAATCTAATCCGTTGTCCGGAATCTTGCAAGGTCGTCATCGAGGAGGGCATGTGGAGTATTACCTAGAGATTCTTCTCCTCGGGGGGTTATGGAGTTGTTTTATAGGGTCGGGAGATGGGGGTGTTTGAATTTTAGTTTAGTTTTTTTTTCGTGGGAATTGAGGAAATCGGTAGTTGTAGGGAGTGGTAAGGATCTCTGTCGCCAAAAATTCTTTTTTGTGCAAAGTTTCTTTGTAATGCCTGTATTCTGTGTGTGATGGGTGGTAGTTTGCGCGTTGCATTGTGACGTTCGGCGTTTTCAGGAAGCGATGGAGGAGAGGTGATTAGGGTGTATGTTAGTGTATATGGGTGCTCGGAAATCCATAACAGGGCGTATGTATGTTTTGTAGGTGTGTTGTAGTGTTTGGGAGTAGCAACCTCTGAGTCTACTCCGCAGGGCGCCCAGTAGGTTTTCTCGTTTCTTATCCTGCTTAGTGTTCTTTGTACATCGGGAAGCCAATTAAGGGTTCTAGTGAAGAGGGTTACTAAGTAGGTGACTTCGTGTTGGGGTGGGAGTCTTTCGTGGTTTAGAGCGAGGAAAACATTGCTGACGGTTAGGTGCATCCTTACACCCCGAGGAAAGATGGCTTGGAAATCAGAGACCCAATAGAAGTGGTGGAAAATAATTGTTAAAATTAACAAGAAGTTAAAATTAATAAAAATAATTTTTATTAACTGCTACTGCTACCGGACGTCGATCCTGGTGTTGGCATTATCCGGGATTCTTCTTTTATTCTTGTGTACTTCTTGTTTACCTTGCTGAGTCCTGCGGTGCCTGCTTGCTGCTAGGCTGTGGTTCGTCTTAATAATCGCTTTTTCATATTATGTATATGGAAGCAGTGGCAGATGTAACTTTGAAGCGGCGAAGATCACGATGCCCGGAACGTTGAGAGTGAAAACGCTAAGTTCTTTTTTTGTAAAATTAATTAGCTTGCACTACGTATGATGTTACTCGTTCGAATCACAAAACCAGGAGGCGTATGATGAATTCTGCCATTGCTTTATACACAGCCCGTGCTGTCCTGTAGGGCGGGGAGGAGCTGTGCCTCCCGGCGTCGTAACCAAAAAAGGCGCCGTAGTAAAAATTCTGGTGAACCGGTGCATGGTTAATCAATTATCCATATTTATGCATGCATCGATGTACGAGGGATATCCGGTTACTAAGGTACATTTGTGAATTAGCGGCAGACTACTTTATTTATAGAAATCTAATATACAGTAAGTAAAAGCGGGACCTTTCAGCTACTTTTCAACTTAATCGCCTCCAAGGTTAACGCACTTATCGTAGCGAGGCGCACGCTTCTGTACACCCTCCTCGTCAAAGGTGCAATCCAGATTTCTAAAAAACTGCCTTACTTCATATTAAAGTTCGTGGTCGTTTTCAAACCTTTTCCCGACAAATGAGTTTTGAACGACCCAAGCAAATAAATATCAGAAGGAGCCAGGTCTGGACTATGGGCCTTCGTCTGAGCTGAGCTGTGCGGTCTTGCATTCTCATGCAACAACCTGATTCGTATTGTCAACCTTCCTCTTCGTTTCTGTCGAATGGCTTGGTGTAGTTTTTCGAGAGTTTGACAATAAATATTGCTGTTTATTGTCATTTTCGGTGGTAAGAACTCTATGAGCAAAACGCCATGCATATCCCAGAACACAGTTGCCATTGTCTTTTTGCAGACTGCTAAACCTTAAATGTTTTCGGTGTTGGTGAACTCACATACTTTCACGTGATTGAGTCTTTTTTTGATTCGGGATTATGGTGGTGTACTCAGGTTTTGTCTCCGGTAACTATAGACTCTAGAAATTCGTTTTCCTGACGATAACCCGTTAAAAGTTCCATTCCCGCCGCCATTCGTTACATTTAGTGTTGGTCGGTCAACAGCTTTGGTACCCATCTCGCGACAACTTTTCGATAGTATAATTGAGATACGATTTCTTGAACAGAGCTTTTAGGAATGCCGTATTTTCAACCGACGATCTTCTCAAATCAGCGTATCGACCTTTGATTGATTCTCATCCGTTTTCGTTGTTGATGGTTTTCGTCGCAAACCTTCGGAATCATCGTTCAGATTTGTGCGTCCACTTTTAAACTGCTGACAACAAACGTAAACTTGTTTTCGATTCATAGTGCCTTTTCCGTATGTATTCAGTATTTTTTTTATGAATTTCGGTAGGTGGTTCATTATTTGCAAGCAAAAAACGAATGACGGCTCGCACTTCAAATTTCGAGTAAGTTTCGTTTGGAACGACACATAACTTAAAAGAGTGTCAATAGCCACCTACGCAGCACATATGCACATCTAAAATGCGTGCAAATATACCTTAATAACCGGATATCCCTCGTATATCGTTCATGCCTATCGCAACATGCCATGCTTCAAACAGCCTACGCGACGTTTTAGTCCCGACTTAAAATTTCGAGTTTATCCCTGTTGCTGGTTTATTACTGCAAATTCTCGTCATTTTAAAACGTTATACAAAAGCGCGTTAGCATTAAGTTCTGACAAACTATAATATAAGTTACAACCAATATTCAGTGCATCCTATTCGTCTCGTCTGTGTGTTTGTGTGGTAAACTTAGTAAATTAAATTAAAAGTAAATACAAGAATCAACTAATAGCAATTATAGCAATCGACAAAAGTGCGACGTGTAACATACTCGTTAAATAAGATAAGACAAGAAACTAAATTATTTAATTTTTTTTTTTTATTTTTTTAAAATTAGTTTTTAGTATTCGAAGTTAAACTAAGGGGTTGTAAAACACAATTTAATATAGATACTAAACGATTTAAACTGAAAAAAATTAATTATTCTATTAATCCTACACTTTCTTTAATTATTCGTTATTTTGATAGATGTCTTCAGAAAAGCGAAAGAAGAAACATTCTAGACTCATTAATAAAAAGAGATGTGAATAAAATTTAAAGAACAATTATGGGAAAATAACACAATTTTTGTGAAAAACACATCAAGATGAACCGACGACGTCCTCCTTGTCGATGTACATGGTGTAAGCCACTTGGCTTACGATAATTAAATTGATTTGTTTTAATTTTTTCTCCAACTAGCTCAACCGTGTCTTTTTAACAAGACAGGGGTGGTTCGTAAATACGGGGTCTTTAGGCTTAACACTGTTCACCTTGAGTAAAATGGTTTAAACGTATATTGTCCTATTTCGTACAATGCTAAATATTTCAGTCTTAACTGTATGAAATAAACGCAAAAATAAAAAGGATAAAACATGTACAATGGATAAAACATGTACAATTCTTCCCTTGGGCCGCCCGTTCTCGATGAACGCCCTTCGACGGCAGGTGGTCGGCTCACTGGATATTGAGACGTTTCTGTGGAAATAGTAGTTATTGCTTTTCAATTAAAGGCATATTATACAAAAATCCGGAACAAAATGACTTTTATAACTTATTTAGAAACATTGTAATGTCGGTCCTGACCACAAACAGGAGTTATAGGCGTCGTTCTCGAATATTACCGGTATTACGTAAGGTGGTGGAAGTCAACGTCCGCGCCGGCGTTTGTGAAGTCAGTTACAAAATAATCGATCATTTAAAGTAACCGTGATGCGCAAGACTATTCCTATATATGGTTTTACTTTCAGACAGAATAAATGTATTCCTTTACCTAGAATATCTACTAATTGAATGTTTATATTTGTGATAAAGTGTAACTACGGTTTATGATATTTAAATAAACAAACTACAGGCGTACCGGATTTTGGTTAATTAGATACGGAAGTATTTAATTTAATTATCAGGGAATAATAACTTTTAATATTCGATGTTAAATAAAGTACGACAGGAAAATGTTTTCTGCATTAATTCGGTTTCGCGCTTTAATACCTAAACTTTACTAGTTCCACGAGAATTATGATAATTGATTAAACGAAAAGGAACTAATGTTACTATTTACATGAGATTTGTTTCCACTAGGAAGTAAACACTTATTTCAATTGTCTGGTGTAAAATAAACTAATGTTTCTTTCTCACGCGGTTATTCTCCGTATTAGAATGAAAGAATTTATACATGCAACGTTCGTAATTGATGATGATGCTGGTAAGGTGTTCAAACTTTCGGGAATGAATTAGTTTTTCAGGTTCCAGAAAACTTACTTGCGATACAGGTACGTTTATCTTATTGGATTTCTGTATTAAGAAATATTATTGGAAGGACTCACATTACGTGGACATCTAACTAATTGTAATCGATTTACGAGACGTTTGATCACGTTTGTGGCAATTAATTATGTAAACGCACAGCGGTTTCGGCTTTATATCGCTGGATCACTCGGGGATCTCTTAAAAATGGGGCGTCTGGTCTTGATATTATCTCCAGGTTGCGGGCGTCGCTTGTTTTTATTACTAATTTTACCTGGTGTTAAGCGTATTGGTGTTTGTAGGTGTAACATATGTTTAGTGGAGGGCCAATTATGAGAATCTGGGACTAACCCGTCTAGTGCTGTACAAATGGATCTTCGGGGAGACGCGGTAGAAGATGACTTGAGGCTTTACAGCCCGTCGTGACAACTTTTGAAGTATATAGGTTTGTAAAAGATGACTTCAGGCTTTACAGCCCGTCGTGACAACTTCTGAGGTGTATATGTTTGTAGAAGATGACATCAGGCTTTACAGTCCGTCGTGACAACTTCTGAGGTGTATATGTTTGTAGAAGATGACTTCAGGCTTTACAGCCCGTCGTCTATCTGGGTGTCTGGTGTAATATTTATGTAATGTGGTGCAATAAAATTTACGTGCTTTCAATCTCCGAATACGTCGGCCAGGTGATCGGTTAGCTCTAGCGGGTTCTCAGGCCGCGGCATGTATCGCGACGGTTCACGATGAACGTAAGTGGTAATCATACACGACGAAACTAAGAACGGCAGGCGCGCACGGTCTGAATGTGGTTCTTTTCTGGGTTATCGCAATAAGCGATCAGGATTCTGGTCAGGATTGTTAGGATCAACCGCAGTAAGCGATCAGGTTTCTAGTCAGGATTCCGGGTTCTCTTAAATAACGCGATTAAGAGCGGCAGGCGCGCGGTTAGGATATTCTTTATTTGGTTTCATCGGCGGAAAGGATCGACGCGCAGGTAGCGACGGCGGAACAGATCTACAAGCAAGCGGTCAGTGCAACAGCCCAACGCACAAGCAGGGGGTAGACTATGGACCGGATCGCGGACGACTAGCAAGGTGTCACGGCAAAGGCCCGACGCACAAGCATCCCCTTACGGTAGCTCATCTCGCGGTTTTATAGAGGATCCGCGGTAGACGGGGACGGTTATTGTGCAGGGATGCTAATGCGGTAATTGGTTGATATGATGGCGTGGGCTCTGACGTAAAAAAATTCGATATTTTTTTTAAATCTACGTCGGAAGGAATAAGAGAATTATTTGTTGTGCAATCTTGTGTAATTTTATGTAATTTGATTACTGCGGGATAATTAACAAATAATTAGTTTGAAAAATTTTGGTAATTTTGGTCTTTACAATGGCAACTAGTGATGCACAGATGGATACATCACAGTCGCAGCCATCTACATCAAGTACCATAGATACTCTTTTTAATGAAAATACTTCTACTAGAGCCAGCCTCGGATTTAGCAGGAGGCATAACATTGTGGCCAAATAATTTAACTCCATTTCAAATTGAAAATCGGTTATGGCTGAACATACTAAAAAAGTGGAAAATAATTCGAATTCCCATAAAAACGCCTCATTATTTAGGATATAAAATTCGAAATCAAATAATAAACTTAACTTAAGAGCGGAAATTTTAAATAGGAGTAGTACACAGGCGCTATCCCCACCACTTTTTTTACGTCACAAGCCCCGCCCCCTTTCTTTTTTTTATATGCCCACGTGGGGGACCGCATTTTCCACCCTTATTTTTAGTCGCTTACGTGTAGGACGTGTTTTTTCACCCCTATTTTTTTACACACCCACGTGCGAGACCGTATTTTCAACCCGTGCTGGAATTTTTATCCTTAATTTTCACACACTTACGTGTGAGACCGTATTTTCTACCCTTTATTTGCGAAGGCCCTTTTCAACCCTAATTATTTTACTCGCTCACGTATAGGACGTGTATTTTCACCCCTATTTTTTACACACCCACGTGCAGGACGTGTTTTTTCACCCTATTTTATGACAGCTCACGTATAGGACGCGTATTTTCTACCCTATGGGTCAACCCTAATTAGAGCCTTTCTGTACTTGCGCACGTGAGGGGCTGGACGAGGGGTTGGACCGAGACTTGGAGCTGTATTTAGGCTTAGGGTTGGTCTTGGCTTTGGTTAGGGTTATTTTGATGGTCATCTAATTAAGGTCCTTTTGGCTATATTAAAAAGTAGTAGCCCTGAAGGTTGCACACGCATACAATGTTGGAAATTGCATAATTAATAAGATATTATTATCGATCCTACTGTTTAAATGGTCATATGCTATTGGATGATCTTTTACCTATACGAGAAAACGTATTTCTAATAAGGAGGTTCTTGTACGACACGTGTAGGGCTTTGCAACTTGTTCTCAGGCCTTTGCCCCATGGCCGGAGATGGTGTGGGAACCTAACCTTATAAGATAAGTGTAGAGCTTAGCCCCTATCGTGGCCCCCTTGACGCAATTGTATGTTGTTCTAACTTAATCTTACAGCTGTAGGCCTTCGCCCCGTCATACAAAATTGTATTCTAATAAGGAGGTTCTTGTAAGGGAGGACTTGTATCAGGGTCTGCGTCCTAGCCCCTTTGAGTAAAAAATTGATTTTAGCGCCATCTAGTGGCGTCTAGACTATGAACATTTTCTGAAGCTGATAATGCACACCTCTCTCTTGCTCTATCTTGTTTCTTCCTCCCCCTCTCTCTTTCTCACACACACACACACACACACACACACACACACACACACAACACAAACAAATCAATTAATTAATCAATCTCAAACAAATCACGCTCGAACATCAGATAAAACTCAATCAATCAACCGAAATTATGTCTTACAGTTTGCGGAAAACAGATTACAGTTCAAACTGAACGCATTAAAGTGTAATTAAATATGACGTGAAATAATAAATAATTTCTACCCTAATGCAATGATGCTTTATGTATAGACAGATCTTCTAAACAGCCACCACCTATACATTCGGTACATCATATCTGATTTATTTGCATGTTCAATTATTTACACACAAAATTGTTTCATTGTAATGTGTTCATTAACAGTTGTGAAAACCCATTAAAAAGTAATAATTACTTATATAACATAGAGTTAAATTAAAATAACATGTTTTTAAGAATATCAAACTGATATAACGGAAATAAAACGCAAAAGGTTTTAATGGTTTATTATTATACGTAAATTAACAATAACTACAACTTTAAAATTCACGAATGCGTACCTACTATTTTGTAGAGCTGATCTTATGACGTTATCCTATAAGCATAATAATACATTTAAAAAAAATCTTTATCGGCATTTTTGTTAGCAATATCAGGTAAAAAACATATATTAAAAATAATAGAGCGATGAGGTAGGAGAGAAGGGCAAATCTCAAAATCATGATGATGATGACGACGAATCACGGTTCAAGAAGAAGAATAAAACCGATAAAGCATGTTATTAAATAATAATGAAATAATAATGTATTGTTGTTTATAATAATAATAATAATATATTTTCAAACGTTAAGCTTTCCTTCAATTTTGTTAATAAACTTGTTTTTTTTCCTAACGGTGCTCCACCGTCTTGATTCATGTTTGCAAGTTTACAAATTTTTTCGCTTTAGCGTGTTTTCGTATTTGCGTGTTTTCGTTTTTACGTATTTTCGCATTTTTATGTTTGCGTATTTTTTGTGTTAGCGTGTTTTCGTGGTACCGTTTTTCGTTTGTGTTTTTGTGTTAGCGTGTTTGCGTGTTTTTTTTGTGTTAGTTTGTTTTTCGCGTTTGCGTGTTTTCGCGCTCTAGCGCGCGCGTGTGTGTGTGAGTGTGCGTACGTGCGTGCGTGGGTACGTGCGAGCGTACGTACGTGCGTGCGAACGTGCGTACGTACGAGCGTGCGTACATGCGAGCGTGCGTGCGAGCTTGCGTGCGAGCGTGCGTGCGTACGTGCGAGCGTGCGTGCGAGCTTGCGTGCGTGCTTACGTGCGTGCGTACGTGCGAGCGTGCGAGCTTGCGTGCGTGTGTACGTGCGTGCGTGCATGCGTGTTTTTCGTTTGATCCTCGTGCTAAAGCAGTGCTAGTCGATTGTATGTAGTAGTAGGCACTATTGTGTTGACTAAAAGCTATAATTGGAAACGTTGCTTGCTATACCCAGTCCGTGGAATTATGTTTAATTAGCTTTTTTGACAGATGTATTTATTTATGATAAGATCAGGCATGCATGTAAAGTAATATAGAGGTGAAACTAACTAGCTAATGTGTTTTGCTGGTACACGTATCACAGTATTGAAGATTCTGTTTATGTATTAGAAAACGTACTATAGTCTCGAAACAGAATGCAGATAAAAACTGAAGGAAGTGAATACGATACAACTTCTGCGAACGAGCTGAAAGATTTGAAGTGTGTGCAACATTTCCAGAGCCGTGTTGATACCAGTTAATTTAGGGCTAACCTCGTGTCCGTGTAATAATGTCTGATAAAACTATTAGGGTTATTAGCTACTTTTATAGGTTGTTACAATATAATCGTTAAAGGTGAAGACGATGAGATAATTGTATCTCAAAAATCTCGTTTGATCTCATGAGATGTGTATAGATTTTCTTAAAAAATACCTGCGATGCTGTCTCATTCAAAAAATCTCATGCAAAAACATCAATAATCGTTAGCAATGTAGCTGTATCCGCTATTATGCTTACTTAATGTATACATATCACTAGTATAGCTTTTTTGATATCGAGAGAAGAAGCAAGATTTCGAACGGTTGTAGTATTTCCAGAGCTCTATCGAAATCAATTAAATTTAAGAATAATCTCATCTCTATGTAAAAATAGACGTAGTACAAGAATTACATATTTTAAATGTATTTAATGTGTAATCACTGTTTATTATTATTATTATTATGTAACATTAGTGGTAAACTATTATTATCAGTGTGAAGACGATGAGAGGAATGCATCTCAAATTTTGATGACTGTAACGCTGTCTATGAAGTTTCAAATAAAATTAGATTATGTCACCCTTATTTCAGATTAAAAAGTTTTTTTTAAACGTTTAGTTGACATTGCTATTATTCCCAACTGATAAAAAATTCCATATAACGTGAATCACATGTGTGTGTGTGTGTGTGTGTGTGTGTGTGTGTGTGTGTGTGTGTGTGTGTGTGTGTGTGTGTGTGTGTGTGTGTGTGTGTGTGTGTATGTGTGTGTGAACGTAATCGAGTATACAATAGTTTTTATGTAATCTGAAGCTTCAATTATTTTAAAAGTAATTTCCGCGTTAGCAAAATTTTTAAAATATTTGTAAGTGTTTTGAATGTAAATTTTTTTTGTAAGTACAACATGATTGTTAAATACGAATTCCGGTTTTCTGTATTACTTTCTAAAATAGTTAATGTAATGGGCTGTTTATATCCAGCCATTCACAAAGTGTATTTTGGTAAGACACGTTGTTTAAAAAATTCAGTTCAATATATGGTACAGTTGAAGGAAAAACTTCTAAAGGTAATCGTATTATTTTTAATATATGTTTCACCTGATATTGCTAACAAAAATGCCGATAAAGATTTTTTTAAATGTATTATTATGCTTATAGGATAACATCATAAGATCGGCTCTACAAAATAGTAGGTACGCATTCGTGAATTTTAAAGTTGTAGTTATTGTTAATTTACGTATAATAATAAACTTTTGCCTTTTATTTCCGTCTTATCAGTTTGATATTCATAAAAACATGTTATTTTAATTTAACTCTATGTTATATAAGTAATTATTACTTTTTAATGGGTTTTTACCACTGTTAATGAACACATTACAATGAAACAATTTTGTGTGTAAGTAATTGAACATGCAAATAAATCAGATATGATGTTCCGAATGTATAGGTGGTGGCTGTTTAGAGGATCTGCCTATACATAAAGCATCATTGCACTAGGGTAGAAATTATTTATTATTTCACGTCATATTTAATTACACTTTAATGCATTCAGTTTGAACTGTAATCTGGTTTCCGCAAACTGTAAGACATAATTTCGGTTGATTGATTGAGTTTTATCTGATGTTCGAGCGTGATTTGTTTGAGATTGATTAATTAATTGATTTGTTTGTGTGTGTGTGTGTGTGTGTGTGTGTGTGTGTGTGTGTGTGTGTGTGTGTATGTGTGTGTGTGTGAAAGAAAGAGAGAGGGGGAGAAAGAAACAAGATAGAGCAAGAGAGGGGTGTGCATTATCAACTTCAGAAAATGTTCATAGTTTATACGCCACTAGATGGCGCTAAAATCAATTTTTTACTCAAAGGGGCTAGGGCGCAGACCCTGATACAAGTCCTGCCTTACAAGAACCATCAAAATAACCCTAACCAAAGCCAAGACCAACCCTAACGCTAAATACAGCTACAAGTCTCGGTCCAACCCCTCACGTGCGCAAGTACAGAAAGGCTCTGATTAGGGTTGACCCACAGGGTAGAAAATACGCGTCCTATACGTGAGCTGTCTTAAAATAGGGTGAAAAAACACGTCCTACACGTGGGTGTGTAAAAAATAGGGGTGAAAATACACGTACTATACGTAAGCGAGTAAAATAATTAGGGTTGAAAAGGGCCTTCGAAAATAAAGGGTTGAAAATACGGTCTCACACGTTGTGTAAAAATATGAAAAAACACGTCCTACACGTAAGCGAGTAAAAATAATGAAAATGCGGTCCACGTGGGCATATAAAAAGTGAAAGGGGCTTACGTAAAAAGTGGTATAGTGCCTGTGTACTACTAATAGGGTTAAAAAGTATAAGTATTTTGACTATCCTTGATTGTACACCCGGTGTTATCCACCAACAGCAAATTTCAGTTTGCATTCGGTTCGTGAATTTAAATTTTGGTTTAATTCCAAGGCGATGCTGCGTCAAAGAACATTTTTTAACCTTTTACCCTGCTACAGATACGACGGGGAAAGGGCTATCAACATTCTTGTTATCGATATTGGAACAGTATGGTTTAAATATCCAAGATTTAAGCGGACAAGGGTACGACAATGGTCCTAATATGCGGGGAATCATAATAGATTTAAAAAAAATTGCCATACATTCAAGAGTTTTCTTTGTGCCTTGTTCAATCATTCAAGTTTATAATTTTTCCTCGGTTTCGACAACTCGGTGGCCAGTTTTAAAAGAATACGTAATAAATTTAACTGTAATCCTCTATCAGATACTAGGTGGTCTATATTACGTTCGGGGGCGAGAGTGCAAACAGCGCCAGCGATGCTATGTGTCCGCAAACGTATGCAAATATGCACCGCTCACAAACAAAGCTGGCTATTCTAATATAGCATTGTGATAAAATTGATTTTTCAAAGAAAATTTATAAAAAAAAGAACAGCAATTTACAAATATAATATAACAGAAATTTAAATGGTAATTGACAAGATACATTTCCAACAATCAAAGCAATGATAATAAATTAGTATCGACTACAATATACACTGCACTGAATAATACCAACACGCTTCGCGAACAGATAAAAAACGAACATATTTTCTACAAAAATTGATTTAATGGCCTATAAGGTATTTAGCATTAGAAAGTAGTTAGGAATCAGTCAAATTTACAAAATAAACCAATCACAAATGTAATTACATAACAATAATCATCGTAAATAATAAGTCAAGTCATTAGCCGATATTAACAGATAAAGAGTACACATATTTTGTATAAATGTTAGTTTAGTGGAACAATCAAAATGTAATTAAATCATCGTATAATAAGACAGCTCAAAGGGTTCTCTATTTTATCAGTCGATGCTAAAGAAGTTGGTTCTTCGCTCTATGTTGAGGCAAAATTTAAGACTAAAGAAATATTAAGGCCAAGAACAAGAAAAATAAAAAAGTAATTCACTTACGAGCATGATGACAAAGTTGATTGCTTTTTTGGTGTGTTCGATTTGAGCAGTCAGTCTATAGAAGAGAGATTCACATTGTTAATGCAGTTTTCACAGAATTTTATTTTTTAAGTAACATCTAAGTTTTCGCAACGTTCAGAAGAAAAGCAATTAAACTTTTGCACAAATCTTGAAAGTACAACAATAAAAATAAAAATGAACATGATATTAACGGTAAAGAATTATTACATGAACTTTACTAAAATCAGAGATAATATCATCCCCAATTGAGATATTAATATTATATTATTAAAAATAAATTAGAAGATGTATTTCCTAACAGTACTATAGGATTGCAAATATTATTAACAATGCCTGTTCCAGTGGGTACAGTTGAAAGGTGTTTTTCAAAAGATAATTAAAAATTATTTAAGGTCAACAATGTCACAAGAGCTACTGGAAAATTTGGCTATTATTTCAATCAAATCAGATTTAATAAATTAGGCACACAAGAGGTGATTAAGCAATTTGCTAAAAGGAAAGAATGCGAGCTATTATTTTGTAAATTTCAGTTATTAATAAATAATAAAAATAAAAACATATGTTAGATTGCTGGATATATTTGAGGTTTTAAGATATATTTGATAATTTTCTAGTATTTTGAAAAACGTGTATTATTATATTTTAATGTTTATGTTTCTACCTGTCTCTGAATAAAAGTTTAATTTCAAAATAGTGTTTTGTCAATAAAGTTGCAAAAACGAGCAAAAACTACTCATAGAGGGAGGGGGCGCCAACAATTTTCTTGCCACGGGGCGATTGGTGGTCTTAGTGCGGCACTATAATCGTAGTTTCGCAATCTACCGTTTTGTTTAATATATAAAAACATCCTACCATCTGTTTAATCTTAGTGTATATGTATTATGTACGTTTATTGTACTTCAGTTGATTATCTATATTGATTCCTTAATGCATAGCGTGACATTTTACATAATTTTACGGGGGCAATATATATACTGATGAATCTAACCACGAACATGTAAACAATTTTATTTCACGTCACGTATTTTCTTCCTATGCAAAGTATAAGAAACAATCGTAACTATTTTATTTTCGTTGAGAAATGTCTTCCATGTGCCCATCTAAGTATTGAGTTTAACTCTGCTTGTATTATTTTTTCACATTAATGTGTCTGAATGTGTATAATAAAGCATCGTCTGCATGCCTATAAGTACTATTTATTTTTCCTTTGTTATGCTTAACATATCATTCAGGTATAGCCAAACTAATATCGGTTAGAACCTTGAAGAATGCCAAATCTTAATTACTTTTTCTCACTGACGTTTAATTCCAACTTTATTCATGTTTTGTATTAGTAACTCATAGTTCACTGTATTGAATGATTTCGACAGATCTACGTAAGCGGCTATGGAATTTTTATTTTTATCTTATTGCGTATTTATTTTATCTGTTATGTTAATCAGAAATTTTTCGGTACTTTCTCTTTTTTGAGACCCATACACACACGCGCGCGCGCGGACGCGCACGCACAATCACACACGCGCACACAAGCACAGACATACACAAACACACACGCAAACAACACATACAACACACACAACACACACAACACACTCAGCACACACACACACACACACACACACACACACACACACACACACACACACACACACACACACACACACACACACACACACACACACACACACACAACACACACACACACACACACACACACACACACACACACACACACACACACACACACACACACACACACACACACACATACACACATATCACACACACACACGCACGCACACGAACGCACACGCACCGCGCACAACCACACACACACACACACACACACACACACACACACACACGACACGACACGACACACACACTACACACACACGACACACGAACACAACACACACACACACACACACAACAATATATATATATATATATATATATATATATATATATATATATATATATATACAGGGTTTTCCACTAGGCGTTCGTTAGAAGTTTATGTGGTTAGAAACAATTTAGAAATCTGAATTTTTGGACTTAAGGGTTATTTAAGATTCTCTTCCATTCTAAAATATTTTCAAGGTCATGTTACTTCCGGTTATACCGGAAGTCGCCACTAACTTCCTTATTTTAAATGGAAAATCCTGTATATTATTTTATTTTGGATTCTTGACAAAATTTTAGGATAAGTCTTATAAGGGTTTCCTATACCTTTTTCAACTGTTTCTTAGATATCTTGATTTTTCAAAATTTTGAAAGATGTAACCCTATTTTCAACACTGCTTGTCTTACTTCTTTTTGACTGATGGAAAGTGCTTCTGGAGTAGACAGAAGCATAAGAACTATACTTTGAAATACTCATTGACAATTGATTTATTGCATACATGGTGTTCAAAATTTGATGAACTATTAAACAATTTTCAAAGTTGAAAAACTTTGTTAATTCAAATGTGACACCCTGTATATTATTGGATGAATAGATGCAGCATTTAGTTATGCATCGTTTGACTATAACATTACCTATACCTATTATCGACAATTTTCTTGTTAATTAATATTTTCTACTTAAATGTGATTTTTGACAGAAACTAAAATGTTTTTCAAAAATAAAATGAACTTAATTCAAACTACACAAATTCTATTTTATTAAAACAATGAAATAAAACAAGAAGATAACAAAATTGAGAGCATAATAACAAAGGAAAAACATAAAACAATTATTTGAACATAACTAGAAGAAAAGTGATAAAAAATAAAATGAATCATTACAAATGTTCCACATGACCGCCAATCTTTACAAATATTTCAGCATTATTTTCTAACTCCAATATTCTTATATTGTCATACACCGGGGATCTTTGCACCACTTTTTTGACTGAAATTCTTTAATAATATATAAAGGTGTGTTAAAATCGGTTTAATTATTTTTTTATTATTGATATCTATTTATAGGTTATAAAGAAATCTTGACTACATTTTGAAGTTGATTGATTACGTCATTAAGCAAAAAATTCATTTAAGTTATGGTGCAAAGTATACCATAAGATAAGTATACATTTAGTGTTTCAATTATTTTTAACCAGTAAACTGTTTCTGGTGTAAAAAAATAATACGCGAGTATTAACATTGCACCACTACAAATATTTTGGATTTTTTATCATCTTTATCTTCTTTAAGGTCGTTATTCTTTATTGCTTACACAAAATGCTTACAATAACTTTAAATTCTAATAATTTTCAATTTAAGAGACACTAGTATTCTAAACATTAACTTTGAATCTGTACCATATGAAATCTTAAATTGTAAAATCACTCCCACCATAACTTGTCACATTCAGGAACAACATATATTGAACCAAGTATTTGATCCCATGTGTACCATATTTCGTCCCGTTTTTTGGGCCGCTTCCGAAACAATGTCGTCTTTACCATTGCGTTGATTATAGCTCCATCTTTATCTAAAGACGTTATAAAGTACCAGAAACAAGGTTTTGGTTAAATACATTCTCTTCTTACATTTCGTGTACATCATCAATTTCATCATCTGATTAATCTTGCAAAGTTGATAGGTGGTCATTAGCAGCTCTATCTGCATCTGAATCTTCATCTATAGCATCTTCCAATGTTTTTTGTTTGGAGGATTCAGTTTTTGATGTAGAGCTTGATGCTTCACTTAGGTCTGTAAGGTTAGTTTCGAAATGAGCGATGCTTTATCCTGGTGGAACGGTTAACTTCTTTTTTCTACGAGTTATAAACAAGATTGTTTCATGTCTTTTATTCTGCAAATATTCAATGAAAGAATTGTCAATAGCCGACGAACGTGAAGCGTTAAAATCATTAGTGGCTTTCTGGTTGGTTGTTATCATAGATCGACGGATCGAATTTAATCCTTCCAATAATGGAGTCACGGCAAAATTCCAAATTTTTTGGAGCCTGCCTTTAGGACAATTGACCTGACTCCAATATGAATTTCCTTGTACCTCATTAAAATTTCCCTGCAAGATCTTTATAATGATATAGAAATGATCTTAAACAATCTTTACCTGGAACGTTGTCCTTAAAGCGAGCTATTTTCCTTCCCTAGCGACTTGTGTAAGTTTTTATTATCTGTCATAATTCCATTTCAGTCACGGGAAAGCCAAAATCGCTTAGTCTGTGATTACAAGATACAAAACGACCCTCCTCTTCATGAGAGAACACAGGTGGATATCCAGATTTGTTCATGTGATGTAATTTCAGTTTATGAAAAATAGGTCGTCGACGTATTTTGTATGCTTCGGCAGCAATTCTTGTATTCATACCGGATTTTCCGGCAGATAAGCATGCTTCTAAATCTTCTGGTGTATAATCGACATATTTTCGGGATCCTAATTATCTTTTATAACATGGAGGCATTTTCCGAAAAAAAAAAAACAATAAGGGAATACACTATAACCCATTTTTGGGGATACATTGCACCTCTTAACTGGTGCAAAGTATTCCCAATTAAGTGGTGTAAAGTATCCCCAATTTTGTACGTAAGGTGCACAAATCAACAAATATATTTTTATCATGCATTTCTTAGTTTAAACACTCTATTTTAATATCAAAATGTAAACTTTCACTAACACTCATAATAAAATACTTATCTTTTTGGGGTTTTTTAATGGTGTACTTTAAATTATACAATCTAAACGTTTCGATAAGACTTACAGTTATCTTCGTCAGTAGTAATGTTTGTTAAAAATTGTTAAAGATGTTGTAAACAATTTTGTCAAATTTGAAAAATTAACATTACTACTGACGAAGATAACTGTAAGTGTCATCGAAACGTTTAGATTGTATAATTTAAAGTACACCATTACAAAAACCCAAAAAAGATAAGTATTTTACTCTATTTTAATGGCTACATTTATAAAATGGTAATGGTGTATGCGATTAAACGTGTTTTTATCAGCCAGGGGTATCTTGGCAACAAGATTTTGTCAAGGCTTTTTTAAGGTTATAATTTAGACGCCAACTGATTGACGACTTGCGCTATAAGGTGAAGTCTAACGTGTTCCAATGATTATTGTAGTGTCCACTATCGGTACAAGACGTAGTAGGGGATTAGAATAAAATAGAGCGCAGGGTCACAAAAACATACTTTTACAGCGTTGTTGCTTTCCAAGCTCCTTCAGCCACAATCATGGATTCCCAGCATACATACATACATTACGTACATATGCATGGTGGGATTAAGGATGGGTGTGGTCAGGATAGGATCGGAAGGAACGGAGTTAGGGTTCTGAGGGGGAAAATACTACCCCAGCATTCGCCTAAGTATCCGCACATGGTGTGCATATACGCAGTGACCATGCCGCTACATGTATATGAGGAAAACCCCTTGAAAAAACCTCATACAAGGTAGACGGTAACGTCGTGTCACCACTACGCTACCAGCTCGGTGTCTTGCATATCTTGTAACGTCATCGTCTCTTATCTTGACCCAATCTTCGCCTTTGGCCGTTTTCCTAATTGCGCATTCATTATACTTCTTTAAACATGCATATATTCAGATTTTGTATACATGTCTTTATCAATTTACAATGCTAATCGTTAATGATCTGCTAATTTGTGTTGAATTAATGCCGCCTTAACATATTTACATTTTGATCGTATTACTGCATGATCTATTAGCGATTTTTTGATTTCACCTTTTTTAATTTCTTCTTGTGTTACATCTCTTATACATGTTTTCATGTTCATATACGCTTGTAGAACTAATATCCATTAACTTTAAATTAACATGTCCTATTGTTAGTGCGTTAATCCTGCTATTACGTTTTTTTGATTCCCGTATCGATTTTTTACACATATTAATAACCCACCATTTGTTTTTTGCTTTCTAGATTTACACACCATCTTATAACCATCAACGGTATAATATTTTGGTTCATGTTACTGAATATTAATTTTAGAAGTAACATCAAATGAATTTTACAATACTTATCCTTCGGGTAATTAAATCATGTAGTATATAATGTATATGACAGTTATATTAATAGCAGGCTTATATTTGCGTCTTCATATTTTCCATATTTCATAAATTTGTTCTCAAGTAATTCTGAATAGATATTACCATTTACTGAGAACGATAACCGTAACTGTTATCGAAACGTTGAAATTTATACAGGGTATATTTTAAAATCACCGACAAACGAAAACTGGAGATTCTATGATTCAAAATAAGACAAAAATGATAATAAACGCTTTTCCGCAAATGCTTCCTAACCGGGATACAGGTTGATTAAAAAATACTTTTTTTAAGGTTTTTTTAAGATTCCTCAAAAACTATAATAGATGTTACACTGAGATTTGGTACACCTAAATGTCTAATTAAATACAATTAATCAGGTGAGTTTGAGTCAACTGACTCCATCCAGTGCCGTAGAATATTTTAAGTTAATCAGTTTAAGTAAAAAAAAACGCACGCCCCTGGTACTTTTGAAGAAATATTTTTTTGATAGATTGAACATTTAATTCTACAAATAAAATCATACTTAGTATTTTTTCGATTTTGCATTAACATAAACGACCACATTATTCAATAAAAATCAAAATTTGTTTTTTTTTCAAAAAAATAACGCAGTTAACTATTAGGTACATTATTAAAGAGATATTTGAAGGAATCAAAAACAAAATAATAATATTTTTATACATATTGTTCAAAATGTTCTCCTTCCCTCTGAATGCAAGCTTGTATTCTTCTTAGCAAATGAAACCTAACACGCTGAAAAATTTGTGGCATAGCCCTAATCTCATCGCTTGCCATCTGTATGCGATTCCAAAGTTGCTCTCGATTATCAGTTTAAACAGAATATACACGAGTTTTCAGATACCCCCACACAAAAAAATCCAATGGGTTTAAATCTGGCGATCGTGCCGGCCACGGTACTTCTCTTCCTCGTCCAATCCAGCGTCCAGGGAACCATGCATTTAAAAATTCTCTGACGTTTTGTGTAGAATGTGGTGGTGCACCATCATGCATGAAATACATATTCATTCTAACATCTAAGGGTACGTCGTCAAACAATTCTGGCAAATCTTCTCTCAAAACATTTATATAGAATTCACCAGTAAGTCTTTAAGGAAAACGGATAGGTCCGATTAGGTGATCGTCTAGTATACCTATCCAAATATTTTCGCTAAATCTATGTTGGTGAACTGTAACTACAGTTGGATGCTGATTTTCATCTAACCATTTGTGGGAATTATGCAAGTTTATTATTCCATTTCGGGAAAAAATCACTGATCAGTGGTCAATAAGTTTCTAACAAATTGTACATCTTCAGCATTTTTATTTAAAAACTATTCGCAAAAATTCATTCGACGAGGATGGTCAGCAGGCAATAATGCATGCACTTTTTGTAGGTGAAAGGGATGTAAATTTTGTTCTGGTAAAACTTTCCAAGACTTGCTATGCGACACACCAAATTCTAAACCTAACTCATGCGTACTTATTGATGAATTTTCATAAACTCTATCTAAAATTTGTTCCTCAATTTCAACTGGTACACGAGCGTCCGGAATTTTTCTTTCCTTTTAAGCTTCCATAATCTAACAAGTTACGATGAACGGTTCTAAACGCAGTATGATGTGGATGTCTTCTATTTGGAAATCTTTGTTCACAAAGTCGAGCAGCTACACGAGCATTGCAATTAGTATTACCATAACATAAATGCATATCGACCAGTTCTCGTTTGGAATAATTCATTTTTTCACAAACAATGAATTACAAAACACGCGTAAATGCAAACATAAGATACGTAACTGTCAAATGCAAAGCAATCTCTGATATATTTAATTTGGTTATTACTGAATAATGTAGCCGTTTATTAGTGGAGTTGATCGGCCTATTTCCACAGTTTATGCTTTTTGAGCGAGACGTTTTGGAAGCGGACTCTGCTTCCGTCATCAGGCTTAGTCCTGAGAAGGACTGTTTTCGCACTTGAGTCGAATTCATATGTTATATATAATATTTCCCAAGCACTTGACTACTCTCAGATTCGAACTTGGTACCTTTCACTTACTAGTCTGACACCTTTGCCACTGAACCAATATATATTTTTTAGAACATATATATATATATATATATATATAACTTTTTTCGTGGTTGCGCAGAAGTTTATTGCGCATGTTGCGCCGTAACCTCTTGCGCAGGTGTATTGCGCTTAAGCTCTTCGCGGATTATTGGAATCCATATGCGTTTCATTTCTACACTAGCTTGGATTATTGGATTTTCTGCTAGTGCTATGTATGTGGCTTCTTTGAGTTTCCGACGAGTTGTGTTCTCGTCCTTTGCCACAATCTGTATGTTATCCCATTGGATGCGGTGGTCTTCGTTCCAGACATGTTCGGCGATTCTTGATTTTTCTGTTTCGCCCTTGCGGACGTTGTTCTTATGTTCCTGCGTTCTCACTTTGAGTGGTATACTGGTCTCTTCTATGTATGCTCTGCCGCATTCGCATGTTAGGTTGTATACACAATTCTTGGAATTCTGATCTTTATTGTATGGTTTGTTTTTGGTTAGTATTCCCCTGAGCGTTCTGGTCGATTGGAAGGCAGTGCGGTTACCCTTTCCCTGTTTAGGTTAGGTGTTAGATCGGGGTAGCCTTTTCTTTGAGTGTTCTAGCGATATTTTCTTTTTCTCTGTTCAGGTCCTCTTGTTTTGAGCAGATTGTTTTTGCTCTATCGTACAAGCATTTTGCCACGCCTAACTAAACGTTTTTGTGGTGATTGGAGTTGTAGTATAGGTACCTCCGCGTGTGGGTAGGTTTCCTGTATGCACTTGTCGTGAAAGTGATTCTTTACTAAAATTTTATAGTTGGCTTTATACGTTTCTCAAACTGTTATATTAATAGCAGGCTTATGTTTATGTTTTAATTTTTCAAATTTGACAAAATTGTTTACATCTTTAACAATTTTTAACAAACATTACATTACTACTGACGAAGATAACTGTAAGTGTTATCGAAACGTTTAGATTGTATAATTTAAAGTACACCATTAAAAAACCCCAAAAATGATAAGTATTTTATGATTCTGAATATAGTTTGATTCAAATAAAGTTGGATATTACTCATTCTTAAAACTACACGAACTAAGATTTAGGCGACGTAAGTCTTCATTAGATCAGCAAAGTGTCTTTTAGTTAATATTTTTATCGGCAGATATCTCCACACAAATTTCCATAAAATGCCAAAGAATGTTGAAAATGATTGAATGTTTTTTATATTTTAAACTACAAAAATTATCCATCATATCCATTTATTTTATTGATAGAGTCAAAAATACTTTGGTGGAACAGTGAATTGTTATAATTTAGGACATTGGTTTGATTATAATTACATACCATCATAATGCATAACCTAAATATTTGTAACTAAACAAATACTTTGTGTTTATTACAAATTAAATCATTTCAGGTGGAAAAATTGATAAAAGTTGCAATTAGTTTGTTATTCTCAAGATTTATAACAACCCTTCTAGAAGCATAATTATTGCTTTGAAATCGACATAATTCTTGTAGATACTTTACGGTAACAAAAATATTAGATTTCATATTGCTCCAAGTTAAATGAAAAGCCATTTACATAAATCATTATATGTACTCAGTCCACCTATTGTAGAGTTATCAATACGTTATGTGAAAATTAGAAAATTTATATTACATATATTGGAATTAAAACATTTCAATTAAAACAAATTATTCACTATCAGTGTCACTCTCAGAGGTGGAATCGTTAACAGATGTAATTAATCGTTGCACAACCTTAAAATGTTTTTCATTTTCCCACTACTCTAACATAGACACTTCGGCTTGTTCATTGCATTTCTGCCAATATGTCCCACTAATTCGTTGCAAGGATTCCATCCATATTTCTTATACATGGTTATCGTCAAATTTTGAATTATGTCTTCCTAATTTTTGTAGTAGTGTTCTTTGCAGTTTGCCCACACCAGTTCAATTGGATTAAATTGACAGCGGTATGGTGGCAACCGTAATACTATGTGTCCACACTTGTGTGCTATTTCATCTATTTCGTACACTTTTGGTATCGCATTATCTGCAACTAATTGCACTAATTCTTTTTTATACATGCTAGGCTCATAAGCTATGTTATGCTTTAATAGAAAATTACATATTTCTCCCTTTTTAAATGAATTATTTGAAATTCTTTCTAGAAGTTTTGAATGATAACTAGCATTGTCCATTACAATTATAGATGGTTCCTTTAAGTTTGCAATTAAATTATTTTCAAACCATTTTATAAACAACTATGCACACATATCTCCATGACAGTATGCACCTTGTGACTTTGTAGAAAATAAAAGTGAAGCATCGGAAATAAATCCATCTTCATTACCTGCATGAACAACTATAAATCTAAAAAATACAGTTATTTTATTAGGAATTATAATGTGATAACTAAATTACAACAAACCCTTTTTCTTCGTCCATTAGCTTATTCTGCACGCTTTTCTTAGATTTATCACGCTAGCTTCTTTTGTGCGATCCTCAACTGACAATCCAAGTTGTATCTGAGAATACACGATTGTATAACTTTTCTTCTTTATTTCTGTCATATTCTTTTAAGAATCGTATGCGATTAACAGCAATGAGTGATTGTTCCAGTAAACCTCTCCTACCATCATCTACTTTAGATGAAAATGCAATGGAATGTAAGAGACGTCCTAAACTTGATCTACTGAAATCGCAAACTTGACTATTACTTAATTCTTTTTGTGATGATGCCAGCGTAACATATATACATACAAAAACAGGTATAGAACTAGACATGTCTTGCATGTTTGTATTTTCATTTTGAATGCATTTCATAAATTTTTCTCTTTACAGCAACCTTCACATAGTCATCACCTTCGATGGACTTAGATTTCGTACGTTTTCTCCGCTTAGCTGGTCACTGTGGAGGTTTATTTTCTCTTTGGGCTTCTGTAACCTTTTTTTTATAGCACTAACTCTATTTAGCCTAACCCCACATGCTTCAGACGTGCGCTAAGACTAGTCCTACCAAGTATCATATTTTACACAATAACGTACTGCATACCGGCATAACAGATTCAAATAGAACGAGTGTCCCTTAAATGGCACGTTCTCGTTCAAAATAATTAACCGCATTCATAACTACGAGCTGCGCTTGAGTTTTAAGGTGCTTATTACTAGCATATATCTTAAATTTTGTAAATTATATATAAACAAAACAGTTCTAGGGTTGAATCTACTTACAATGTCCAACAAATACATTTCCCTTAGACCTATCGACACACCTCATAATCTCCCATTAATTTATTACAAGAATAATAAACACCTACCAAATGCCTATAAATTGTGTGCTCGAGGGGTAATTAACATGAATTACTAAAATAAATAAATTCGTACATGTTTAGTACTTACTTAAGTTTCTTATTAAATTCTGTCTGTATTTATAAACTGAAAGAGTTTTGTTATATTTTCCTATTTTTTTTTTTTTGGTAGTCAAGAAACAGTTGTGTGTCACATATGCAGAAACACTTTAGCAGCTGTTAGCTATTAGCAGTCCTCGCTTCGCTTCGCTCGCTCATGCAGCTAATAACCTTGGGCTGCAAAAGCTCATTTTTCTGTCCTTGTGACACATTATTCTATTGTGTAGTGACAAGCAACACAATTTAATTGTAACAAACCGTAAGTCGATACCATTTTAATTAGTTACACAACTGATGCAAACAAAATGTCAGATAACGACGATGATGAAATAATACGTACGTCGCGAGCGGCATCTAATGCAGTGGCAAATTTGTTGCCCACAAGTCTGCCTACCTGTATAAATTTATACTGTGTTAGTTGCATATTTCTTAGAAAAAGGAGAAAAATACAAATCGTCAACACTTTGAAGTACATATTTGATGCTAAAATCTACGATACTGATTAGGCATAATATTGATATATCAAAATTTCCAAAATTGATAGCATTTATTAAAAAAAACACAGAACACAAACCCAAAAATATTTACTAGAGATGATGTAAACAAGTTTTTGATTGAAGCACCATATCGAAACTATTTCATATGGAAGATAGTGATTTTAATTTAATTTAACGTTGATACTAACCTGATTATTTTCTAGACATGCTTAATTTTTGGAGTCGCCAGTGTCTGACGAATGGACGAACTTAAAAAAAAGGGCTGATGTAAAAGATAAAGAAAACATATTAATAATTGCCATACCCGACTCTAAGACGGGAAAAGTCGAACTTTTACTGTTACAGACAAAATGTGTGAAAATTTAAACCCAATAGATATTTATAGAAAATATCGATCCTTGAGACCATCACACACTCCTCATAAACCCCTATTCGTTTTTTACCGTTTAGGCAAATGCACTACTCAACCAGTCGGTATTCACACATTTGGTAGGATCCCAAAACTAATTGCCACTTATTTGGAAATACCAAATGCACATACGTATACGGGTAGTGCTTTTCAAAGATCTTCTGCCTCCCCCTTAGCAAACACAGGTTCGGATATCCTATCTTTGAAACAATACGGCGGATGGAAAAGCACAACCGTCGCCGAGGGATATGTGGAGTCTCTAACTAAGAAGCATGAAATCGCGACGAGGATCCTCCAGGGACAATGCAAGCCTATAGACTCAACTTCGTCATCGGCAATGTAATAAACAATAAAAATTCTACTATTACTATTAATATTGCTAAATAAGCATGTAATTTTTTAAACACATTGATTCACTATTTAAATTCTGCGATTTTCCGATTTCAAAAAAAAATTTAAAACCCGTAACTATATGTATAATCATAATCTGATCAATGCTAAATAAATATATTTGTTAATTATCACTGTCAATTCAATCGTTTAACTAAATTAAAAATAATCAATAACTATAATTATTAGTGTTAATAAATGCGATTTTGGATAAAATTTAATATGCACCTCGGCATTAAAGTCATTTTTATCACTCACGTGGTTATTTGCCTCGGCTTTCGCCTTGGCAAATAATGTCCACATTGGTGATAAAAAATATTACTCTATTGCTTTGATACATAAATAACTATTATACCATATTTTTTTTTATGATTGTGTACCTGAACAGGCTGTTTCGCTTACCATGCTAAATCACTCAGGAACACTAAAAGGATGGATAGGGGGTATTAATTTGCTAAGAGATACCACGGCTACCTTTAATTTTTTCATATAAGTGAGAGGAAAACAGGAACTAGGTAGATCATTTCAGAGTTTAGAAGCCGTGTAGAAGAACGTTTGTCGTTTGATACGATAGGTATAGATTTGTACTGCACATTGTTATGTGAATGAGCGAACCGAGTATCCCTAGCAAAGGTGGCCTGAGATGGTATCAAAGGATGTAATACAGCAGCGGAATAGTCATTGTAATACCGACAATACAAACGATTCTTCTATGCTCAAGGGACCGTATGTCAGAAGTTGAGTACGGGTCATTCATAAGCCTAATCAACTACATTGAGAGCGTATTAGGAAGCACAACCCGGAAGTGAGAATTATATTCTAGATGGGGTCGAATTGGGTCCTTATACAGCATAAAGAGTTATCGGGACGTAAAGTACTCTTAGATCTGTACAATAAGCCCATTTCACGAGCAGCTGCTGTAGTAGCTGACAGAAAGTGGTCAACCCGTGCTAGATTTGAAGATACAGTCATTTCGAACATAGTAATAGAGTCTGAAAATGAACGTTCTTTTTTGACGAACACAAGACAATACTGAAGTGGTTATTGTTGGTTATTCTGAAAATATCCTCACCTGCGGATTTTCTTCCCAGCACGTCATAAAAACTTAAACCCGCAACCAAATCCATTTATTTAGTCTCTAAAAGCAATTGCCTTGAATTTGGTGTAGGACTTTCATTAAAGAACATTTATTTTTGTTACCCTTATCTGCAACTGACATTTATTCCAATCCTTTCGTTTATTAATAACAATATTTTTGTCACTCTCAATGTTTAATTTGACTAGTAGAAAATTAGTATTATTTTTTTAATAGGTGCATGAGTGCATCTTATTTTTTCCAATACTTCCCGAATGTTTGATATCCGGAGAGATTTGACTATTTCTCGATAAACCTACCGTGAATTTCAAAAATTTCCTGGGATTATATTGATGGATTTTGTTTAATCACTCCGTGATTACTTCAATCTGCTTATTCTTTAGTTCTAATGACCATTTTAACTTTATTTCTTTATAACTTTTACTTTCTGTAATAATTTGGAAAATGTGTTATCTAATTCGTCAAATCCCTTAGACATGTAATCCATCGAATCCATTATTTTATGAGTGATTTAATCTTAAGTGTCTTTTCCTGCTCAATGTAATCGGTATTTATTGCCCGTATTTCAACAAAAATGATTAAAAGCTTGATTAGATGGAACGTCTCCACAATATTTTGCTCGTTCTTGATTTAAATCTGTACGTGGTTTCTGAAATAGAACATTTAAAATCAGCACCAAATGCTTAACATCTTATCTCTACCTTGTCTACATCAATTTTACAGTGACCGCACTTTATTTTATAAAATCTAAAATTACAAGAAATTTATATACAACAGTTTTTTAAGTTTGTTTGTTAATATGTAACCAAAAATTCACGTATAATATAAATAATAATAACAACAAGCCACTCACAAGCCCAACCTTACGTCCGAGCTGACTATCTGTGCTTATGTGAGTGGCGGACACATGCAACGAAATGACTTGGCAGGTGACCAACGGGGCTCTGGCGCACCCACCAATATGGAGACCTGACAAAGAAAAAGTAAACGTTTAACGCCACTACCGGGGGCTACCGCCGGGGTACATCTGGAACCGGCGCTCGGTGTTCCGTCGGTGGTGAGGATCTTCCGTAAATCCCTCCTTTGCTGTTGCGCAGGAGGCCCCTGAGGCCTTTTTATCTGCGTCCACAAAGGCTGGGAAACCGAGAGTATGAGATGGTCACCTGACGTTAGTACATTCATCAAGCGCACATATTACTACATTACAAAATTACAAACAGGCTTGTCAACATATAGAAACCTGTTGCATAAAAAAATAATGGAAAAAGGCCCCGGTTTAAATGTACTTGAACAATGAGTTTCTGACCAAAGGAGAGTTATTGTACGCAATAAACTACTGAGTACCTAAATACTGAACCGATTACAGGAAGAAGTTAAAGCTAAGTTAAATAAAAAAAAAATGTTGCGACTAGTTTAGGAAACGCCATAGTAGATCATACTGAATCACAACCATACAACCTTTCACTCATCCTACACACTCAATCCAGACAACATACAACCCCACTGCAACACACGTTAAGCCCGACAATCACACCATTAACTCAAAATCGCGAAATTACACACGTGCCCATCCATACACTACTAAGAAACACCTTATTGATTGAAAACGAAATAGAAACACTGTCATCAGATTCCACAATAGCACAACTAAATGAAAAGTTACAAACTACTACATTACTATGTGGTAGAATGGACGCTACTGCACGATCTAAACTACCAAAGTTAAGATACAGCACACTTCAAAGGCTACTGAACGTTTTCAATATAGTTATACGGGACCAAAATCTGAAGCTTCACACTTAACTCATATTGCAATGCAATGGAATATTTACAAAATATCACAGATAGATTATACAACTGGAAGTCACCTGGAGTAGATAAAATTCATAGTTTTTTGTATAAAAAACTAAAGACCTTACATAAATATTTAGCTAAAACTTTAACAGAAACAATGCAACAAAAACAAATAGCATACCATACTCTTGGCTAATAGAAGTCCTTAAAATATATAAAATTAATAATACCATACCTAATTGAATTCCTACAACTTATAATACCCCTATGGAAAACTGTAACAACTCTTTTTTGTGTTGTATAAAATATACCTCAATTTAGGATCTTTCCTTCATTTAGTTCTAAATACAAGAAAATTTTAATTATTGAGATATGGTTATGAGGTAGACAACTTAATTTGCATATCTTCATAGTGCATACTTTCGTAAAGATTTATATTCCCATAAATTGTTTTCTAGCCATTTGAGTTGCGCAACGCATCGTGACTTAATTCTATACGCAACGCGTCTGCGTTAAGTTATTCTGCTCCTATCTTGTGCGCAGAACCGCATCATCTACTTCGAAAGCCTCCATTTTTTTCTCCATTTTTTTCACTTCCTGTTTAATGTCGAAGCAGGGAGCTGCTTTTTTTGATTTTTACCTAAATTTATGTGAAAGTGCCATCAAATTGGTGGTAAGATATATTTTTAATACATTTACATAAAATTAAAGCATTTGTTCTATTTAGGCGCTTTCTTTACGTATTTTTTATACCATTTTTTACTTTAATTACTTTCATCATTACTTCAATTTACCACGTAATTACCTTTTGAGTACGCATTTGATTTTATTGTTGCGTACATTTTTCGTTTTATGATTTCATTTTTTTTTTTTTGAATGGAAAACTTCCAAATAATGCAATAAGAAGTGGATTTAAAAGTTTTAAGAAGAAATTTATACGGATTTTATAAAGATAAATTCAGTTTGGGGTGCGGCTGATAACATTATGTCAAAATTGCACAATGATGACGTAAGAATGATTTCATGCAGGTTAACCGCTTCGTAATCATATTTAGATACCAGAGGTTGTCAAAAAGAAAAGTTTGTGTACAAAAATTTCTAATGTAGTGTAGTGTAGTGATTTATTTAGTACTTTAAGCATAATTTTAAGACCTTCATTATTTCATCATTACATTTGATATTCAATAAACATAGTCTGTATATTGTTATTTTTTACATTTTTATAAACTCGGTTTAATTGTTCCGATATTATAAAAAACAATTTGGCGCCCGAGATAATTTCATTAGTTTTATATTTTTTATTATTGATGGTAAGTGAAAATAATCGAGCAGATCTAGTGGTAATTAAGCAAATCATTTTATTTGAACCCACCCTGTTAATCAACCGACTGAGTCAAAGGCACAACTATAAGTGGTATAAGGTTTGTATTTTTGGAGAACTTATTATTTCATTATCTTATAACTTACTTTTTATTAATTAAAATTTCACATACGACACACCTACGATACACACTTTTATTACAAAACCACCCCATACCTCAATAATTACCCCAACCCTACAGTTACTAGAGAAATTTCAATAAAAAGAGGCATCGATCAAGGAGACTCAAGGAGTCCCTTATGGTTTTGTTTGGCTCTTAACCCGATATCACAACTACTGAATAGTCAACGTGCAGGATTTCCTCTAAAACATAATAACATTAATTTTAAAATAGCACACTTAGTTAATATGGATTACATAAAATTATACGCAAAAACAGATGAAGAAATGGATAAATTAGTAAAGGTTATGCCTGAATTGAGCCGGGATATTAATATGCAATTTGGTTTGGATGAGTGCAGGAGACTCCACATAGTAAAAGACAAAATCTGCAGCGGTGACTATTCTGTGGATCAAGATGATTCTCAGAACCTATCGAAAGCAATAAACACCGTGCCGTCCCAGTGCTTACTTACTCATTTGGTGTCATGAAATGGAGCAAAACCAACATTTTTTCCATAGAAAGGGCAACTCGATTCATACTTACAAAGCACAATAATCACCACCCAAACTCAGCAATAGAGAGACTTACCGTTACCAGGAAAAATGGAGACAGAGGCCTTACCAATATACACCATCTTTGGCAGAAACAAGTACACAAAGTTCAAAACTTTTTCCACCAGAAATCTGACACTAGCCACCTACTCAAAGCAATTCAACCAAATGATTTTAATTATACGCCGCTAAATCTATATCAAACCCCTACAGACAACCCGCCAACAAATATAGTTCCGAACCCAGAACAAGCCACAATGGAAGCATGGAGGAAGAAGGTGTCGCATGGTCGGCATTAGAATGGTCTCGAGCAGCCACTTATAGACAAATACGTCTCAAATAAATTCCTAAAAATAGACTCCTTATTCCCGGATACTAAAGGTTTTATAATAGCGATTCTAGACCAAATAATTAACATCAAAAACTACAGAAAATTTATAATCAAAGACCCTGCCGCATCCGAAGACAAGTGGCGAAAATGCCACATTCACTATGTGAAACATTCAACACATAACCGGAGCACAAACCGATTACAACCATAGACATAACCAAGTAGCAGACATCATACATCCAACATTAACCATTCAGCTCAACCTCATACTAGACGACCACACACTCTACTACAAATAAAATCCTACTACTATCCTAGAAAACTCAAAACACAAGATGTACTACGACCGAGCTATCCTAACCGATAGAACTATTCACTAAAATAGACCAGACATGACACTACAAGATAAACTAAATAAAACTACTTACTTTATTGATATTGCTATACCTAATACTCGTAACATTAGACAATAACAAAAAAAACACAAATACGCAGATTTAAAGGATGAAGTTAGTAGAATCTTGAGGCAAGATGAAGTTTACATGGCGCCAATAGTCTTATCAACTACTGGGGTAATACCAAACCATCTACGTAATAACTTTAAATTAGTAAATTACAAAAAGCAGCTATATCAAATACATATACCTAGTGTCACGGAACAAATTACATTCTTATTACTCGGTTGACGCCCCTAGTAAGCATTATTAAAGCTGTGAAAAAAAGAAGAAAAACAATAATAATAAATCGTATATTGGTCTTCAGATTTTAACAATGAATAATTATAATTATAACACATCACGTTATAATTACAAGACTGCGTTGTGGTATGCACTTTGAAATCTCTCCATCTTTCAGCACTGATGTCGGTGGAGCTCATGTTGTATATGTGCTTGGTTTTGGATGGTACAATGGCTTGGGTGCTGTTTATTGTCGATCTGTAGTTGGCTGGATTGAGCGTGTCCTGTAATCATTTGTGGCGTTATTGTGACCGTTGATGCCCAAGTGAATCTGTAAAAGAAAGAAATGGGTATTGGTTAAGCGTAAAAAAAACCATCAATAATCAGGTCAATACAGTGCGGTTGTTGTATTAGTAATACTAAAGTTTTCATGAAATAGTGGCATCACTTGATTAAATGACCATAGGTAATGAGAGACAACATACAATGTATTCTAAAAAGCAAAAATTTTCAGGAAAATTTATGTATTTTTAAAATGGTTCAATTTATGTATGCGAAATTCAGTAGAACTTCTCCAAAATAAGAAATAGAATCCACGCCATTCGATTTAAAATAAAGGAGTTAGTGTGGATTACCGATAAACTCAAAATGAACTATTTGATCGGATGCAGAATGAGCTATACAGTTTATCATTCAGCGAAATAAACTTGTAGACAAAAACTAATCTGCTCAAATTATTAATTTTAATAATAATAGTATATTATGAAACTAGTTTATAATGCAAGGGATTATGGCAGCTCAAGTAATAATGGAAACGAATGCCATAATCCCGCATTATAAACGAATTTCATATGATATTTTGTTGTCGAACTAGCCACTTTTAGACACAATTTAAATGAAATAATATTCCACATGAGTTCATGAACAGTCTTATTATAGTTGCCATAGTTTTGCATTATAAGTGTCATTTATTTGTTGTAAATAAACAAATTTTACAAAAATGGATTAAGACGTGGATGAAGAAATTCTTTAAAAGCAGAAGAAGCTGGATTTTTATACCTAAAAGTCCGAAATCATTTATAAGAAAGAGTTCGACAGATTTATTGAGTGGATGCGCAAGGATAATACGGAGAAGGTTTTTCTTGCGTATTTCCTTGATCAGGTAAGTTCATTACAACATTGTATTTATTTTATTAGTCGAAAAAATACAAATCGTCTTCATTATGGTGCATGTACTCCAAATTAAAATGTATGTTGCGTCTAAAAAAGGATGTGGACATCAGCAACTTTTCAAAACTTTCGGCATTCTTGAAAAACTGTTCTATTGGGTACATGCAGAGAAGTCATTAGCGTTTTCAAAAGAGCACATACTTAATTCTTTTCTTGAAGCACCCAATAACAAATACTTACTTATGAAGGTAAATTTTTACGTTTAAGATTATTCTTAACAAATATGATTCCATTTGAGGTAGTTGCAATATTTGGTGTGTTTGGCGCATAGAATTGTACAATATGTGTGTTGGGGATATTGAAGTAGAAGGTTCTGTCTTTGTGGTTTATATTAGAGATGCCAAAACACACAGACCCAGGCTTTTTATCATATTAAACGATGACAGTAGAGTAAATTATATTGATTTCATTAAGAAGTACATGAGTTTAAGACCGATGCATGTGAAGATTGAAAAGTTTGTTTATTCTACAATGAGTGTAAATGTACCTGTAATCATATTGGTATTAACACATTTGGTCAAATCCCTCGACAGATTGCCAAGTAGTTAAATATTCCCAATGCCAATCAATACACAGGACATTCATTTCGTAGAACTTCTGCCACAATCTTGGCAAACAGTGCAGCTGACAGAACTTTAAAACGGCATGGGGATTGGAAAAACGATGCTGTTGCTGAAGGGTACGGGACACACTCCATCGAAAACAAGAAGAGAATTGCCAAAACCTTAGGATCTAGTAGCGTACAACAAATGAGTAACCGAGAAATATCTATATCAAAATCTTCAAGCAGTTCAAGCGAATGCCTAATTGAAACATCTGGGGGAATTTCAATTTCCGGAAATTCCAATTGCACCATTAATATTAACATCAGTAAACAATCCTTTCTTTAATATTACATTAATTACAGATCATATTCTAAGTGTAGTATTAATATAAGTAAATAATTTGTTCAATTTCTTTGTTTGTATCTCGTCCTCAAGACGACTTTATGGCACGCATGCCATAAAGTGACAAATTATTAACGGTTTTGACATTAATAACCAAGGCATTCTAATGCTAGTCGACGACAAAAGTTAATGTGCGTTATAGTCTGTTTTGCTAATCCAATTTGGGAAATTGTACATAACTATAACCAGTTATTACAGTTATAAAGGGAGCCTTATCGTTAAACTCCAATTATACCAACAATGGGCAATCATAGTCCCATTTTAGGTACCAAATTGTAACTATGAAAGTTATAAAGCTGTATGTTTAAAACAACAAAGTGTAATGTTATGCATTTTTAATTAATTATTGATTGACGCTATGAGTTCAGAATTGACTCATGCTTACATATTTTTCTAACTGAACATCTGCTTACAAAGGAAAATGTTACCTCCACATGAACCCTCTTTCTCGCCAGGGGGATGAGATTGATAAGAATTTTCTTCAAATAGGTATGCGTTTTTAGTACACAGATTGAAATTACCACATTTAATAACATTAAATTTAAAAATGAGTAAACCAGGACACCATTGTTTACTTAATTTAATGTTAGTAGCAACTTAAGTTCGATCATGCAAACAAGTTTATTGCATACACTCTGTTCCAACTTTTTTTGCATTAGAGCACGCCATGATATTCCTTTTCAGTAGTGTCATTAATTCCCGTTTGTCAAAATGACAAGAAGTCAATTTGACTCCGTCCTGTCGAAAGTAATCGGGCTGCGTTGCCTACTTATGTAACGCATATGATGATGTCTCAATAAATGAATTAACAATAGTTTGTTAAACGATAAATGGGACAGATCCCGATATGGTTGCAGGCCGCTCGCAGGGCCGCACTTGAAAAAAATTAGTAAAATAATATTATTCAAAAATATCATCGGTAACTGTTATAACAAATTACTGATGATACTATTCAGTAATAATTAGTAGATTGTCCTTTATTGTAGGATAGTTTAAATCTATAGTTAATGAGATTATAGTTCCCAAATAGTACTGGAAACTACATCATTGTCATTAGTGCTAATGGGTAAGTAGAAGTTTTCCATATAAATAAGCCCTATTTCAGAACACATTTAAAACTTAATCAAACTTCCAGTACGTCACATTGTGAGAGACTTCGACCTATATCATGGATCCGTTACCGGTTTCTGTAGTTAAATTTAAGCAGGACATGACCCTCAATTTGCAAAATCGAAACGATTACTTTTAAACGTACTAAACTAGCACCTGAACTTAGCCAACGGTCAGAGCTTGTCATTCACTATTGAAATGTTTCAAAAATATGCGGGGTGTCCGACCGTACAATTTATATAATGCGCGAAGAGGCTCAGCAAGGGGAACTCAAACCACCCCAAAAACGGAAAGTAAACCAAACTCAGTCTAATTCACGGGAAAATACCTGTGATGAAGGAGTAAAGTCAAAAATTAGGAGGATTGTGCAGGATTTTATTTTGAAAAATCTGCCACCAACGGTTCGCAGGACTTTAAATAAAGTTAATAATGAAGAAGACATACTAGTTTTTTCAAAACATTTCAAAGACTGCTAAGCGATATGAGCTTTGAATATAGCAAGAGGTCGAAATTAGGTATTGTTAGAACGAAAAGATATTATATCCTGGAGACACAAGTACCTTAGACAAGTAAAAGCGTTAAGAGAAAAGCTTAATGTAAACCTTGTTTATACCGATGAGTCTTGGACCAATATTGGGGCTTCGGTCACGAAGGAATGGAAGGACACCACAGTTAAAAATCCACCAGATGCTTTTGTGAAAGGGCTAACTACTGGATTGAAAGCTCCAACACATAATGGACCTCGTTTTGTTTTATTGCATGCTGGAGGTAAAGAAGCTTTTGTGGAAAGGACTGAATTAACGTTTTTGGCCAAAAAGGGAACAGATGATTACCACGATGAAATGTACCGCCATCTGTATGACGATTGGTTTGGGAATGCCCTCATACCAAACTGTTATGATCAAGCTACTATTTAATTTAACTATTTATTCACAACTATAAACTCACACAATACAAATTTCTCTATAATTTATATGACATTAACTAAAGTATATAATGACAATTAATAATAATAGTTTTTTGCCATGAGAGTATCCCTAGTCAAATAACAACAACAATCTCAATACATAACATTCCTCCCTTGCAGTTTGGATCAATAATCTTCAACATTCAGAATCCTTGAGATACTGCGGCCTACATCTATTTCTATTTGGCGTTCTCCTCCTTGGCGTTTCTGTTATTCTTGGAGAAAGCGTATCTCCAGGATCATCCAACTCTGGAACTAATTCGGTTAACCCGTTTCCATCAAGGTTTTCAGATACCTCAATTCCACGATATTCTTCTGGTAATGTCCGAGATCGACTAAGGTTTACGTCAATATCGTTTGAAGACATTTTCTTAAGTGCAGACTTCACACCTTGCAACATAAGTTCCGCCTGACCATCACTACTTGGAGCTATCAGATATTGTCGAATTCCATTTCTTTCCAAAAAAATGTTAAATTCGGCTGATGTAAATGCGGTACCATTGTCTGATACAATAATTTCTGAAATTCCACGTGTGGCAAATAATTGTCTTAGAATTTCCATTGTATATGTACTTGAAGTACTTGTAACTATCCGCACATCTACCCATTTCGAATACGAATCTATTACTGTTAAAAATATGCGACCATTCATAGGGCCCGCAAAATCAATGTGGAGAAGTGTCCATGGCACAGTGGACCATTTCCATGGTAGAATAGGACTTCTCTTCGGCATCGGCCTAGTTTCTTGACAGTTTTAGCATGTATTGACTTTTTCTTCAATCTATTTGTCCATACTGCCCACCAAACATATGATCTTGCCAAAGCTTACATTTTGATAATACCCGGATGCGCAGCATGGAGGACTTCTAATACTCTATTCCTTCCACGCGGAGGAATTACAACTCTTGTACCCCAAAGTACACAATCTCGGTAACATGATAATTCATGCCTCCTCTGGAAATATGGTTTGAAATCTGCCGGTGGAGGGTCTTTAACGGTTGTTTTCAGTGGTAATCGACTCAAAGCATCTGCATTGCTAATTTGTTTTCCTGAGCAATATTCTAATTCATAAATGTAAGCATTTAAAATTATCGTCCATCGCGACATCCTTGGCGATAAAATTTCAGGAATTTGTTTATTTTTCCCAAAAATTCCAAGCAACGGTTTATGATCAGTACGCAAAACAAAATTTCTTCCATAGCAGTAATCATGAAATCTTTTAACTCCAACTAAGAGTGCTAAAGATTCGCTATCAATTTGTGCAAAATTTCTTTCAAATTTTGATAGAGTCCTACTGTTATTTGCTACTGGAACTTCATTTCCATCATCATCAGGTTAACTTAACACACAACCAACTCTATAAGGGCTAGCATCAACTGTTAAAGTAAGTGGTTTCGACTCATTTTAGTGTATTAAAATTGACTCTTTTGTTAAGAAATCTTTTATTTTAATAAACGCTTGCCTTTGTTCATTTCCCCAATTGAATTTTTGATCCTTATGTAACAACTTATGTAAAGGTTCCGCAATGGTTGCTTTGTTATATAAAAAAATGTGATAAAAATTGATTAGTCCGAGAAATGACTGCAATTCACTTTTATTCGTAGGGCCTGGTGCATTTACAATAGCTACTATTTTGTCTTGCGTAAGTGTTATTCCTGGGGCACTAATTTCAAAACCAAGGTATGTCACTTTATCTGACTGAAACAAACACTTCTCCTTCTTTAAATGAAGACTGTCTTCTTTAAATCTACGTAAAATCTCATGAACTTTTCTTTGTAAATCAATTTCAGATGTTCCAACGCATAAAATATCGTCATAGTATGGTAAAACTCCAGAGATACCTGCTAATCGGCTATCGATAAATCTTTGAAAAATTTGTGGAGCAACGGACACACCAAACTGTAACCTTTTACATTTAAATGCATCGCGACGTGTAATTATAGTTTGCGTCATAGCAGTTTCATGTCAACTGTTAATTGCAAATATGCTTGAGCCATACCTAATTTAGCAAAAACTTATCCACCAGAAAGAGCAGCTAAAATATTTTGAACTGCTGGTACCGGATAAACATCAGTTTTTAATTCTTTATTAATAGTAACCCTGTAGTCACCACACAAACGAATTTCATTCTTGTCTTTTAATACACTGACTACAGGAGCACACGATGTGGAATGTGACAATGGCTCTAGTACTCCTTGTTCAATCAGTTTATCTACTTCCGGATCAATGTTATCTTTTAAAGCAAATGATACTTTCCTAGCTTTAAAAGCTATTGGTTTAATGACTGGGTTCAAATTAAACCAAACAGGTGGTCCTCGATAAGTACCAATATTAGCATCAAAAACTTCTGGATACTCCGCAACATAATCAATGGCCTGAAGGTTATTTACACCTTTGATCGATGAACCTAACGCTTTAAACCAGTTTCGCCCGAAAAGACTGGCTCTTTCAGAAGCTATAACTAATAATGGTAAATTTGCACTGTATTTTGCAAATTGAACATAAACTTCACATTCACCGATAACTGGAATTACGTCATTTTGATAATCACGTAATATTGGACCAGGCTTATTAAGATTAGTAGCTTTTCCCGACTGAAAAATTTTTCGAAAAGATTTATAACTAATTACACTGGTCGCAGCACCAGAGTCAACTTCCATTTCAACAGAATGTCCATTTCATTCAACAGTTATCATATACTTAGAAATTAGTTCAATATTCAGTTTCTTTGAAGGTAATTTATAATTAATTTGATGGCTACTACATACAGTTTCGGTTCTTCACTTTAGGGCGAAACTGGTTTGAAGCGTTAGGTTCACCGATCAACGGTGTAAATAACCTCCAGGCCATCGATTTTGTTGCGGAGTATCCAGAAATATTTGTTTCGTTTAACTTGGACCCAGACATTAAACCAATAGCTTTTAAAGCTAGTTTGGTGTGTCCGTAGATCCACAAATTTTTGAAAGATTTATCGATAGCCGATTACATCAGCCGAATTTAAAATTTTTTTGGAAAGAAATGTAATTCGACGATCTCTGATAGCTCCACACCATCCAAGTAGTAATTGTCAGGCGGAACGTATGGTGCAAGATGTGAAGTCTGCACTTAAGGAAATGTCTTCAAACGACTATGATGTAACCCTTAGCCGATATTTATTCTTTGGTGTTTTACCCGACTATGCGTTGGAACATCTGAAATTGATTTACAAAAAAAAGTTCATGAGATTTTACGTAGATTTAAAGAAAACAGTCTTCATTTAAAGAAGGAGAAGTGTTTGTTCCAGTCAGATAAAGTGACATACCTTGGTTTTGAAATTAGTGCCCCAGGAATAACACCTACGCAAGACAAAATAGTAGCTATTGTAAATGCACCAGAACCTACGAATAAAAGTGAATTGCAGTCATTTCTCGGACTAATCAATTTTTATCACATTTTTTTACATAACAAAGCAACCATTGCGCAACCTTTACGCAAGTTGTTACATAAGGATCAAAAATTTAATTGGAGAAATGAGCAAAGGCAAGCGTTTATTAAAATAAAAGATATCTTAACAAAAAAGACAATTTTAATACACTATAATGAGTCGAAACCACTTATTTTAACAGTTGGTTGTGTGTTAAGTCAACCTGATAATGATGGAAACGAAGCTCCAGTAGTATATCACAGTAGGACTCTATCAAAATTTGAAAGAAATTTTGCACAAATTGATCGCGAAGCTTTAGCTCTCGTAGTTTGAGTTAAAACATTTCATGATTACTGCTATGGAAGAAATTTTGTTTTGCGTACTGGTCATAAACCGTTAAGTGGAATTTTTGGAAAATATAAATAAATTCCTGAAATTTTATCGCCAAGGATGTTGCGATGGACGATAATTTTAAATGCTTACAATTATGAATTAGAATATTGCCCAGGAAAACAAATTAGCAATGCAGATGCTTTGAGTCGATTACCACTGAAAACAAACGTTAAAGATCCTCCACCGGCATTAGATGTTTTGACGTTGGAAAATGTTCCAGAAAAAATATTAGATTCCAAGGAAATTGGTAGAGAAACGGCTAAATATCCTATTTTATCTAAAATTTTAAATTGGCTTTGGGACAGTTGGCCAGCCGATGCTAAAAATTTACCTGCAGATTTCAAACCATATTTCCAGAGGAGGAATGAATTACCACGTTATCGAGATTTTGTACTTTGGGCTACCAGAGTTGTAATTCCTCCGGGTGGAAGGAATAGAGTATTAGAAGACATCCATACTGCGCATCCGGGTATTATCAAAATGAAAGCTTTGGCAAGATCGTATGTTTGGTGGCCCAGTATGGACAAACAAATTGAAGAAAAAGTCAATACATGCCAAAACTGTGAAGAAACAAGGCCGATGCTGAAGAGAAGTCCTATTCCACCATGGGAATGGTCTAGAGCACTATGGACACGTCTCTACATTGATTTTGCGGGCCCTGTGAATGGTCGCATATTTTTAATAGTAATAGATTCGTATTCGAAATGGGTAGATGTGCGGATAGTTACTAAGTAGTTCAAGTACATGTACAATCAAAATTCTAAGACAATTATTTGCCACACATGGAATTCCATAAGTTATTGTATCAGACAACGGTACTCCATTTACATCAGCCGAATTAAAAATTTTTTGGAAAGAAATGGAATTCCATAATCTCTGATAGCTCCATACCATCGAAGTACTAATGGTCAGGCGGAACAAATGGTGCAAGATGTGAAGTCTGCACTTAAGAAAATGTCTTCAAACGACGTTGATGTAACCCTTGGTCGATATTTATTTAGTCAACACATAACTTCACATATCATAGCAGGACAATCTCCAGATGGAATACTGATGTGTCGTAAATTTGCAAACCTACTCAATAAAGTTCATCCTGATTTTTCCAAAAAAATGTGTACTAAGCAAGAAGATAAATGTAATCCGTCCAAAATTAGAACGTTTACTAATAATGATTTAGTATATGCACGTTCATATGCTAACGGTCCTAAATAGGTTCCTTCTACAGTTTTGGAAGCAACTTGACTTCTTAGCTATAATGTAGCAGGTCCAAATGGTAAGGTAATGCACCGTCATACAGGTCAACTTCGATCTCGGACGATACTAGAAGAAGATCATGGAAGTGAGGTATCTCAAAACCTTGATGGAAACGATTTAACCGAATTAGTTCCAGAGTTGGATGATCCTGGAGATACGCTTTCTCCAAGAATAACAGAAACTCCAGTGAGGAGAAGGCCATCTAGAAATAGACGTAGGCCGCAGTATCTCACGGATTATGAATATTGTGTGAGCTACAGTTGTGAATAAATAGTTAAATGAAATAGTACTTTGATCATACCAATTCTTTAAAACCCACATTCATTAAAAGTTACTAATTTCTGTAATTCTTCATTTCCAAAACTGTCCTGCTTATTGTGAATATAAATATCTTTTAACACAATAATTATGGGAATATTACCTCTGCCTGTCCAGTGAGAATTGGTATTAATTATTATTTAATATCCATACTTGACCGAACTGCATGAAAAATATTAATCAACAAATTTTAATATGAGAAAAGATACTATTGTCCTAAATATTGTTTTATCTGTTTGACTAACCCGTTACTTCTCGAAATGAAACGTGCGGTGTACGGTTCTGAGATACCAGGTATCTCCGTAAGCCACAACGCTGTTCTCCTTATAGCCAGTACTGAATTTTAACTATGGGCTAGAGTATAGTATAGTACTCAAAATTATCAAAATGCTGTAATTGTTATAGAAGAATGTAACAATTTACCTACATGAGTGCATACTTTTAAGCAACTAACACTTTTTGCTTTTTGTTCATTTAAAGTTTCAAGATTAATTCATGGTTGACAAACAATAATAACCATATACAGGTATGGAAAAATATTATTGTGGATCTGACTTATAATAAGCTAGAAAGAAACCCAATAAGCATTATATGAGTGTGAGAGAGACATAACTTTACCGATGTTGCCACTTGTACATATTTGCACGTAGGCGCAACATATGAACTACGTAAGTCTCCTTCAATCTAGCTTCAAGATTTCTAACGAAACCAAAGCAATTAAGATGATGTTGAAAAGTCGCGTGTTCTTTGAAACTACTAGGTAAATACTTTACACTTAAACATTAAATGATAATACCTCAAACATCGAAGTTTATTGTAATTGCGAATTTATGACATGGTTCGATTACTGCTCGTAAAAAAAACCAAGAAGAAACTTACGAGAGCTACAAACAAGAACTTTAACATTTACATTGATAGTATAACTTAAGTTCAACGTTTAACTGTAGCATTATAATTCTTACTGAAAAACCAACTATTTTTAAAAATGAACAGAATAGTTTTTTCAAAACTCCATAAGTTTTTCGAAAAGACCTCCACCTTGTGCAGGGCAGTAACCCAATCTGTGATAAAATTCAGTTCGGAGGAGTAATTGCACTTCCCACATATCAATTATAATTTTATCTATTATACCAATATTAAAAAAAAAATACAAATTCATTTTATCCAATAAATAAAATCTTAATTTGATCATTTTTAGTAACCATTTTAATATTAACATGAATTGGAGCTAAAACCAGTTAAAGATCTATTTATTTTAACAGGACAAATTTACACTTCATTATATTTTTTATTTTTTCCAATTATATAATTAATATCAAAACTATGCGATAAAATTATATTTAATTAAGTTAATGAACTTGTTTAAGTATATATTTTGAAAATATAATAAAGAGTTTATATGCTCTATTAACTACTATAATTAACTAAATAATTTGGACAAAAATATACAATCCGGAACTTGCAAAAACACTGATTTTCAATTCTCGTTGATAGTAGCAATTAAATGTGTCATTGATACTAGCTTACTCAAAAGACATATTTATGGCATCAGCGCTTTTAGTTTGTTGTGCATTCTATCTCACTTAGCACGTGAACTGATTGTACTGTCTTTGTTTTACTTATTATAAGTCAGACCCACGATAATATTTTTCCATACCTGTATACATTATCCATATCTTGTAATGTGTAATGACATATAAACCATGTTTGACACATATTAGAACAAATTATCTCATTTATATTATACTGTATACAATGTAGTCCTCCTGAATATTACTACTTCAATGTTAATAGTAAATTACTTCATTCCATCCTTGATTGTATGACTATTTGTTATAGTATAAGGGACAACACATACTAGTATGTGAAAATAAATTTTGAAATTCCTACCTCTGGGCAAAATTCAAGTAAACATTTTACTATACACATTGTGTATATCATTAGTTAAGACAGATTCATTACAATCAAAAACTAAATACATCAAAAACTTAATAAGAGTATTAATGTTTTATTTATAAAGTGCTTACAACTTATAAATGACGCATTACTTTATAGAAGATGTAAACATGTCTATCTAAATTTTATGAAATTATAGATTGCAACAATCCAATCCAAACACATTCGCTGTCAAGAACTTGCTTAACTGTTTACCGATAACACTAACACTAATTGTAATATATAATGTAAGTCTACATGAATATAAACTTTAATGAAATGAATTATTTCACATGTATCAAATATCACAAAGGTTTTTTAATCTACTAATGTTGAAAAATTATGAACTATACTGAAAATTTGTAAATTTTTTCCTAAGCACCTTGCCTGCAAATGGGGCAGGTGTGGGTTGTAGATGAGGTCAACCACTTTTCAATGCACTTTGCATGATAAATATGACCACAGACCAATTGCTTAATATTGCTTGCTTTTAATATATCTAAACATATCACACAGTCTTTTTCAGAATCATTAGAATTCCTACGCCTTCGAATACTGAAATGTTTAAAATTAAATTTAATCCACATTGTTACACTTAATTACCGTGGACGATTATTCACTGATGGTAGAGGTGGTGACAAAAAAGAATAGTCAGAATCAGTGTAATGATAATTTGAACTAGGGGTTTCATTTTTGAAGTAATAAAATATTGCTGTACCAATTGCAACTGCAATCATTACTCCGAGTGTCAAACCTGGATGTGTCATCGTTTGTGAAGATTACGAAAGCTGAAATACAAAGTGTTGAAAATTGGTAAATGATAAATAAAAAATAATTAGATATTTACCGGTTTTTTAAACTTAAACAAAGAAAAATAACCATCAAAGTTGTTTATGATAAACTATCACAACACACAGATATATTTGACAATTTTACCAACAGTATAGAAAAAGACAGAAAACAAAACAGTTATTTGGTAAACAATTAGAGATACCGGCTGTCGCTGTGACCGCAAAGCGATTCTTATTTTACACTTTCTTTGTCCTGTTTATAATTTTATTTTTAAAGAAAGTTAACATTTAAATAACTCCTGTCAATCACACAAATGCAATCTGCTGGAAGATCAATACTATCAAAATGGCAGTTTCATAATTACTAGGTCTTGTGAAGTATTCAAAAAGATTTATTAATCATTATCATAAATATGATTAATATTGTCATAGTTCAAGTTTCAAAATACATGGGTGACTAAAACAACGCCCAACGTTGCCATATTCTGGTTTAATATTAACAAAATTTATCAGTTTAACAAATATAATTCCTTTGAGATTACAATAGTAGATAACTACCCCATTCCTGTCCCACTTTTGCACTAGATTTGTCACCAGATTTGTCACCAGAAAAGTCACTAGATTTCTAGGTTGGTAACATTGCTGGGTGCTAAGTCAAGGCCACGTTGTTGGTAACGGGGCTACGTGTTAGGTTGGTAACCCTGCTAAGTCAAGGTCAAAGGTAAAAAGTTGCAAGGTAATCAAAAATAGTATTCAAGGTCGAAGACTTACGGTGGTGTCATATTTCTTAGAAATATAAAAAGGTGAAAAGCTAAAAATAGAAATTGCCAGGTAATCATAAATAATTTTCAAGGTCAAACTTTTAGAGGAAATATAAATTTTAGCTGATCATCATATTTATAGTCAAGGTCAACAGTAGGTATTTAACAAGTTTAAGCATGTCAAGCATGGTCAAGGTGAAAAGCTAAAATAGAAATTGCAAGGTAATCATAAATAATTTTCAAGGTCAAACTTTTAAGGGGAAATATAAATTTTGGAGCTGATCATCATATTTAGTCAAGGTCAAAAGTAGGTATTTAACAAGTTTAAGCAAAGGTCAAAGCTAAAAATAGAAGTTGCAAGGTAATCATAAATCTAAAATAGTTTTCAAGGTCAAAGGTTATTGACCTACGCTGGTGTCATATTTCTTAGAAATATAAAAGGTCAAGGTGAAAAGCTAAAAATAGAAGGTTGAACTTTTAGGGGAAATATATTTCTATATAAATTACGCGTATAGGTATACGGATCCTAACTCACCGTGCACGTACGCGTTCCCCGTTTCAAGGTCACAGGTTAGTAACATTGCCTATTTCAAGGGTAGCAACCCTGCTAAGTCCCCCGCTTCAAGGTCACTAGAAAAGTTACTAGGTTTTGATTATCCTGAAGGTCATTGCCCTCAGTCTCAAGCAAGTCTATGCATGTTTCAAGGGCACGCCCTATTCTGAGAAATCAAGAACAAAGGGGTTGTTTAAAGTCTATGCTTTCAAGGCCACATGAGAGAACAAAGACGATCTATTGTTTTGGCTGAGTCATAGCTTCTGAAGTTCTAGGAAATCAAGAACAAAGACGATGCATTGTCGACGGTTCAAAGTCTATGCTTTCAAGGCCACATGAAAGAACAAAGACTATCTATTGTTCCGTTATTCTAAAAATAGATTGTTATCTCAATTCTAGGAAATCAATAACAAAGGCGACCCATTGTCAACGCTTCAAAGTCTATGCTATTTTCAAGGTAAAAGAACAAAAGCGATTCATTCTTCTGGTCGAGTTATAAAAATAAATTGTTATCTCAATTCTGAGAAATCATGAACAAAGACGATGTATTGTTCAAAGTCTATGCTTATAATTTTCAAAGGTAAATGAACAAAGACGATTCATTGTTCTGGTTGATTTATAAAAATAGATTGTTATCTGTATATCATAGCTAAAAATGGCCGGTTCAAGTCCTCACTAAAAGTTGATCACGTTACAGCTAAAAAGTATAGTGACAGCATGATCGTTGAAAGTAGCTTATGCGCGTAACCAGATATGTATGGTAATCAAAGAGATGGTTCATATCTGCACTAATGTAACATAGTGGGGGTCGTTTAGAGTAACAATATAAGGAAATAGTGTAATGGGTAGTGAGTGTTGTGTCAAACATGTGGATGGCATACGCTCAAGAGCAATGGACCAAAGCAACTGACCTGAGAACAGCGGTGGAACGCTTGAAGCAAGAATTTTCAGCATTAGCGATGCCGAACATGAGGCGGTTTACGGGCGAGGTGATTATAGTGAAGCGGAGTGTAACGTCCTAGTGAAAAAGTATGAAAAAGGAGTAAAGATATGTGAAAAGTTTTTAAATTTAAAGGAAATATGTAGAACATGTTTTGTAGAAGAACTGAAAGCTGCGCAATTGCATCAGTTTTGCAATGAAAATGGATGGCATCTCTTGATGGTAGTAGTTCATCCTCATCAGATGCAGATTAGCCTATCGATACAATTATCAAAGTGCACTCCCTCTAACATCATGATGCAGTAATATATAGGACAGTTCCGGTGTCAACTATAATTCATAAGCGTTCTCGAATCGATAAAGATGGATCTATCTGCATTGAACAGTAGCACTTTCTGTAAATCCTTCACGAACGTAAAAGACGCAAAATATAAAGTGATTGATCAACACAAAGTATGGGAAACATATTATCATTGAAACCTAGAACTTTAAGTGCATACTTACCTTAATTCATAAGCGTTCTCGAATCAATAAAGATGGATCTATCTGCATTGAACAGTAGCACTTTCTGTAAATCCTTCACGAACGTAAAAGACGCAAAATATAAAGTGATTGATATGAATACTATCAGTATGGGAAACATATTATCATTGAAACCCAGAACTTTAAGTGCATACTTACCTTAGGATTTTATGAATAGTTCAAAAGAAGATCGCATTGAAAAGTTTAAGCAATATCTGGTTGAGAATGATGCATTACCAGCGCCGGAACTGTAGGAAAGATGACTAATTTAACATTTCTGTAAAAAAATAATAACATATATATCTATGTATAATTGTTTGGAAATAAATTATATATTTTTTGTTGCAAAAAAAAAAAAAAAAAAAAAAAAAAAGTCTTCTATTTTTGAAGAGAGCTGCTATTGATGAGACAAAAAAAAAATGTAGCGTGTGTCTGCAGCTATATTGGCTAAGCTCTTCAAGGTTAAGATTTATTGGTATCATATTACAATTCATACCAACCAATCTTCAAGGTTAAATTTTATTGACAAGGTATTGAGAAGGTATAATATTACAGTTCTTATGTTAGACTCTTAAAGCTTCTTAGGAATAGCAAAATAAAATATACATATTATGGTAACATTTTGTAATACCTTTACTGGAGCATATCTATTTATTATTTGTTTTTCGCATTCAATTTTCGTTTAATGTGGTCCACAAGATATCATCATCATCTTTCCTAATAGGTCATCGCTTCATTATATTGTATACTAGCCATACATTCAGCTTACTTAGAGACGTTGTCCGTAACTTATTACAAACCTAAGCAAACCCCGAGGTGTTGTCTATGCATGTTTCAAGGTCATCAAGCCATGTCACACCCCCTAGAGCCCTGAAGTGGTCTAAACAGGTAGCCGTTTCCTAAAACAGGTAGCTGTTTCCTAAAACAGGTAGCCGTTTCAAAACAGGTAGCCGTTTCCTAAAACAGGTAGCCGTTTCAAAACAGATAGCTGTTTGGTAACCGTTCCTCGAAGGTTATACGAGATCCATTGTTCAGGTGGAAATAGATTCAACATCTCAATTCCGAGAAATCAGGAACAAAGTGGGCCCATTGTTCTAGCCAACGGTTCAAAGTCTATGCTAACAATTTAGTGATGAATGAACAAAGAAGATCCATTGTTCAGTTATAATTTCTAAAAATAGATTGTTATCTAAATACATCTCAATTCTAGGAAATCAAGAACTAAGACGATGCATTGTTCTAACCAGCGCTTCAAAGTCTATGCTTATAATTTTCAAGGTCACACCTCTGATAACAAAGGTGATTCATTGTTTTGGCAAAAGCCCTCTGATGCAAACTATTTCTCAGGTTATAACCCAGCCTATCCATCTAGGTCAACAAGTCAACTTTTAACATTCCTTGAGGTAAAATTCTAGGAAATAGCAAATAAGAGTTCCTATTACTGAATTCTAGTAATATAATCAGTTCGTGGAAACAAGAGGGTTGTTGTCTATGCTGAATATCAAGGTTCCTGTATTGGCTAAACGTTATGCTTACAGTATCTGGTGGTTGGAAATTCTCAAGGTCTCCAAGAAATTTTCAAGGCCATATGTCCTACAGACCGATCTTACCCGACATCATTCGATCGAAATGTAGCCGAAACCTGCAGGATCAATTCTAAACGAGTCATGGAAACAAGAAGAATGATAGGCTAATATCATGGTTATTAACTAAATTGTAATAAAAGCGTGGGCTCATACAATAGTCATCCAGGATGTTTTTCCAAATATAGATAACCGTTTCCCAAAACCGACGGTTGTTTCTCAACACAGGCTAAACTGAACTAGCTCAAAACCTAAACATCTGGTCATGAGGGGTTAGAAATCCCAATTCGTGGGAAGGTTCAGCAATCTGAAAGTAGTTTTATATTATAGAAAAGCTAATCACCTACTTTGGGGTAGTACTGATAGGTAGTAGTTTCTATAAATCCCCTACTTTTTGAGGTAAAGGGTAGCTTTTCCAATAGGCTTATCATCTAGGTGCATTTCTGACTCCGAGAAAATAATGAATTCTGGGGATTTATTTCAAGGTCAAGTGAGTTTTCTCGTTATGCCAGAACGCGCTCCACGTCTCACTGACGTTTGAAGCATGCTTGTGGTGGGGATTTAAATTTTGAGTCACTCACCCTCTGGTGGTGAAATCGAAGCTTTTGGAGCTCTTTCAAGGTTAAACTGTAAGCGGAGGTTTAAAATGTTGGAGTTGGTCAAGGTCAAAGCTAAAAAGTTGCAAGGTAATCATTCATATAAATCTAAAAGTTTTTGAGTAAGTTAGCAGTTTTGAAAGGATGCATGTTTATAATAAAAAGGCTTCTCCGGGATTGCATTATTCAGTAAACTTTTTATTGCTAGAAATGGTGAAAGTAATAAGAATGATAAGAAGAGAAAAAGAATTATTAAGTATTGACGAGAGGAAGAAAAGACTCGAGGTGTTAATCAAGGAAATAAAAAATTGAGGGTAGATTTAGAGCTGTATGAGGTAAAAGAAAATGATGCAACTTCAGTGAATGTGCCATGAAAAAGGTGCATTATAATTTGAATGAGAGATGTATTAGTAAATAAGTAATTACGGTAGTAATGATAGTTATATGTAAATATATATGGTTTTAATCGCTTAATAAATCACAACTCGATAATCCTTTACCCAAAAATTCTGAATTTTCGTATATATACCCAATAAGTAAGAGCGCCAATGATAGTAGTTTCCAAAATTTGTAAAAACAAAAAATGTGATAAAAAAAAAAAAAAAAAATGTGTTTTATGATATATGTAAATATATGGTTTTAATCGCTTAATAAATCACAACTCGATAATCCTTTACCCAAAAATTCCGAATTTTCATATATAGGTCCAATAAATTAGAGCGCCAATGATAGCAGTGTCTAAAATTTGTTAAAACAATAAATGTCATAAAAAATTTTGTTTAACTAATAAAATTGATATGTAAGTGAACGTCGTTAAGGCTTAATAAATCGCAACTCCAATGTCCTTTACCCGAAAATTCTGAATTTTCGTATATATATATATATATATATATATATATATATATAAATAAATAAGAGCGCAAAGATAGTAGTTTCAAAAATTTGTAAAACAAAAATGTGATAAAAAAAATTTTGTTTTATCAATACGTAACTGAACGTTGTTAATTTTGCATTCACCTTTTCCGAATTAATTTTCTTCTCATATGCCTACACACACTTTATTTTTAATTAAAATGAACACTGAAGTTTCTTATCATGATTTATTAAATTATTCAAATTATGTAGGAAGAAATGACCCATAAAACTTATATTACAAAGAAAGAAAGAAAAGGTCAATAACATTATCCTGTTATATGAAATGTATGTCAGCATTTCTGTATGTGTCTATTTTAAAATAAATAAATACACTCTTTTATAATATCAGATTAATTTTAACTCAAAATTTTGAATTTTTGTATATATGTTGAATAAATAACAGCGCAAGGATAGCATTAAAATAAATTTAGAATATAAAAATTTCAAAACAGTCTTGTGAAAATAGTACATAAAGGTTGAAACTTGCGTACATTTATATTTATATTTATTTATAAATCAGTAGTCCTTTACCCAAAAATTCCAATTTTCGGCATGTAGACTAAACACGTAAGAGCGCAAAAGATAGCACTCCAAAAATTCTCAAAACTAAAAGAATGTGAAAAAAAATTTTCAATTATTAATGATAAAGTTTGTAGTTTTGATATGTAAGTGAACGTTGTTAAGGCTTAATAAATCATAACTCCAATGTCCTTTACCCAAAAATTCTGAAATTTCGTATACAGGTTCAATAAATTAGAGCGCCAATGATGGCAGTTCCAAAATTTACCAAAATGTGATAAAAAAAGATGAATTTTATCAATGTAAATTTATATGTAAGTTAAAGTTGTTAACTGCTTAATAAATCACAACTCAATGTCCTTTATCCAAAATTCTGAAATTTCGTATACAGGTTCAATACATTAGAGCGCCAATGATGGCAGTTCCAAAATTTACCAAAATGTGATAAAAAGATGAATTTTATCAATGTAAATTTATATTAGTTAAAGTTGTTAACTGCTTAATAAATCACAATCAATGTCCTTTACCCAATAAAAATTCTGAAATTTTCGTATACAGGTTCAATAAATTAGAGCGCCAATGATGGCAGTTCCAAAAGTTTACCAAAATGTGATAAAAAGATGAATTTTACTCAATGTAAATTTATATGTAAGTTAAAGTTGTTAACTGCTTAATAAATCACAACTCAATGTCCTTTACCCAAAAATTCTGAAATTTCGTATACAGATTCCAATAAATTAGAGCGCCAATGATAGAACAAAATTTAAAATTAAGCCTTACAATGTGAATATTAAAATGAATTTTACTCAATGTAAATTGTCAATATGAAATATGATATAATAATTTAATGTAATAATATTCAAACTCAATTGAATCTTTATAAATTCTAAAATGTTGTAACGATTTTTCAATGAAATTAAAGCCAATAATAAACGCTCAAATAATTTCAGAAACTTGAAGTTTTTTACAATTGGAATTCAATTAAACATGATTGTACTCAATGAAATTAACACAATTGAAAATGCATCCATAATAAACCTTAATGTAACTATTATTTGTACTAGTACTAGAATGGATATGCTAATTACAATTTTGTTTTAAAGAAGGGATTGGAAGATTTTTAGGAAACCAAAGTCTAAAAATCGCTCGTAAATGAATTTAACATTTATACCTATATTCCGAGCAAAAAAAATTTTTTCAGCAGTTTTTAAATGAATATTATCATTTGAGTAAATAATTTGAAATTGAAAAATTACATTCATATAGTAATTCATTTTGAAACAAAATAATTAACAACTTTGTACTTACGTAAGCTAGAATGAAAAATGCATAATTTATCCAATTAATGTATTAAAGCAGTTAGAATTAAGAAACCAATTATCTAAAACAATGCACTCGTAAAACATATTTAATTTTGCAGCGTTAATATCATTGAGGAAAAAAGATTATTTTCAAGCATTTGTTTTAGAAGTCATTCTATTTTGATGTATCATTTAATTTAAATTTGAAATGGATTTGTAAAGTTTAATTACATCATTTTAATTTTAAAATTCCATTTATTTAACATCCATTTGCCGTTAATTTATTCTACACGCAAATTAATTTTAACTTAACCATAAGCTTCAGAAGTAAAAGTATATTATTATCCATTTAATGTATTAAATGTCTTAATTTATTACTATCAATTTCAATTTTAAAACACACTTAATACATGACTTGTTCAATTTTCGTTGTAACATAATCATTGTAGGATAATGAACGCAGTTATTTAATCATTAAGTGAAATTAGCATTTAGCGAACATTCTATTTTCATAATTTGTCATCAGTTCTATCATTGGCGCTCTAATTTGAAATGGAGTTACGAAATTTCAGAATGTTTGGGAAAGGACATTGCATTTGTAGATTTATTAACATTAACAATTTATTTAACTGGTATACCTTTCATTATAATTTTTTTCTACACGCAAAAATTGAGGATTTTGAACTATATGCCATTAACTATTATGATACAAATTAGTATATTTATTAAGACATATAATTATGATTAAAAGAGTATAATTTAACATATAAATTTATTGAAATTACTTTTATACATTTCATAAATGTTGATTCATGCCTTCTATTTTAACTGTAACAGTTTTATATTGATAAATTACATAGCAGTTTATTATCATTAAGATGAATAAATTAGGAATTTACATGAACCTTCAGTTTTTAAATTTTGTAAGTTGACTCATCATTGGCGCTCTAATTTATTGGATCTGTATACGAAATTTCAGAATTTTTGGGTAAAGGACATTGAGTTATGATTTATTAAGCCTTAACAACGTTCACTTACATATCAAAACTACAAACTTTATCATTAATAATTGAAAATTTTTTTCACATTCTTTAGTTTTGAGAATTTTGAGTGCTATCTTTTGCGCTCTTACGTGTTTAGTCTACATGCCGAAAATTGGAATTTTGGGTAAAGGACTACTGATTTATAAATAAATATAAATATAAATGTAGCAAGTTTCAACCTTTATGTACTATTTTCACAAGACTGTTTTGAAATTTTTATATTCTAAATTTATTTTAATGCTATCCTTGCGCTGTTATTTATTCAATATATACAAAATTCAAAATTTTGAGTTAAAAATTAATCTGATATTATAAAAGAGTGTATTTATTTATTTTAAAATAGACACATACAGAAATGCTGACATACATTTCATATAACAGGATAATGTTATTGACCTTTTCTTTCTTTCTTTGTAATATAAGTTTTATGGGTCATTTCTTCCTACATAATTTGAATAATTTAATAAATCATGATAAGAAACTTCAGTGTTCATTTTAATTAAAAAATAAAGTGTGTAGGCATATGAGAAGAAAATTAATTCGAAAAGGTGAATTGCAAAATTAACAACGTTCAGTTACGTATTGATAAAACAAAATTTTTTTTATCACATTTTTTGTTTTACAAATTTTTGAAACTACTATCTTTGGCTTTACTTTTATATATATATATATATATATATATATATATATATATATATATATATATATATATATATATATATATATATATACGAAAATTCAGAATTTTTAAAGGACATTAGTTGCGATTTATTAAGCCTTAACGACGTTCACTTACATATCAATTTTATTAGTTAAACAAAATTTTTTATGACATTTATTGTTTTAACAAATTTTAGACACTGCTATCATTGGCGCTCTAATTTATTGGACCTATATATGAAAATTCGGAATTTTTGGGTAAAGGATTATCGAGTTGTGATTTATTAAGCGATTAAAACCATATATTTACATATATCATAAAACACATTTTTTTTTTTTTTATCACATTTTTTTTTTACAAATTTTGGAAACTACTATCATTGGCGCTCTTACTTATTGTATATATACGAAAATTCAGAATTTTTGGGTAAAGGATTATCGAGTTGTGATTTATTATTAAAACCATATATTTACATATATCATAAAACACATTTTTTTTTTTATCACATTTTTGTTTTACAAATTTTGAAACTGCTATCATTGGCGCTCTTACTATTGGGTATATATACGAAAATTCAAATTTTTGGGTAAAGGATTATCGAGTTGTGATTTATTAAGCGATTAAAACCATATATATTTACATATAACTATCATTACTACCGTAATTACTTATTTACTAATACATCTCTCATTCAAATTATAATGCACCTTTTTCATGGCACATTCACTGAAGTTGCATCATTTTCTTTTTACCTCATAGCTCTAAATCTACCCTCAATTTTTATTTCCTTGATTAACACCTCGAGTCTTTTCTTCCTCTCGTCAATACTTAATAATTCTTTTTCTTCTTATCATTCTTATTACTTTCACCATTTCTAGCAATAAAAGTTTACTGAATAATGCAATCCCGGAGAAGCCTTTTTATTATAAACATGCATCCTTTCAAAACTGCTAACTTACTCAAAAACTTTTAGATTTATATGAATGATTACCTTGCAACTTTTTAGCTTTGACCTTGACCAACTCCAACATTTTAAACCTCCCGCTTACAGTTTAACCTTGAAAGAGCTCCAAAGCTTGATTTCACCACCAGAGGGTGAGTGACTCCAAAATTTAAATCCCCACCACAAGCATGCTTCAAACGTCAGTGAGACGTGGAGCGCTTCTGGCATAACGAGAAAACTCACTTGACCTTGAAATAAATCCCAGAATTCATTATTTTTCTCGGAGTCAGAAATGCACCCCTAGATGATAAGCCTATTGGAAAAGCTACCCTTTACCTCAAAAAGTAGATTTATAGAAACTACTACCTATCAGTACTACCCCAAAGTAGGTGATTAGCTTTTTCTATAATATAAAACTACTTTCAGATTGTACTTGAACCTTCCACGAATTGGGATTTCTAACCTCATGACCAGATGTTTAGGTTTTGAGCTAGTTCAGTTTAGCCTGTGTTGAGAAACAACCGTCGGTTTTGAAACGGTTATCTATATTTGGAAAAACATCCTGGATGACTATTGTATGAGCCCACGCTTTTATTACAATTTAGTTAATAACCATGATATTAGCCTATCATTCTTCTTGTTTCCATGACTCGTTTAGAATTGATCCTGCAGGTTTCGGCTACATTTCGATCGAATGATGTCGGTAAGATCGGTCTGTAGGACATATGGCCTTGAAAATTTCTTGGAGACCTTGAGAATTTCCAACCACCAGATACTGTAAGCATAACGTTTAGCCAATACAGGAACCTTGATATTCAGCATAGACAACAACCTCTTGTTTCCACGAACTGATTATATTACTAGAATTCAGTAATAGGAACTCTTATTTGCTATTTCCTAGAATTTTACCTCCAAGGAATGTTAAAAGTTGACTTGTTGACCTAGATGGATAGGCTGGGTTATAACCTGAGAAATAGTTTGCATCAGAGGGCTTTTGCCAAAACAATGAATCACCTTTGTTATCAGAGGTGTACCTTGAAAATTATAAGCATAGACTTTGAAGCGCTGGTTAGAACAATGCATCGTCTTAGTTCTTGATTTCCTAGAATTGAGATGTATTTAGATAACAATCTATTTTTAGAAATTATAACTGAACAATGGATCTTCTTTGTTCATTCATCACTAAATTGTTAGCATAGACTTTGAACCGTTGGCTAAACAATGGGCCCACTTTGTTCCTGATTTCTCGAATTGAGATGTTGAATCTATTTCCACCTGAACAATGGATCTCTATAACCTTCGAGGGAAACGGTTTACAAAGCTATCTGTTTTGAAACGGCTACCTGTTTCAGGAAACGGCTACCTGTTTTGAAACGGCTACCTGTTTTAGGAAACAGCTACCTGTTTTAAAACGGCTACCTGTTTAGACCACTTCAGGGCTCTAGGGGTGTGACATGGCTTGATGACCTTGAAACATGCATAGACAACACCTCGGGGTTTGCTTAGGTTTGTAAATTACGGACAACGTCTCTAAGTAAGCTGAATGTATGGCTAGTATACAATATAATGAAGCGATGACCTATTAGGAAAGATGATGATGATATCTTGTGGACCACATTAAACGAAAATTGAATGCGAAAACAAATAATAATAGATATGCTCCAGTAAAGGTATTACAAAATGTTACCATAATATGTATATTTTATTTTGCTATTCCTAAGAAGCTTTAAGAGTCTAACATAAGAACTGTAATATTATACCTTCTCAATACCTTGTCAATAAAATTTAACCTTGAAGATTGGTTGGTATGAATTGTAATATGATACCAATAAATCTTAACCTTGAAGAGCTTAGCCAATATAGCTGCAGACACACGCTACATTTTTTTTTTGTCTCATCAATAGCAGCTCTCTTCAAAAATAGAAGACTTTCTTTTTTTTTTTTTTTTTGCAACAAAAAATATATAATTTATTTCCAAACAATTATACATAGATATATATGTTATTATTTTTTTACAGAAATGTTAAATTAGTCATCTTTCCTACAGTTCCGGCGCTGGTAATGCATCATTCTCAACCAGATATTGCTTAAACTTTTCAATGCGATCTTCTTTTGAACTATTCATAAAATCCTAAGGTAAGTATGCACTTAAAGTTCTGGGTTTCAATGATAATATGTTTCCATACTGATAGTATTCATATCAATCACTTTATATTTTGCGTCTTTTACGTTCGTGAAGGATTTACAGAAAGTGCTACTGTTCAATGCAGATAGATCCATCTTTATTGATTCGAGAACGCTTATGAATTAAGGTAAGTATGCACTTAAAGTTCTAGGTTTCAATGATAATATGTTTCCCATACTTTGTGTTGATCAATCACTTTATATTTTGCGTCTTTACGTTCGTGAAGGATTTACAGAAAGTGCTACTGTTCAATGCAGATAGATCCATCTTTATTGATTCGAGAACGCTTATGAATTATAGTTGACACCGGAACTGTCCTATATATTACTGCATCATGATGTTAGAGGAGAGTGCACTTTGATAATTGTATCGATAGGCTAATCTGCATCTGATGAGGATGAACTACTACCATCAAGAGATGCCATCCATTTTCATTGCAAAACTGATGCAATTGCGCAGCTTTCAGTTCTTCTACAAAACATGTTCTACATATTTCCTTTAAATTTAAAAACTTTTCACATATCTTTACTCCTTTTTCATACTTTTTCACTAGGACGTTACACTCCGCTTCACTATAATCACCTCGCCCGTAAACCGCCTCATGTTCGGCATCGCTAATGCTGAAAATTCTTGCTTCAAGCGTTCCACCGCTGTTCTCAGGTCAGTTGCTTTGGTCCATTGCTCTTGAGCGTATGCCATCCACATGTTTGACACAACACTCACTACCCATTACACTATTTCCTTATATTGTTACTCTAAACGACCCCACTATGTTACATTAGTGCAGATATGAACCATCTCTTTGATTACCATACATATCTGGTTACGCGCATAAGCTACTTTCAACGATCATGCTGTCACTATACTTTTTAGCTGTAACGTGATCAACTTTTAGTGAGGACTTGAACCGGCCATTTTTAGCTATGATATACAGATAACAATCTATTTTTATAAATCAACCAGAACAATGAATCGTCTTTGTTCATTTACCTTTGAAAATTATAAGCATAGACTTTGAACAATACATCGTCTTTGTTCATGATTTCTCAGAATTGAGATAACAAAAAATTTATATTTCCCGCTAAAAAGTTTGACCTTGAAAATTATATTCTTAGATTTATGATTATTTGTCGGATCCCCCGTAAAGTGCTTGCCGCATATGTAACAACATACACTGCGTTCATCCTGTTTAGCTCACTTGAGGGCGTGACATTGCTTGAAACATGCACCTCAGGGCTCTTGATTTCCTAGAATTGAGATAGCAATCTATTTTTAAAATAACTGAATAATGGATCGTCTTTGTTATCAGAGGTGTGACCTTATAAGCATAAACTTTAAATCGTTGACAATGGATTGCCTTTGTTCTTGAATGTATTTAGATAACAATCTATTTTTATAAATCAACCAGAACAATGAATCGTCTTTGTTCATTTACCTTTGAAAATTATAAGCATAGACTTTGAACAATACATCGTCTTTGTTCATGATTCTCAGAATTGAGATAACAATTTATTTTTATAACTCGACCAGAAGAATGAATCGCTTTTGTTCTTTTACCTTGAAAATAGCATAGACTTTGAAGCGTTGATAATGGGTCGCCTTTGTTATTGATTTCCTAGAATTGAGATAACAATCTATTTTTAGAATAACGGAACAATAGATAGTCTTTGTTCTTTCATGTGGCCTTGAAAGCATAGACTTTGAACCGTCGGCAATGCATCGTCTTTGTTCTTGATTTCCTAGAACTTCAGAAGCTATGACTCAGCCAAAACAATAGATCGTCTTTGTTCTCTCATGTGGCCTTGAAAGCATAGACTTTAAACAACCCCTTTGTTCTTGATTTCTCAGAATAGGGCGTGCCCTTGAAACATGCATAGACTTGCTTGAGACTGAGGGCAATGACCTTCAGGATAATCAAAAACCTAGTAACTTTCTAGTGACCTTGAAGCGGGGGACTTAGCAGGGTTGCTACCCTTGAAATAGGCAATGTTACTAACCTGTGACCTTGAAACGGGGAACGTACGTGCACGGTGAGTTAGGATCCGTATACCTATACGCGTAATTTATATAAGAAATATATTTCCAAAAGTTCAACCTTCTATTTTTAGCTTTTCACCTTGACCTTTTATATTTCTAAGAAATATGACACCAGCGTAGGTCAATAACCTTTGACCTTGAAAACTATTTTAGATTTATGATTACCTTGCAACTTCTATTTTAGCTTTGACCTTTGCTTAAACTTGTTAAATACCTACTTTTGACCTTGAGTAGAAATATGATGATCAGCTCCAAAATTTATATTTCCGCTAAAAAGTTTGACCTTGAAAATTATTTATGATTACCTTGCAATTTCTATTTTAGCTTTTCACCTTGACCATGCTTGACATGCTTAAACTTGTTAAATACCTACTGTTGACCTTGACTATAAATATGATGATCAGCTCCAAAAATTTATATTTCCTAAAAGTTTGACCTTGAAAATTATTTATGATTACCTGGCAATTTCTATTTTTAGCTTTTCACCTTTTTATATTTCTAAGAAATATGACACCACCGTAAGTCTTCGACCTTGAATACTATTTTGATTACCTTGCAACTTTTACCTTTGATCTTGACTTAGCAGGGTTACCAACCTAACACGTAGCCCCGTTACCAACAACGTGGCCTTGACTTAGCACCCAGCAATGTTACCAACCTAGAAATCTAGTGACTTTTCTGGTGACAAATCTGGTGACAAATCTAGTGACAAAAGTGGACAGGAATGGGGTAGTATATCTACTATTGTAATCTCAAAGGAATTATATTGTTGAGCAAACTGATAAATTTTGTTAATATTAAACCAGAATATGGCAACGTTGGGCTGGGTGTTGTTTTTAGTCACCCATGTATTTTTGAAACTTGAACTATGACAATATTAATCATATTTATGATAATGATTAATAAATCTTTTTGAATACTTCACAAGACCTAGTAATTATGAAACTGCCATTTTGATAGTATTGATCTTCCAGCAGATTGCATTTGTGTGATTGACAGGAGTTATTTAAATGTTAACTTTCTTTAAAAATAAAATTATAAACAGGACAAAGAAAGTGTAAAATAAGAATCGCTTTGCGGTCACAGCGACAGCCGGTATCTCTAATTGTTTACCAAATAACTGTTTTGTTTTCTGTCTTTTTCTATACTGTTGGTAAAATTGTCAAATATATCTGTGTGTTGTGATAGTTTATCATAAACAACTTTGATGGTTATTTTCTTGTTTAAGTTTAAAAACCGGTAAATATCTAATTATTTTTTATTTATCATTTACCAATTTTCAACACTTTGTATTTCAGCTTTGTAATCTAAGGTCTCTATGATGGCATTCCTTTGTAAAAATACCCACCATTGAACCGTTAGTTTCGCGCATTAGATCATCAATTATTGTTAAGACCGGTTTTTCACCGTCAAACTGCTCCATGCCAGGTAATCCTTTCCGAAATTCCACCGAGAGGTCTTTGAATAATGGTTGCTGTATTGCAGACAGTTTCGATATTTTCACGATAAAATACGATTTCCAACAACCCGATGGCCCCGCAACTAATGCTGAAATGGGATCCTCAGACTGGCCCTCCATCTTGAATCATGAAACGATACTGAAGGTCCCTTTGTTACTATCTTCGCTTAAATAACAAATGAAAAATCTGTGGTCATCGGTATATTATTTCTATATTACCTGGCGGTGTGGAATTACCATGAAATTAAAAATCTGTTTAAGTATTTGATTGAGATTGATTTGATTGTTTGATTAATCGATTTACAACTTTTAATTATGACTCATAGATAAAGTATAAAAAATCTTTTTATTATCGATAATCAACCTCTATTACAGAAAACATTTACTAATTTTAAAAATACACCCATAGATCGCGTCACAAACAGTCGGAGAGCCCACTACAAGGGGGCACAGGCGCTAACACAAGCTCCTATAACTGTCTTATGAGACAGTATGAGGGCCCCCTCATTAGATTACCATCTCAAATTTCCCGCTAAGGGGGTCCTCGACAAGGTAGCTAAGACCCTAACACAACTTCCTATACCTGTCTTATCTACCCCTGGTCCAAAAATCATTTCTCTAACTTATTTCCACTTTATACAATCTTCGCCCTGTACATTATTAAAAAAAATCTGAAACTTAAGATATTTCAAAACACTACAGGACCACTAAAAATATTTTGTCATTGTAAAATAAACAAAAGTCGCCTAACAAATCAGTAGCGGCGACTGCATGTGGGATAATAAAACAATTGATTATCTCTAAAACCAAAGGAGATAGAATACAATTTGGTATCAAATGCAAGCGTATTTTATGGGCTTTCCAAAAATGTAATTATATATAGTGTGTTCCATCTAAAAAAGTATAAGTTTAGTTTGCTCCAATAATATGAAACACTATGTATGATCAAAAATATTTTGAAAATGTAGTGCCTATGGATATCTACCCCTGGTCCAAAAATCACTTCTCTAACTTATTTCGACTTTATACAATCTTCCACCCTCCTCGTTTGGCCACTCTGTATATAAAGAAACAAGCAGTTATTCACTCGCATTGTCAATGCGTTTCTTTACTCGTTTGATAATCTAAATTTATGACACGGTTCTTGTTTAGTACCAATTTCCATGTATTACGCAGTCTCTGCGCATCGTCTCGAGTATTAAGGCTATTTGGGCATTGTTAGTTGGTTAAATGTTCTGATGATGCTACTGGTCCTATCGAAGTTGAAATTGGGTGATGTCGATTGAATATTTTGTGCTAAAGATCAATTTGTGTTACTTTTCCGTACAGATAGTCGTGGTTCTTTCAGCCTAGCACTGATTCGTCTCCTTGTTTGACCTACGTACATGGAAATTGGTATTAAACAAAAACCTCTAACCAACAACACTCAATAGACCTTTTTTTTGCAAGACAAACCAGCAAAATGGAAAACAGAAAGTAAGACAGCGAAAGTAGAGAAAATGAATAACAAGGAGCGCACAGCAGACAGTTCAATTCGAATAACGCGAAGCAGAACAAAATTAGTAGTGGCCTTGAGTTTGTCGAAGCCTCGCCGAATCAATGAAGGTTCTTACATGAACACACACACACACAACATATATATATATATATATATATATATATATATATATATATATATATATATATATATATATTCGAAAAGTAGCGGATAAATTCAATTAAAATTCGAAGAGTGAAATATACAGGTTGTCAAGAAAAAGATATGATGTCATCGACATTTTTTTTAAATGTCAACCTTTATTTTTTATTGCAGAATTAGAAAGGATACATCTTTTTACGTACGACAAGGTACAAATGGATGTTGTTAATACGGACGACACCTCCCTTATTTGGAGGAATAGGAGAACAAAATTTGAAGTGTAGTAGAAAGAACTGAGGCGCACATTTTAAAAAACTATTTAAGGTTATACAGGGTCTTTTATTTATACAGGGTAAACCAAACATACATTGATTATGTTATACAGGATAGTTTAGAAGATGTGGTGATTTTGAAGAAAAAATCGTACCTAAATGGATACCATGTATCATTTCTAATAAGAAATATTCAAATGATTTTTTTAATAAAATATATTTTAAAACACAGACAATTTTTTATGATTTTTTAATGTTGCCGATGACATCTTCAAATTCGTGCTTTTAAATCTTCTAAATTGGCCGGTGGCGTCGCATATACTTTACTCTTTAAGTACCCCCCCAAAAGAAGTAATCTAAAGGATTTCAATCCTGGCACTCAATTGCCCTTTTCTACCTATCCCACAATTAAGAAAAACTTAATCCAAATAAACGAGAACAGGTAAAGTGTAGCGTGGCGGCGCTCCATCTTGTTAAAAAAGAGGTCACGATGATGCATATTATTAGAGCGGGGATGAGGTCATTTTGAAGAAAGTCTAAATATCTCGCACTAGAGAGAGTATACTGTAAGAAGTAAGGACAGTTAGCTATGCCGTACCAAGCTTTCAATGTTTGAGGGTTTTGGGTGTGATATTTCGTGAACCAATGAGGATTTTCGGTTGCTCAATAACGACGATTTTGTCTGTTCACATGGCCGTTTAAAGCAAATGTTCTAATTTATATATATATATATATATATATATATATATATATATATATATATATATATATATATATATATATATGAAATAACACATTGGAATTTATTCTGGTGGTTCTACAGCTCAGCAGCACTAATGGAGGAGCAGCCCCTGAACTTAAACAATATACCTTTCCAAACAATGTGATTTAGAAAATATAATTATTACTCGAATAACAATTTTCCTGTTCCATTCACATAATTTCACGTCGTTTTCATATTTCTTTGCGAGTGCACTACATTGATCTTCCGTATACCATCGTCTTAAATAATAAACTGCCTCATGTTTAGCATCAAACATTAGTGCCGACAAATGTTGAACCAAGCGTTTCACCCGGGTATGTGCATTTACCGATTTGGTCCACAATTCAGCTGAGTAGGCATTGGCCAATACGTCATAAGCGATACTATCAAACGCTTTAGAAGTAAAGTTTGATTCCAATAAAGTTGGGTATGACTCATCGATGTAAAACTATAATAAAATTACATATTTTTATCTCTCTCTCAACTATTAGAGAAGGATGGCCATAAAAACATAAACCTGCTGTACCAAAGCCGTCTCTGAAACCACTTTGGCTGTACAATTCATATTAGCGCACTAAAACGTGTGCCGTGGTTAAGAAGCAGCATATATCGCCCTTGTAATTTTTTGAAATTATTGTTTAGGTATGCGTTTTTGCTTTACTTTTTATAAAAAACGTTTTTTTTTTCAAAACTATCTACAACTTGTTGAATTATCGGTAATTTGGTAACGTTTTTACATAATTTATATAAAATATACAAAATTTTAGATTTGCTACGTAATAAAACACCTTAAATCTCAAGCGCAGCTCATTAGCTATGAACGTGCTTAATTATTTTGAACTAGAACGTGACAATCAAGGGTCACTCTTTTCATTTCAATCCGTGATGCAGGTATGAAGTACATTATTGCGTAAAATACGATACTTGGAAGGACTATTTTAGCGCACGTCTGAAGCATGTGGGGATAGGATAAATACAGACACCAGCTAAGCGGAGAAAACGTACGAAATCCACCGAAGTTAATGACTATGTGATGGTTGCTGTAAAGAGAAAAATGTATGAAATGCATTCAAAATGTAAATACAAACATGCAAATATGTCTAGTACTATGCCTGTTTTTGTAGGTATACATGTTACGCTGGCATCATTACAAAAGGAATTAAGCAACAGTAAGTTTTCGATTTCAGTAGATTAAGTTTAAGACGTCTCTTACATTCCATTGGCTTTTCATCTAAAGTAGATGATGGTAAGAGCGGTTTACTCGAATCGTCACATATGTGCTGCCAATCGTGTACAATTCTTAAGAGAATATTACAAAAATAAAAAAGAAATATTATACAATCATGTATTCTTAGATGAAACTTGGATTTTCAGTCGAGGATCGCACAAAAGAAGCAGGCATGATAAATCTAAGGAAAGCTTGAAGAAGAAGCAAATGTGTGAAGGAAAAAGGTTTGTTGTAATTTAGTTATTACATTATAATTCCTAATAAAATAACTGTATTTTTTAGATTTATAGTTGTTCATGCAGGTAAGATGGATTTATTTCCGATGCTTCACTTTCGTTTTCTGGAAAGTCACAAAGAACCATCTTTAATTAATTGTAATGGACAATGCTAGTCATCATTCCAAACTTCTAGAAAAAATTCCAAATAATTCATCTAAAAAGGAAGAAATGTGTAATTTTCTATTAAAGCACAACATAGCTTATAAACCTAGCATGTTTAAAAAAGAATTACTGTAATTAGTCGCAGATAATGCGATAACAAAGGTGTACGAAATAGATGAAATAGCTCACAAGTGTGGACACAGAGTATTACGGTTACCACTGTATCACTGTCAAGTTAATCCAATTGAACTGGTGTGGGAAAACAACAAAGAACACTACAACAAAAACATAGGAAGACATAATTCCAAATTTAACGATGACCATGTAAAAGAAATACTTTGCTGATTTAATGAAGACTTAATATCAAGAAAAGTTGCAAATGAGTGAAAACCTTTTTCAATTATTATTAATGAAATCAATAATAGCGGTACTTATACTGCATCCTTTGCGAATGCCGTAGGTACTGTATGTAAATAGATTGTTATTCTCCAAAAAAGACATTATTTGATTAAATAAAATAATCTCAACGATTTTAGAGAACACCAGGAGAATTGCGGTAAGCCTATAGTTTTTAAATCGTCTTTGTGACCCTTCTTCGGTACACGAGTAATCAAAGCTATTTCGAGTAGATATGGAAGCTTCCCGGAGTTGATCATGGAATTAATTAATTGATTAACTAAAACGCTGATGTTATGTTTAATAACATTAGTGTTTAGACCATCAATATCTCTAGAATAGTAGTTTTTTAATTTACATATCGCATCCCGAATTAATACTTGGGATACATTGTTAAACCTAAAATGGATATTACAATAATAAAAATAATACGATCAGTATTAATAATGGATCACATTGCCTCTGTGGTTTGTGCTGTTATGTAGCCTGTCTTAGATTTTATTTATTAAATGTTAGTTGCTTATCTTTGATACAGGGCCACATTTAGAGTGTAACTTTAGTTTGGCAAAGAAGGAATATTTGTTTTCTTTTTGTTCTTGTATTAAACGTTTAAAATTTGTTTACAATACTGTTCTAAGGTTATAGATTCCAAAATATTGAAAAAGTATTATTTAAAAATAAAAAAGAAAAAAAAGCAAGTGTTCGGATACTGTTGATATAATGAATTCGTACGAAAAATCTGACGGATTTCAATTGGAAGTTTTGAAGCTTGAAAAACGTTACTATATCTAGCTATTTATTATGTGTTGCAAACACATTATGGGGGATGTCTTGTCTGTCGGTCCGTCCATCAGCCCTACTGCCCATTTGCATGCGTATTTTAAGTCGAGAGGTTTGATTTTCTTCAAAATATTCCTGAGACACTATGAACTACAACTACTAATACGGCTGACTTGGAGGTCAAATAAGTTCAAAATAAAAAAAAATCGCGTACTGATGCATATAACTTGCGAACAACGTGATGCACCGGTAAGTGCAATGCTCTCTTTGAGTGTCCGGGAGAAAGAGTTGGTTTTCACGATTAGTTTCCTCTTAAAATTGGGAGAGGTAGTTAGTTTTGAAATGATATGTTTCATGGTACTCTGACGAAAAGTGTCAACCAATGGAATCGTTTTCCACCAACAAGTCTTCAACGGAAGATCGCCATGCGACCACTTATTGAAAAGCTCTCGACAAGCTGCATTCTCCGAACATGTCCCTCAGAGTGAAATAGAGTTAAAGTTGTTTCAATGAAGATGAGAGGAGGATTTAAAAAAATGGTCGTAGGCATACTTCTATGATTATGATTGGGCCCGACAAAATGAGTATTTTTCACCATCATTCCCTCCGACCACTTATAAGAGATAACTCCAATACCATTGCATCACCGCATCATACTGTATTACTTCGTTTCTTTCCCTCCGGCCATTTCCATCTTACACCACCCCCTCCCCGCGCAGTTAAAAACAGTTTTCGCCGAATTTTCTATTGATACAAAATGGGAAGGGGGAGGAGTAAAAAATCTGCTAGATACAATTTTATAGTACATTAGTAAAAAGCCTCGATGAAAGGGGTATTATTCCACCAACTCTCATCCCATCAGACTTATCAGCGAAATCGGTCATAATTCCGAAGAGATAAATCTTATATAAGTCATGAAATCACTCAACAAGCCGTATTGAACTGTATTACTCCAACAAAGTGAAAGGGGGTATGATCTTTAAAAGTTTTCGTAGTTATACCTTCAAGGTCCTTTAATGAACCACCTCGACGTAAGTATTTTTCACCAACTCTCATCTCCCACCGAATAGATATAATTCCGAAACAATAAGTTGTAGACGTCATTTAACAATTTGTCTAAACCGCCCGAAGGGCACGTTCAATTCTATTTCTCTTCGACAACAAAATTTGAGGCGAGGAGTATTTTTTTTAAATGTTCATGGGTGTACTTCCATAGGTCGACAAAAGGGGTAGTTTGCCACAACTCCGGAGTTTTATAAGCACCTTCGTTCATAACTCGAAACGATATATCGCAATTTTGTCATGCAACAACATGTTGAAAACATCAATTCAAGCCAATCAAACCGTATCACTTCAGTGGGTTTGCGCTTCACACATAATAGGGGGTGGGGGGAACTACATACCTTTACGATACTTTCTTAAAAGCCCATGCCAAAAGGAGTATTTTCCAGCAACTCACCTTCTACGACATGTTATGGGCGAGGTCATAATTCCGAAACGATAGATCGTAATGTCATGAGACCACTCGACGAAAACCTTACGATAATCCGCAATAAATTGTATTACTACCACCCCCCTCAGATCAGTGCAAAAGTTTTTTGGCAAATTTTCTCCTAATAATGAATTATTTTAGGTATACCTTTATGGTATCGTCAAGAAAAGCCTCTACGGAAGGGGTATTTCTACCACCATCGGACTCCCTATAAGCAAGATCGGTTATTATTTTTTGTTGTATATTCTTGTATTACTGTATGCGACGACTCGTTGGAAAGCTCTTGAAAAGCAGCGTGTATGTCGCTACGGCTAACCACACGGAAGTGGTTTTGGTCTTTCTAAACCGTTAAGTTACTACATATATACACGTCCCACTTCATCTCTATTGTCATTTCATTTCCTTATTTAAAACTTTTTCATTGCATGTATTACTCATACTCTGCTCATCCGTCTATTGGAAATTATAATTTGTCGGGCTAAGTGGAAGAGCACTGACGGATTTAGCATCCCGAAAGTGAACTTCGCCCTTTGGACATCGTAATCCGCATAGCAGCTGGTCAATTAGCTTATGTATATTCTTTGTGTCCAAATAAAGACATTATTATTATTATTTGGGCGGAGGATTCTTTAAAATGCTCCTAGACATGTCTTCTGATATTCTCTGCATAATTTGGGGTTTGGAACACATCACAACATATAGCTTAGGATGCAATTCAGTCTCGTTTACGTTATAACAGGAAACAATTCAAAATGATACAGTTAGGTAGTAGCCACAATACTGTAGGTACATAGTTTCACGTAAAAAAGTTAATATGCATACGAAATAACATTAGTGGCTAAGTACTTGCTGTGTATTCGAAAACCATGGATTATAAAAAACGGGTCAAATTTACTGGCGATTTATACATGGTATGAACATTTCTACGAAAGAATTCAGCAAAAATAATTATGAAGAAATTTAGAAGTTAACATTTATGTGATATTTTGATTGTAATTTCTGTAACTCTGATAGAGATCTATAAAGTGTGTCTTACTGATAAAATTTAATGATGTTTGAACATTTTCACTGAAATATGTGCCTCGCATAATATCTTCAGAAATTGGGATGTTCTGATCCATTTTGAATAGATGCATACTTTTGATTAAATTATATATCGAATTCGAGTTTTAAAATAAGAAGGATGGTCATCAAATTGTTTTAAGATATACCATTATGCTCTTATAATTACGTTTCAAACAACAGCAGCTGAGACAACTACACTAGTACAAGTTTGTATACAGGAAACGATCACTACTTTTAGAAAGTACGTTCTAAATAGATTCACTATCATGAGCCATTTTGGTAGTAGACGCAGATATAATTTTGATTGTCCAGTGGAAATTAGTTACTGTTATTGTCGTTTTGATGTCATTTTGCAATGATGAATTGGACTTCATTGTTTGTAGGTATTTATAAACTTACAGATGTAGTAACAGAGAAGGAATTCCTTGACTAGGATTAGATTCCGTGATCTATTCCTTGCAAGAGGATTGGGTTACTAACTACTTTACCATGGGAGCAAATCACTAATAAAAATACGTACAGTGTAATTCGCTTCCATGGTATCGTAGTTGGTAACGCTCTCTAGCATATACCAGATCGTGGGTTTAAATCCCACTCAATTAATTGTATTTCTGTATGTATATGTTTAAGTTTATAAATAATTATACACAATTAATACCTACATTACCAACGAACCCTGTTCGATTAAAAACATTATTTCTTAGCTGTAGAATTAAGTGGGAAATATAATTGTAGTTTAAGAATAACACAATTTTTCAGTTTGTTACTCGTAGCGTCCTTTAGTTACAAATTTGCTCGTTATATAACAATTCTCTCATCTTTAATTAATTTTTACTTTCCAACATACGAGTGTGTGTGTGTGTGTGTGTGTGTGTGTGTGTGTGTGTGTGTGTGTGTGTGTGTGTGTGTGTGTGTGTGTGTGTGTGTGTGTGTGTGTGTGTGTGTGTGTGTGTGTGTGTGTGTGTGTGTGTGTGTGTGTGTGTGTGTGTGTGAGTGTGTGTGTGAGTGTGTGTGTGTGTGTGTGTGTGTGTGTGTGGTGTGTGTGTGTGTGTGTGTGTGTGTGTGTGTGGTGTGAGTGTGTGTGTGTGTGTGTGTGTGTGTGTGTGTGTGTGTGTGTGTGTGTGTGTGTGTGTGTGTGTGTGTGTGTGTGTGTGTGTGTGTGTGTGTGTTTGAGTGTGTGTGTGAGTGTGTGTGTGTGTGTGTGTGTGTGTGTGTGTGTGTGTGTGTGTGTGTGTGTGTGTGTGTGTGTGGTGTGTGTTTGTTCGTTTGTGCGTGTGTGTGTGTGTGTGTGTGTGTGTGTATATGGATGTAAAAAATTCCTTAGGTAGAATATAAGTGTTTTTTTTCATTGTCTGAATAACGAATAAATGTGAAGACGTATTTTTTATAGAAAATTTAATTTTACATAAATTTTCTTTAGGAAGTTTTTTAATGTAAAGCATAATAAATGTAAAAATTAAATAAATATCATTGAAAATGGTGAAGCTGTGTTATCGATATTTTTATAGAAGCGGGCGGCTTTGAAATTCTTTTTACGTTAACATGTGTTTATGTCTATCAATCTCTATCTGACATGAAGTTTTAAACGTCATTCTGACATAGATTACTGTTTTTGTTTTTACAATGTTGCCTGTTCGAAGATAATTGTTTGGAGGAGGAGCGAAGCGACGACTCCAATTATTGTCTGAGATCGGTAGTCCTTAATTTTCGAGATGCTTATGACGTTTTTTGCGCGACTAAATTTATTGAAAAGATATAAATATGTACATAATAAATAACGATATGTACATATGTATATTAGTCTCGTTGTATCAAGTTGTCTTAATGTAAAAATTTCTATTTCGTTGCTATAACAATTTGTCAATAACTGCAGCCATTACGGTTTTTTTTTTTGTGAAAATAACATTGAAAACTAGAATGAATATTTTAAGTGAATCTGAAAAATTTCTTGCACACAATGTAGTAGATTACATATTAAAGTAAAGATACATTATATGAAAATGTAAACTTTCACCATTATCACACATAAAAAATACTTATCGTTTTTGGGTTTTTTTAATGGTGTATTTTAAATTATACAATATAAACGTTTCGATAACACTTACAACTATTTTCGTCAGCCAAATCAATACAAGTCACATTTTATTAGATATCTAGTTATTTTTATAACTTACTATTTTATACTCCCTTCATAACGTAAAACAATTTTTTAAATTTACAGTTATAATTTGAAATTATCATAAAAACATGCTTTAACGATAGGTATGCTTTATTTAAACAATGCGAACGTTGTGAAAGTTACGGTAGCTGAAAGTGATGAAACTGGGAAATGTCGAAAACTGATAAAAGTTTTAAACAAGGCCGTGACTTCTACCACGCGAAATTATAACCTCAATCTGTCTAAGATTGAATTAAAAAGGAAAATTAAAATCTACGGTACCTAGGATCTTCCCAATGGATTGTAGCTTGTATCCTAGGTTACCGTAGATTTTAATTTTTCTTTTTATTTCCATTTTTTTAGACAGATTGAGGTTACAATTCGCCAAAATTCGCGTGGTAGAAGACACGGCGTTTAAATAAAGCCATGAAATCGATGTGGGAAAATAAACATTAATTGATTTCATGTGGCAGATTCACATATAATTCACATATTACCTATTACATTTCGTCGTAAAAAAGTTAAACTATTTTGTTATATATTTCGTTAGAACCATTACCTACTATGTTGTTGTTTTATTCAGTTTTCTAATTTTCTTTTTGCTAGCATCATTTTCGGTCGACTTTCGTTTAAAGCTGTTCCAAGCTTGTCGTTTAAGGTTGAGGTAATTCATTCTTATTATAGTTCTTAGTTTTACGAAATGTTTGACTAAAGAAAAAGGTAAAACTGTTTCCTTTTTAAAAAGTCTAATTGTTAAATCTTTAACTGCGCATGAACTTGATTTGTAAGATTCTCCATGGTATATTGCAAAGTACCGGTTCCACTTGAAAACCTTATCTAACCACTATTATTTGGGTTCAATGAGTTCCTCATATGACGAGTGTTGAACCCATCACGGAATGTTGCGATTGTGTTCTTCCCGAATCTTATGCGTATAGTCACCTAAATCGGGTAGCTGCTCTCTATACTTGTGTGCAAGGTATTCTGCTATGTATTCAAGAGCATAACGCGAAGTTTACTCAGTCACAGAGTTCGCATCTTCAAGGTTAGACAAATATGTTTCGGACGAAATGTTTGATGAAAAAGAACTACTTTGAGAGTCGTTGTATGAACTTGTAGTCGGCAATTCTATATGAGCTTGTTCCAAAATTTTGGGCAAGACATATTCTTCGGTATGTGACCGGCAGTATTCACTCTTGCTTCCAAAATACCTTGATTTCTTTCAGAAATGATCATTCTGATCCTGTATATTGCAACTAGTGGACTGGGATGTTCATTTGGGCCACGACTTCTAATTTGAAAGAAAAAATTTTTAAGGCAGTCTTAATTTAATTTATGAGTACTTTTATACTTTATTGCATACTTCAATTTCAAGTCTTTGTATATGTGTAGTAGGGATTTAATTGAAACAATCGTTCTTTTCTGGAAAGTTTAGAGTATTGTTTTTCCGCATGGCCTCATAGTTGAAATTATGTCGATCATTTTGTTTAAATGGTTTTCTTGTTTTTCAACATCTATACCGTATGCGTTTTTGTTGGTACGGTTCCTTGTGGAGAATAGCTATTAAATATATCAAACCACTCCTTTACATCGCTTATAAAATCGCTTAATCTTTCTGCCATTTCCATATTTGCACCAGAGTAACAGTATGAGAGAAAAGCTGAGCGCCTATTCTAACGTTTTGGCGCTGGATTTTTTTCACCGTTTAAGTGGTTTTCATTTATTTTATGACATGAATTTATTTCTGCATCGGTTTGTGAAATTAAAGCTCGAAGAGAATTTTTAGTAACAATAAAACCATTTTCCAATTGGAACCCAACATCAATTAAATTAACCAATGTCTTATTAACATGAAAAGGTGACGTGTATCGGCGAATACGTACACTGGCAAACTGGTGTCAGGATGAGAAAAACGAATTGTCAAAGGTGATATTCAATTGTTTCCATAAACCAATATTGTTACCACCACAGTCACGTACACACGCGACTACATTGTAAGATATTAAACAAAGTTCACGGATAACATTAAACAAAATCTCTTTGGTCATTTTTGATCAAACGCGATATGCACAGGTTGTTTCCAATTCGAAAACAGACCCCTTGCCATTATGACCTGCATTTGGTTATGGGGACCGATGATTTCATCTGAAGAAACATCATATTCTTCTACAGTTTTTAATTTAATTTCATCAAAAGAGAGAAGCACAACTTTTTGAAATTCTGCAAACCCTTCCCCTACAAATCCTAACATTAGCAACACATTCTTCAACAATCCTTGTTTTACATTTACCTGGGATGCCCTTTTCTTCAAAGTAGACAAAGATGATAGAGGGTAATGGAGATTATTTCATAAGTACAAATAACATTTTTTACTGTAATATCTTAGTGTAAATGCTGTTGACAGTTCTTCCCGATTCCAATTCACTCTTCTTCTAGATTTTTCAACTAAACCTATTTGAATACTTGTCAAAACTTTGCTTAACAAATTGGAAGATCTTTCTATTATATTTTGCTTTCGACTGTTGTTCTTTATGTAATAACGCAGTAAGTCGGCAAGCCTTTTAATTTCCTTTTTACTTTCTTGTATTAGTGAAAAATAATTATTTTATAACCTCGTATGCTGCGCTAACAGCTCCTCATATTTTAACCTATAACTAACTATCTTCGCACAAGACGTTATGATGCATAGTGGAAGTTTCCGGTGGCTCACTTTTGTTTTCATTATTCTTCGTATTAGTGAATAGTCCGCCAATAATTTGTCGGTGGGTTCTATTTTCACGCCTTCTTTCTCGATCAGTGACTGTTGAACTTTTTCTGTTTGGAAGATGTAGAGTAGGGAGATGGCAGTACTTTTTCTTAAGAGGCAAACCTTAAAAATTGATACGTTAACAGTCACTATCCAATTTTATAATGTAAATGTAAGTTGAACATTACGTACATACTTACCCAACAATTCATTTTACATATCTCTTTCATAACTCTGTTCACTAAAATGCACGAAACAGATTTTGTGAGTATCGGGGTTAAACTTGTCAGCACGTTTTCATTGATTAATCCATTCTAATCTTATTGTATTAGTCACTAAACTTTTTCCTTTTTGAAAAGCATGGAGTTTTATATTTTCTCCTCGTTTTTTAACCGTAATTAGGTTATTACTGCAACCATAAACAGCCCGTCCTATTCCTGGCATTTTACTTTGCATGACACAAGTACACTATTATATAAATGTTTTACGTATAATGTTATTACTAATAAATGTCGTCATGCACACCAAATTAACAAGTACATACCATAAACTAAGACAATTTATTCGATACCAAGCGCACCTACCTAAAGCAATACACACACTAGCGGTAGGATTCAGGGTGACGTCACCACAACCGGCGCGTCGGATAACATTACAGCATAGGAATTAGGCCGTCCTTTCTAGTTTATAATCGTTGACATTCACATACATCCCAAGTCGTTTCTACTGGGACAATAATCACCCATTAATCTTAATTTTATTAACACTTTATTTATGGTAGGAGGTAAAACAATATTTGCACAAAGTGATAATGCAAGATTTGCAGACAGTTGTGGTTCTCTTTCAGTTTCGTTAACTCAGCGACATCTTCGTCTAGTTTTTACTTCCATCGGCATGTAATCACCTACTTTCATTTTTGAAGGTATTTTTAAAGATGCAGCGAATCTTCTCATATACTATGCATGAGTTCGATCATACTGAAAATCAGCTGCTCAGCTAGTTCTACAAGACATGATAGCAAAGGAATTTTGATTACAGTTAGGTTAGTACATAAGTGGGAATTGGCAGCTGACATCATGAGTACTCGAAAGAACACCATTTTTTAGATTTGCGGTAAAAACCGTATAGAACAACATGCCGCTATTGTTGACTCGAAACTCTGACTGACTCCGCTCTAAACGTGTTATAAAAGCTCTAATATACTTATTTACCTTTTCTCATGGTCGCTACAGCCGGATATGGTAGACTGAAGAAGATCTGTAGACGAAAAAATCGACCGAAACAAAGAACTGCATATCGTTCCTGATAGTACTCGCTAACTTGAAAACAACCTCAGAGACTAATGGAGTTCCTGTTTTATTATCTTCTTTTCCTGCATAAATATTGAGGTCATAAACATACTCAGTGAGGGAATCACTTTGCATCTAAGCTTTAATGCCACGTTTAATTGGTTTGACCTTTACATTTCGTCATGGATTCATCTATACTCTAAAGCGTTGATTAGCTTCTCAGCTTTGGAAAAGAGATTTTTAAACAGTTCATCACTTCTTCTATATAATAAGTTTTGCTGCCATTAGTAGGTTTGTTAAAGCTTTGAAAATAATAGATTGCATATATCTATCTCTAGATCTTTTGATTGTAGTGTTACCTAGAGACTAATTTCTTGACCAGTTATGATTAAAATGCGGTACATGATTCTAACACATGTTAAATGACACCCCAAGGAGTATCATTATTTCAGTCATCGGTCGGTATAATTTTTCGTTTGATCTTATTTTTTTGAGCCTCATGTTTGTATAGTATGTAATTTTTTTGATCAAATTCCTTGGGAAAATTTTCAGAAAAATTTGCACTGCAGTCATATCTCGACTAATAAAAGAGTGAACTGGTTGTTCGCTTTGTATTGAAATTCATATTAAATTACGTCTACATTTTTTTTCTGGTTTTTGTTTTTTTTTTTGTAACACTTTAGTTTTTTTCATCTTCGCTACAGTTTTTTTTTGTAGTATTTACACAGGTTGCTGTTTAACTTTCTAAATCCTGATTCTGTTCATCACTATATTCATACTCACAGTGAACATTTTCATATTGATCATCACTACTTTCATTATCATTCATCGAGTTCTCATCCAGTTCACTTTCACTACCTTGCTCCATACAGTGTTCATCGTCAACTTCTGAGGGTTCATAATTATCTGAACTGTTGTCTGAGAAAGGCTCTTCTACGTCACTATCACCTACACCTTGTTATTTATGTTCAGCAGACAACGCTGCCGTTTTTTGCTTGAGTTCCTTTTCGGTCAAACATCGTCGACTCATCTCTCTATACGAATCACTGTTGGGATATATGTAACCCAAGATAGGTATATATCTAATGGCACAGTTTTCTCCCACAAATAATAATATCGATAAAATACGGTTTTCAATAAAATACGCCAATTTATATCTGCAAATAAATTATATACATACCTTACCTTCACTACACACTCTTAAAAGTGCAATATTTCACATCAATTTTCGTAAGAAAAGCCCAGAAACTCACTGCAAACGTTGTACCGCATGTAAAAATTAGTAATAATTTTGAGGTTCTGAATGCAGTATATTCCGCCATGTGATACCTTTTTAAGCGGGCGGATTTCAAGTGGTTATGTATAAATAGCATTAGATACAATTATAAACAGACGGTGGGACATATGTAACCCGACAGTCTGGAAAGTGTTAAACCAATGTACTTTGCCCACTTTTGGATAAACTGAACTACGTCAAGCCCCTAACACTTTGGTATTTATTTTTAAGAACGGCAACATTGCTATTTGGTATCGTTTTTAGTAGTTACAATATGTTTATTTTGTCGTCATATTGGCAACATTCGTATTTGTTGTATATAACAAGTTTTTATCCCAATATTTAAGTAACGATTTTGGCCATAAATCGTTTCTAAATTTTATAAAATTTGAAATTAAAGTTAAAGGTGATGTGTTAAAAAGTACAATAATATTTATTTATTTCGTGAAATGCTCTGTAGGTCTGACCCACAACGGCCACAACAATGAAGGATAGGGCACGCCGTACTACTGCGGGAAATCGCATGGCAAAATTGTTAAATGAAGAGGAAGAATGCCAAGATGAATTTTATAAAGTGAATTATGGTGGTTTTCAAGAAACAGCAACCGATAATGAATATGAGTATGTTTATGTAATAAAATTGACTATTGTCTTCAACTTGTTTATAGGGCTGAAGAGGAAGGAGAAGATCAAGTAGACTCTGACTTTAGTATTGATGAACATGATGAACCAGTGTCTGACAATGAAGAAGAGAGTCAGCGGAAAAAGCGTCGCTTAGTGACTAAAGCTTATAAGGTAAGTAAATTATATGATACAATGTAAATTATGCATTTTTAAATAGGAACCAGTTCCAAATCAAAATAAGCAAAAACCGAAATCACCGAAACCGAAGCCTACAGCTTCTAAAGAGCAAACTGAAGCTCAACAAGCATCTGACCAAGGAGGTGTGTAAATATCCTTTACTTAATATTCTAAGAATAACCATTTTTTAAAATTATTTTATTAACTGTTAATAGAATCTTAAATACTCTTTTAAGTTTGTATTTACCTGGTGTAAAAATATAAATAGTTCATTTTGTAAATTGGTTTGTTTTAATATTCAACGCCTTTTAACAATTGTTTATACTTTCTTTTTAAAGCAGCCTTTACAATAAACTTCAGTAAGTTAAATATATTGCATTAACAGCAATAGTTAATTTTTGTTGTATATAGAACGTAAATCTATAAGAAAATCGACTGCAGCAAAATCTGCTGCAACTGCACAGCGTGTTAAAATTAGAACCTTAGAAAAAAAAAAGAAAATGAAAAAACCTAAGGAAGACGAATGGATACCAACCCAAGCCGAGTTATTAGAGGAGGCTAAGATTACTGAACTAGAAAATTTACAAGCACTAGGTAAGCTTTTGTATTAAAATTTAAACCTTGTAAATAATTACTGTTTAGAACGATACCAAAAAATGGAAAGTGAGAAAAAATCACGCCGTCCTTTTAAAAGAACACGTTTTGGACCAATTATTCGTTATCATTCAATGAGAATGCCTATTATTGAAGAACTCGATCCGGCAAAGGAAAGGTTAGTAATTTCAAAATTGTTACAAATCCATAAACAATATTTTTTCAGCAAAGGTGTTAAAGATGAAAAAGTAGATGATACATCTCAAAAATACTATGAAAGGACATTTATTACATTCTTAGATGACCCTAATGATGTTGTATATAAACATTGCATGAAAATAAGACCACCTGTTAAGGTTCCAAACAAACTACGTTGCACAATCACAAAGTAAGTATATTACATTTAACTTATGTGCTAATAAGGTGATATTAAAATAGCGTGAATCAGGTTACTATTTATTTATTGTCGACACCAGAGGATCTAGATATTAAAGTTGATACCTGGAAATAAAATCAACAATTTAATAACTCACCAAAAATCGAGATTAATTGAATTTAATTTTTTGTTGACCATCTATTGCGATATGTTGCAATTTTTTAAATAATAAATTGTTAACAAAATCCAGTAATATTTTACTTTATCTTAATGTGTTAATGTCATATAAACTGCAAACATTTTAATAAACGTGGCTTTGATAAATCATATAGACGTCACAAAATAAGAAGGCCCTATTACATGATCTGTGGAACATATGAAAATTGAATTAGTAAACTTACTATTTTAGCTCAAAACCATAGTTACACTTAGTCACATTAAGCACCATTATATCTACATTTTTGAGAATTTGAACCTCCTGTAACAGTACAACTGCAAATACCTTAATTTTGTGGACAATAAATATGTGACAGGCCTTTTTCTTTACGTGCAAGTGTACAAAATTCTTAAACTACAAAACTGTTTGAAATTCTCAGTGTTTATGGTTTAAAGTCGTATGTACATACACCGACTGCAGTTACTAGCAAAGTGTCAACTACTATTGATCACTTCAGACCACTTCGCACAATTGCTTAAAATACCTATTACAATACCATCTAAAAGCATTTACACATATAGACAAATATGTTTGACTGAAAACATTAATATGTTTATTTCACTTATCTCTCCAGAGAGTTGGCAGTGTCTATAATAGTAACACTGTAAACCAAAAGTATACCTTTTTTAATTTATTTTACTATTATTTCGACTATTCTTTTCCTAAGAAAAAAATTACATTAAAAACTACTTCCCATAATTGGGTTACTAGCAATATTAAAGAGTGGGCAAATTACATTAAACAACTTTACCAAATTTACAAAACAACTGCTTCACTTGAATTTAAACAAATATGCACTTGAAAAGAAATTGTATAGACGTTACGTGGATAACTATAAAATATATTTAAATGAACCAATATTTGTAGTTACGAAAATATATCTAAAGCCACATGGAATCTATTAAATTCTCAGACCGGTAATTGTTTCAATAGAAAGAAATTTCTGCTAAATATTCATGATACAGTAACTAGTGTACCAGAAACAATTGTACCTTCTTGTGCAGATAGATTTGTAGAGACATGTCACTGTACACAAACGACAAATCATTACTATCAAATTAATACTAATTTCAATAGCATACACTTTTTGCTGACTATACCTGCTGAAATCAGTAATATACTTTCTAATCTCGACGAAAATCCTTCAAAAGTATTAAAAGCTACAAATTTTTGTATATTACAACCAATAAGTACATTATCAATCTTTGTCTTTTATGTGGAGAGTTTCCTAGATCACTAAAAAATAAATGAAAAAGTATACCATCGCACAAAAAGGTAGAGACCGTCTCAAACCTCATGGGTGATTGCACAGAAACCAATTTTACACCGAATACAAATATATCAACTAACGTGAAAATGTTGGCATTTGTCATTTTGTGTTTTTACCTGTTCATATCTATTCTAGAACTTCCTACGCTTTTGCTACTTTTATTTGATATATTGTATGTGTGTTGATTGCCTCATTAAGAAACAGTCTTTTTTAAGACTCCTTCAAGGTAAAATTGTTATTAGGTGGGTACAAATTGCATTAAAAGTTATCAATTACTAACGAGGTATTTTTAATTCAAATTACAGACTTCCAAGGCGGATTTTTGGTGTAATAAACCAACACATTGTATTTTCTGGCCAAATTCAAGATTTATAAGTGCTTTTCCATACTAAAAATAATGTTTAAAAAATTTTGCTTTTTTAACCTCAATTTGGTTAGGAGAATAATTTACAGTTTAGAGACTAAAAACTGTTCGTGATGAGCGTTTAATGATCTTTTTGTTTGTATTAACATGAGTGGTTTGATATAGGCAATAATGTATAAATTTTGTTGTCAGGTTGAAAATGAATAATCGAAAGGTAATTCATAGTCGAGGGCGGCAAATTATCTACAATGTTTACCAATTTATGAAAAAAGAAAAAGAAGGAACGATGACAATGCCATTATCCCAATTACTAGAACGTGTTGCTTAAGCTGCAGGTGTGGGTCTAAACACTGTAAGAAGAATTATTAAGGGAAACAGTACACTTGGACCAAGTCACCCTGGCAACAGTAAATTCTCTTCACCACGAAAAACTATCAATAAACCAAGCCCTAAGTCAACGTTAGATGCATGCGATGAAGAGATAATAAGAAAAATCATCTACTCATTTACCAATACCCAAAAATGCACTCCGACCATAAATAAGGTTTTACAGGAAGTGACGAGTGCTGGTGTTCAATTCTACGGAAAGAAAACCACATTTTGGAGGGTGTTAAGAAAGCTAGGATTTCGTTGGAAAAAGACCGAGGATAATAGAAAAGTATTAGTGGAAAAAATGGACATTAGAACTAAATGAATCGAGTTCCTTCGAAAATTAAAGAAATATAAAGAAGAAGGAAGAAATTTGGTGTATAGTGATGAAACTTACTTACACAGCAGCCATACTGTACGGAAAACATGGGACGATGGAAGAAATCGTTGTTTGAAAGCTCCTGTTACAACGATTAATTATTGTTCATTGTGGAGGAAAAGAAGGCTTCATTCCTAATGCTTTTTTAATGTTTAAGGCAGGACAGAAAACAGGAGACTATCATAATATAAGTACAGAAGCTGCACCCACATCAGCTTGGAAAAAAGGTAACATGCAGACTTGGCTCTCTGATAGAGGAATAATTTATGAAGCTACTGCATTGAAAGTAAAGCTATACGAGAAAATTAAGGAGCACAAACCACAAAATAAAGTATATATTCTAGACAAGCTACTAGCTGAAAATGGTCATGCTGTCCTTCGTCTCTCTCAGTACCACTCTGAATTCAATCCAATTGAAAAATTATGGGGAATTGTGAAAAATCATATAGCAGCGAGGAATGTGATGTTTAAAATGGAAGATGTTAGGCAGTTGGGAAACGAAGAATTTGAAAAAGCTACAGCTGAGAACTGGAAGAAAGTGTGTGAACATGTAGAACAAGTGGAGAGTGAATATTTTAAAAAAGAAGTGATATTGGATGATGTTGCCGAACTGGCAATAAATGTTAATAATGACAGTGACGAATCTGATTTCTCATTTTCATCTGATGACGATTTAGATTGTGAACCTTTACAATGACATTAAAACATTTAAATGAATTTTTAAAATTGATTTGTGATTAATTAGAAATCGATGTACTTATGGTATATTTGTTAAATAATATTAGTGAAAACAAATTACATGTATGACTGCATAGTTTATTATTATAAATGTGTATATTCAACATATTCAGCACAAGTAAGCAACTTACACAATTTTTTCTATAAGCTTTGACTGTACCCTTTGATAGATCATGACAAATGCATCATAATGGAAAAAAAGAACTTATTTAACTTAATGCTACATATCACTCTTGCATTGCATTCTAATTTCAAAATAGAAGCTTATTTCAGATTACACATCACTGAATTACCAAGTCATTCTATAAAGCAATTAGGAATACATACAATTTTCCAAACATTGTTATATTACATTTAACTTTTAAGCAACTAATGATCCATAACAATACAGTCTACATATTTCATAAGGGTTTCTACGTTATGATGTACCTATTGTTTTTTAAAATGACTCAAATCTGTACATATTCATCTAAAGCACAGCGAATAATGCATAAACATTGTCATTTAGGTAATGCATACACATGCAATGATGTCAATAAACATTAAAAGAAAGTATCGAAACATCTGCTTCTATAGTGTGGTGCATTGTTTTTTTTTAGATCTCAAATGTGCATGCAAATGAGATCAATTCATCTAAAATACAGTAGATAATGAGTAAAGATTTTCATTTATGGCACATACATACACATATAACGACATCACATAGAATTGAAAGCAACTATCGTAAGGAGTATCGGAACAACTCTTTAAAGTTGATTAATAACCATTATTAACTTTATAGACCACATCATTATTACACCTAAAATATTTCATTACTTCTTAATTAATTGAAATTGGGGCTCATACTTACTGTTGACGCTCAGATAAAAGGCTGTGACTATCCGCAACGTGAAATAAAGGAATCTAAAATCTACAGTAACCTAGGATTCAAGCTACGTTACGCTACAGTCCATTGAGAAAATCCCAGGTTACCGTAGATTTTTTGTTTCCTTTTTATTTCCATCTTTAGACAGTTTAAGGTTATAATTTTTCCGTGGGGATAGTCACAGCGTAAAAAAAATGCTGGCTTAATAAACATAACCACAAACTTGGGTTAATCACTTACAGTGTATGTGGCTACCGATACGTGTTATGTAAACAAACAAAGAAATTTTATTCTATCCATTCAATAAATTAATTTTTGTATAAAATCAAATGAAAAGTGGCATCATGTGTACAGCTGATATTTTTAATATGGAATTTATATTACATTTTCGTCAACTTACGAATTTTCCCGACGCGCACCTCACCACCCATAACATTTTAAACGATCTCTAGCAGTGTAGACAGTAAGGGGTAACATCACTGTAACGGCCTAAAAAAGCGTCTTTTTTTTTCACAATTTTGTTTGGCTGGAAGGAAAGGTGATAAAATAATACTTGGGATAGTTATTGATAATATATTTAAGTATATTACAAAAAAAATTTGTAGGAAAATATTACAAAGTGGCAACACTAGCGATACTCCCGAGGCATGTCGAATTTGAGGCTAATCTTGTAACGTGCCAATTCTTGGCAATTGTTACCTTAATTTGTTTTCAATTTTTGGCTATCATTACCGTAATTAAGTTTCAAAATTTGCATTATTATTGATAAATATATTTACATTACATTAGTATCTTTAAGCATTTCTTTCTTCTTTGAATAATTAAATTTTTCTATATCTCGATATTTTCACTTTAGCCTACATAATTACAAATGTCTGTGTATATTTGTCGAAACGTATTCGACAAATACACTACCATTCAACTTATAAATGTAGTCATTCGCTTTATTTACTTCACGTTGTATTCGTACGTTGCCGCTTGAGTTTATTCTCTAAGACACCTTTTATTATTTCATCGTTATTTGTTGTCCAAACTGCTAAGTAAACGTTTTGAACATGAGTGGAGTGGTTGTTCACAATCAAGCTCGTGAAATTATTTATAAATTGTATGAATTTATGAACCGAAAAAAAGAATCAAAAGATTTTATTATTCCTGTCGATCGTGTGTATGAAAGATTAGCAGAAGCAACAGGCATATCCAGAAGGACAATTAAACGCATTACATAGGAACGCAGATCGAAACCTGAAGGAAGTACATTTGGTTCACATTGTAAAACAATAAACCGGCACCTAGATCAACCACCGACAAGTTGTTAGAAGAATAATTTACAATGTTGTGTATATCGAAAAGCAAAAACCAACAATGCAAAATATGTTCGCAGCTGTCCAAGAAGAAGGGATACATTTAAGAGGAAAATTAGGCAGCTTTTGATGGATTGTGAAAAAGATGGGTTTCAAATGACAGAAGAGTAAAGACAACAAGAAGGTCTTGGTGGAAACTTCCGCAATAAGGGCGAAAAGAACCACATTTTTAAGAAAAATGAAAAAGCACAGAGATGGGGGCAGAAACATCATTTATAGTGACGAATCATACTTGCACAGTTGCAGAGTACCGCGCTAACCAACTGCGCCACCAAGGTTCAAGCCCCAATCGATGTAAATTTTGTGTTTATGTATGTAGAACTGATGTAAATTCTAAATATAATGATATTATAGTCAAATTAGTTAAGTTAATGGAATGTGAGTCTGCAATATCGCAAGGGTTCACACATGCCAAAGCAACGTGACTAATATTAAGTTATTATAATAGGTTTCGTAATAAACGAATAAGTTCAAAGGTAAATATGTAATTAAAAATTATTGTTAATTTTATTAAATACATAAATAAAAAGTTTACCTCGAGTAGGGTTCGAACCTACGACCTGTACTTTGCTAGAGTATCGCGCTAACCAACTGCGCCACCAAGGTTCAAGCCCCAATCGATGTAAATTTTGTGTTTATGTATGTAGCACTGATGTAAATTCTAAATATAATGAGATTACAGTCAAATTACTTGTATTAATGGAATGTGAGCCTGCAATATCGCAAGGATTCACACATACCAAAGCAACTTGACTAATATTAAATTATTATAAGTTTTTGTTATGAACGAATAAGTTCAAAGGTAAATATTAATTAAAATTATTATTAATTTTATTAATAATAATAATATTAGGTTAGGTAATGTTTACTAACTAAAAAAATTATTTTAATGCAAGTACGAAATAGGTAATACAATACATACCTAAAGTGAAATTGTTATAAATGATCATTCAATAAAAATGTATTCAGTTACGATGTCAATTGTTAAAAAAATCGATAATTACTAAATTTATTCATTTGCCGTATATTTTTAGAATGGCATTTTTGCTATCGAATTATAACTTCGTTTAAGCTTTTCAAATTCTAGAAAATCGCGCCGCGCATCTCAGTGCCACATTTTGTAACTACTCTATTTTTCTCTATTTTTGTTGTTTTATGCGCAAACGCGTATTGAACACGCTTAATTCACTTCCTTTCTGTTTATTTTTTAAGTTTTGCTTCACTTTTATAAGTTATGTAAGGTTTCTAATTTCATTTTGGTAAATTTTTTATTTAATAGGGAACAAACAAAGAAAGGAACAAGGGTACGTCTCTGCTTTCTGGAAATCCGATTCTGTTAGGAAAAGCCCTTATGTTAAAGAATTTTGTTCTTTGCAAAACCGTGTTGCATGACATCACGGAAAATGCATAAAATGGCGCATGATAATGCATGTCATTTTCACCTTTGTTTTGCATAAATCACACATGGTGTTATATATATTCTGCATTCGTCGTCAATATTTTCCGCTTAAGTCGTTCGAAACTGCGTTAGTTGTTTAATCTACATTTCCATTATTAAAAGTGGAACATTTTATGAAAATTACCTTACGTTAATATATGCTACAGTTCGTTTATTTGTACGTTGAACACAAATGAAAATTACATTTTCAAGAACAGCTGAATTCTGTTCTAAGATAGAAACATTTGAGTTCATAACCTATCATACGGTAGTATTTGTTGACTTAGGCCAGTACTTTTTATGATTGAATACTGTGTTGATCATATTATATTTTGAATTTTAAGTAAAAGTAGATGATAAGCTTATAGTTATATTGATTTAGTGATTATTTAAAATCGTTACGAGAAATATCGTTTCATTTATTTTATGCCGAAATTATTCAGACATTTTGTTTTACTTAAATATACATATAACTACAATTCTGTATTGTTATTTAGATTACCTATGTTAATAAGGTACAAATTTTTCAATTTTTGTTGTATTTTAATTATTAAACGTATAAATTGAGTGGCGTCCGACAACAAATGCTTAATACTGGTTATATCTATGGATATATTTCTGCATCCCTCACACCCGAAAATCAATAAGTTCTCAATTACAGTAGGTTTCATAAGTTTGTACCTCACTGAGCTAGACCGTGGTGCAATTTACCTTTTGCAATATATCAAACACCTAATTTTTTATTTGTTAGAATTTGAATCTGGAAAAAAAACCATGGAGGAGATTTTATAAGTAATGATTTTTGTGTATTAATGTGTGAATAAAGCCGTTCAATTTTCACCAAAAAAATAGCAGTCATTTGTTAATAAATATTGTTTAAATTAACTAATCGAAAATCCCCTGCGTGGTTCATTTTGAAATGTTATTTCAAAGTTGTGGTTAAATTTTCAAATAAAAAGATTGAACATTGTTTGAGTTATGCTGCTTGCCGTTTGGAAAAAACAGATTTCGAGAAAAACGCGTTCGAAGTTTTGAAATGTGCTAGATGCATCAACAAATGAAATGTTCTATCTTTAGAAAAGTCTTGCTATTAAAGGACTATCCCAGGACCATAAAGTTACCCTTCCAAGTTCAAATTTTCCTCCTCAGTTTGTTTCCTGACCGTTTTTAAGTTGGAACGTTCTCCTTTGTCGCATCTGACAAGGACAGCTCAGTGTACTTTATGCCGTTAGCATCGGCATCCATGCAAAAATTGTATGACTGGATACCAATGTCTATCTCCAAAACTTTCATAATCTGTAGAATATCCATCAGACCATACTATACTGCCATCTTTTGAAGTTACGCGATTATCCGTATCAGCTTCATCTGAAATCGTAGCTCCCACTTCATCATCCGATTCGCTATCATCATTAGAATCACTATCAGAAACACACAAAAGATTCTCAAGTTCACTATCCGTAAGCACTCTCTCACAACACATTTTCAATAATAAATTTCAATTGTTAGGTATTTCGTATTAGAGTATAGCATCAAGTTTGATATTTACTACGAAACTAACACACAGATGCTCACTGGCTGCATTTATACGCGGAGCCACAGACAAGTCTCAACAGGAGTAAACTTGTATACCGGTACGCAAATAACGCATGCAATATGCGCAATAATGTGGCCATATTAGGTAAGTTATTTATATTTATGAAAATAAAACAAAACTAATAATAATAATCTGCTTCTCGTTCTTCTAATTTGAACCACACAAATCACCGGGCCGTATAGACCCAAACACAATGACTGTAACAAATGCGTTTAAAAAAAACCAATTATAATTTTCTAATATCATTCTAGGTACACCGTTATTAGAGTAACGAAATAAAAGAAATGCAGTGGCAACGGAATATTTAAATAAATTAACAACTATGCCATTTGAAGAATCCGTTGGTATTTGTTCAACACAATAGGAGGGTTAAATTGAAAACCAATTGTAAGATGAAATTTTGAAAATGCCTTAGAGATTACCAGTTGTTAGTAAGATGTATGGTTCAACAAGATGTCCAAATAATTTCCAGAAATGCTACAGGATACGTCATGTGGTCTTACAGAAAATGGAGGGACTTACCGTGTCAGAAAATAACTGGCAAGCCATACCTTGAATCGTTGGATTTGTAATTAGGTTACCTGAAACTCAATGTAAATGAGTTTTAAAAGATTGGAGTTGTTAAAGATTTGCTACATCAATATAATTATCAGATATCTATATTGTTTATCATAATATAACTTACCGGGTGTCCAGTAATAAGATGAACTATTGACATTGTTGTAATTATTAAACTCAATTAGAATAGGTTTAAAAGATTGAGTTGTTAAATTGTCATAAATAAATGTATGTCATTATATAGCTCCATAGTAAGTAACCATACAGCGTTTACATGAATCAGATAAATCCTTATACAATGAGAAATTACTAGATACCAAGAGGTAGAATAACTTGAATAATATGCGTTTTCAAAATCGCTATATCTTGTTTCTTGCAAGAGATACATCCACGATTTTACAGGATGGAGTTAACAGGTAGCGAGGATTTCAAAATGATTTTGAAAAATCTAGGCCTACTAGATTTTGAGATAATGCACGCAACTTTCGATTTTCTTATGGACGCCATATTGGATTTTTGCATTTTGAATTCTTCATAAAAATGCTTTTCAACCATATATCATATGTTTATAATCTGCCAATGAGAAAGTGTCAAATTACACAATTAAATTTATATCAAAGCAACCTTGACATATTATGTATTTTAATTAAATGAAAATTAATCTACAAATTAAACTAACTATTGAGAACAATATTATTGATTATTAACATAAATCATAATAATAAAAGTGACAAAAAACAACCAAAAATAAAATTTAATATTATACTGAATTTTACTATTAATTAATCAAATGCTCGAACAAACCTTCATTCTCCTGCAAACACCATCTGCATCGAGTTAGCACTGCATCACAAGAGTTCCTTATCATCTCGCATTTTTGAATTCTTCATAAAAAATGCTTTTCAACCATATATCAGATGTTTATAATCTGCCAATGAGAAAGTGTCAAATTATACAATTAAATTTATATCAAACTAGGCCTTTGCCAATCAACCATCTATTCAATTGTTGCAAAAGAATGGAGGTTTATTCGAGCATTTGATTAATTAATAGTAAAATTCAGTATAATATTAAATTTTATTTTTTGTTGTTTTTTGTCACTTTTATTATTATGATTTATGTTAATAATTAATAATATTGTTCTCAATAGTTAGTTTAATTTGTAGATTAATTTTCATTTAATTAAAATACATAATATGTCAAGGTTGCTTTGATATAAATTTAATTGTGTAATTTGACACTTTCTCATTGGCAGATTATAAACATATGATATATGGTTGAAAAGCAGTTTTTATGAAGAATTCAAAAATGCAAAAATCCAATATGGCGTCCATAAGAAAATCGAAAGTTGCGTGCATTATCTCAAAATCTAGTAGGCCTAGATTTTTTCAAAATCATTTTGAAATCCTCGCTACCTGTTACCCCCATCCTGCAAAAATCGTGGATGTATCTCTTGCAAGAAACAAGATATAGCGATTTTTAGAAAACGCATATTTTCAGTTATCACCCTGTATCTAGTAAATAGAAGGGATTTTTTGACATGTAACCATGGTTACTTCTTGGGCATATAATGACGCAACTTTTTCTCCATTTAACCATCTTCGTATCTCTAACGGTTTCCAATATCCCCATGCATTTCATCTTAAACTGGACACCCTGTATATAGGGTGTTTCGTTGGTTGCGGCGACAAACAAAAATAAAGTTGATTATGGTTTCTCGGAGGCAAAACGTCGAATAAAAAATTTGAAAACGCCATCTAATAGAATTAAAAAAAAGTGACAATCAAGAAGTACCCTTGGTTTTTAAAAATCCTTTAAAATAAATGAAGGAATTACGAAGCATTTTATTTGAAATCTCGGAAACGAGATAAACAATAATGAACTTTTGCAAACTACGAAATTGTACTTTTCTCTAATTTAACCGCCTTCGTACCTCTTACCGTTTTCAAGATCCCCATGCTGTTCATCCTTATCGTGGGCACTTGCAGCGTATAGATTATGTTCTGTGCAATTTTTTGATACGACGGGTAATTTAGCGGCAAAAATCCTAAGGTAGAATTTAAGTGTTAGTTAAATTTTTACAATATCTGAATAACGACTAAGTTTATAAGAGAATATGTAGGCATAAATTTAATTTTACTTAACTTTTCTTTATGAAATAAGTCTAAAAGTTAAATAAAAATGATTGAAAATGACTTTGGCATTTTTTTTAAGTTAGCATCTAGATGTCTATTAACCTCTATCTAACATGAAGTTTTAAACATCCATCTGATATAGATTATTGTTTGTTTTTACAATGTTGCCTATTTTCGTAATGAACGTATTAAAATATCTGGTGTGGATCACCACACAACCTTCCAACCTACAAAATGGAAATTAAAAGAAGCGAAATAATTTTAATAACATTTTTTTAGGATAATTATGCAACCTCTTTTATTACGAAAATAGACAACATTGTAAAAGCAAAAACAATGTCAAACAGACGTTTAAAACTTCATGACAGACAGAGGTTAATAGACATCTAGATGATAACTTAAAAAATTAAAAGGAAGGAATTAATTTTAATTATAATTTTTTTAGGGTAATTATACAACCTCTTTCATACGTTCGTAACGAAAACATCAACATTGTAAAAACAAAAACAATAATCTATGTCAGAATGATGTTTTTCTACTCCTATGCTTTAATTGGTTTATTAAATGTGCACGCCCCGTACTTTAATGATACCCATAATGATTCGAATTTTTCATAATGATACAAGTGTACAGCCAATATAAATGCAAAATTACTACAATATCTGCTAACTATCAAATTTGCTGTGATTTTACAACCAATAGAAATGCAACATCAGCACAGTTTTCGCTAAATATCGAAGTGGCCATATGAGTATTTCTGACAGATATAAAATGAATTAATTGTGACAATTCTAAGCTCTTTGAATAAAAGTTGTGAAAATTTGTACTTTCTTCAAATAAAAACCCCGCAAAAATGGACGATAGTGACAGAGAAATAGAAAACTTAACTCCACCAGAAATTACAGAACAAGCTACAATAGCTGCAAACAATTTATTACCCGCAAAATCGGCAAAAGCGTATGAAAAATGTTATTCCGAATTTATGGATTGGAGAAATACCAAGAACGTTAACAGCTTTTCGGAAAACGTTCTAATTGTTTATTTTGAAGAAGCGGCTAAAAAATTTAAATCTTCAAGTTTATGGAGACGATACTCAATTTTAAAATCTACGTTATCTCTTAAACATAAAGTGGATATATCCAAATACACCAAATGAAAAGGAAATCTGATGGGTATAAACCCAAAAAATCTAAAACGTTTTCTACGAATGAAATGAAACAATTCATTGGAGAAGCCCCTGATGTTAAATATTTATTGGCAAAGGTCAGTGAGTCTCAATTTTGTTTGTACAGGATAAATAGTGTTTCTTTCATAGGTGGTATGTATTTTTGGCATTATGGGTACTTGCAGAAGGAACGAGCTCCACAAATTGGAACTAAAAGATGTAAATGATAATTTTAAATCAACGCTGTTAGTTACAATTAGGGACACAAAAACGAAAACAACAAGAAAATTTACAATAACAGGAAAGTATTATGAAACATGCAAAAAGTACATGAATCTTCGCCCTAAAAACTGTGTAACTACGTCATTTTTTATCAATTACATAAATGGGAAATGCACCGTACAAAACGTAGGAATAAATAAATTTGGTGGGATAGGAAAAGAAATTGCTATCTACCTAAATCTTCCTGGTCCCAATTTATATACCGGACATTGCTTTCGTCGCACTTCTGCAACAATATTAGTTGATGCTGGTGGTGACATCACCTCTTTAAAACGCCACGGTGGGTGGAAATCTACGGCAGTAGCCGAAAATTACATTGAGGATTCAGTTCAAAATAAAATCAATGTAGCCAATCAAATTGTAAATTCGATTGAATACAACGAAATCAACAATTCAATAAATGTTAATCCATTACCTTCAACATCAGCAATGTCATCAACTAATGTTATCCCAAAAGTGCCGCAAATGCAATTTAATAATTGTACTATAGAAAATGTAATTATTAATCAAAAAGAATAGGTAATTGTAAAGTTTTGTTTCTTTTCTTGGCAAAGTTCATTTTTTTGCTATTTTTGTAATAAAGGTTTTTTAGTACAAGTTAGTTATACTATAAACATAAATGTTCAAAATAAAGTACATATCTACCTAGTTATTTTTTTTATTAAGAGGTCGTAGAAAAAATAGTGTATGCAACTCGCATTTAATGGCTATTAAGACACTCGTATTCTTTACGACACTCGCCTACGGCTCGTGTCGTAATCCTCATACTCGTGTCTTAATAGCTGTCATTAAATGCTCGTTGCATAATATACTATTAAAATTTCATGCCAGATAGAGATTAATAGACATAAATACATGTTAAGTTAAAAAAAAATGCCAAAGCCGCCCGCTTGTGTAAGATAATAATACAGTTTAACCATTTTCATTCATATTTAATTATTTTTTAGACTTTATTTATTATATTAAGAAACTTTGTAAAGAAAAGTTATGTAAAATTACATTTTCTTTAAAGAATATGTCTACAATTTTTCTTATAAAATGAATCGTTATTCAGGTATTGAAAAAACCTGAATTAACATACATATAATTTCTACCTTAGAAATGTTTTTGCCGCTAAATTGTATCAAACAATTGCATAGAACATAATCGATTTGTTTAAGGTTTACATCTAGGTATTTTTATTTCTTTTAAATATACAGCTGTTTTGGGAATATTTGATAAAAACCTAAAACTGACCCTGATAAACCCCCCTCTTCGCTGCTGGATTTCTCCTAAAATCTAATCATCTCTAACCCAAATGAAAACAATATGTGTGCTAACATGAGGGTACATGTTGGCAGACATATTGTTTTCATTTGGCGATTTGCGCCAAATTGCTTGATTTTTATTTCCCATATCATTAACAATACAACTTTACATCCTACTTGCTGTATGCTGAAAAGTACAGTGTAGGTTTCAGAATGGTTAGCCTGTTTGCTAATAATATGGTATCCAATTACCTGTTTCCAGTTGAAATTCAGTCCCCGTAGCATAAATGCGTATATTTGGTTATCAAGTTTTTTCATATTTAATTCCTGCATAATAGTGCAGTAACCTATAAAACAGCTACTACTTCTATCAAATTCCAAAGCTTCCATAATTTCCATTTCATCGATCAGTAACATACATCTTATTGTGATTTGTGCTTTGCTTGTTGTAGTTTACTTTCTAAAAATTCAAACAATGAATTTAAGGATCCTGGACTAAAATTAATGTCTGGATATGATGGCATAATGTACTATATGATTGTAAAGGATATTTCAGGATTGCATCCTTTCCAAACAACAGCAAATCAAACTTGAACTGCTTTCTTCAATAAACGCATAGTCCAATTAAAACGTTTTTTTCCTTGTCAAAAGATTTTATAACTTCAGAAAGTTGTTAATTTTTATTTTATAGAAATTGAAGTTGCGTTTGGGTATACCATAATTGCTGTTTAACTTTTTCTAGTTCTTCATCATCCTTGCTACTAGATGCCAGATACAAATCCTTAAAATGCATTACTACTGACAGTTTACATTAATGTATAGTAGTGTTTTCACAAAAAATGCGTTAGTTAAGGTTGTAATGCATGGTAATAAATCATCAACTGACATTTCTGACAAGCAAAGGCTTCCTTGTATTAATGAGTGATTTTAGGGGGTTTGGTACATTAAATAATGTTTGTTTGGCGTTCGGTTTCAGTTTTCTTTTATCGTTTTTGTTACGGGTAATAACACTCACTAGAATCAGCCGGTTAAGGAAGTGCATGGTACCGACATAGCTCAATGGTAAGGTCGCGGTTCTTACTCGACAATCCAAAAGGGCACTCGATACAACTCAACAAAGTCATAATAATTAATAAAATGTCACAAAAGTGAGTAAATTAAACCGTCATGAAGTAGATCTCAACGTCCACATGTCAGGAATGCGAACTGTTCACTCAAAATTTGAGAAACCGACAAACTTACACAATCTCAAAACCTCTTTACCTCCAATGCTTTAGCCATCGCAACACTCATCTTAATTTTGGACTCAATCTGTAATTTGTAATATAAACTCTTCGGTTCCTAAATTTTCTCATTAAAATCTTGAACTTGATTACTTAAACTCAATAATTTATGTTAACACGCTAAAAGCCTCACAACATTAAACTATACTTATCAGAAAAATCTGGAAATATCTGCTTAAATATCCTAACTTTAAAAATTCATCATGAAAATGAATTGATCTTAACTAAGTCTCAACCAATCGTCCAAATAGCTTAAAATTTATCACTAACTTGGTTTCAAATCTCTACAAAACTTTAACACTAAAATTAAAAAAGAAACTTATTATTCAAACTTAAAAAAAATCATAACTTAATGAATCGCAAAATATTACTGGACCATTAATGGTTTTAAATCTGAAAAACTGAACGTGCTCTAATTTCGAATTCACAAAGAAACGCACAATTTTTTAAAATAGCCTATATTAGAATAAAAATGCATAAATAAAATATACAAATATAAACGTGCTGGTTCAAGGCCAAAAATATTCAAACACGAAAATACCAATTTCGACAACAAAAGGTAATCAAATTCGTTAGCTATTGATGTTTCAAACATAAAAAAAGACATTACAGATTATAAAACAAATACGTCAAATTCCGCGAGATTATTCTGTACAAATAGCAATTACTTTATTTTTAAACAATAACGGCTCGAGAATTCAAACTACAAATCAATACCTCTGCGGAATTTCATATCAAGATACACAAAACCTACAAAACCATTATTTACATATTTTCTGTAATCACAGGGGAAACAAAAGTCAAACAAACAATATAACAGTTCTTACGCATTGTGCTCCGTTAACGAAAATTCCAGCCAACATTGTCCGGGTTCCAATTATTTAATCTGCAAGTTATAAACACAACGTTGCACTTTTCTTTAAAAACTAATAAACTTAAATCCTTTATCTTACACCTTATAAAATTCGAAACAACCAGTGTATTATTTTGTACGAAATTCTAGCACGACAATTTTGTTTAATGCGTGACTATTCCTCAATATACGGCAAATATTTATAAAATAGAATTTGCACATCACAACTTCAAATCCAAAGATTTCCATACTTTAACTACCTTCTTAAATAAAATACGGGCCTACGGAAGCATCTTTTCTCACAAACTTTCTACCAACTATTTCGGATACATAAAGATACAAATAGGCTGAGTCAAAAATTAAGGACGGTAAACTTCACTACTTCCAAAATACACTAGGTTCTTCGTACTTTACAATAATACCGAATTGTTGACGTCGTAAATTCAAGCGAAGTTCTTTAAATAGAGCCGCGACAAATTACTGTGTCGACGCCCTTTTCTGTATTCATTCACTACCCACCTTGTAATACTCCGCTAGAGTAGTTACAAAACGTGGTGGCTCTCGAGATGCGCGGCGCAATTTTCTACAATTTGAAAATTTGTAACAATTTCAATTTAGGTATGTATTGGATTACCTAGTTCATATTTGCACTAAAATAATTTTTTTAGTTAGTAAACATAACCTAACTTGTTCAACACCAGCTGTTTTTATCAAGGATTTGCAAAAATGAAGTTCAACGTTTTATAAACTTTTAATTATACCCAATAGATAGACAGAAAATAAGAATAACTTCTGATAAGATTTTTGGTTGTTAATCTTAGCAATCATCGAATAGGTAAATTCTTAAAACTCATCATTGATTGCAGGTCTAAATATTCATATTTTTAAGAACCAATAACAAGAATCAATCAATTACATTAAAATATGTGTCAGAAAGTGTTATTACACATACAAGTATTTACTGAGTTCACACTATTAGTTTATTGTGCAGACTAGAAAATGTGAAAAATTATTTGTTCGATAATTCTTAGATTAAGTAATAGTCTGTAGGTGTAAATGTGTACTATCAAAACTTGAATGAAGCTTCTCAATGTGATTATAATATTATAACTTGAAATACTTCTAATAGGAGGACAAAACACAAACGTTTAAATAACTACTACGTTTCACAGCAATGTGCAACTTAATGAGACCCTCCTTGTTTGATCGGAAAATATTTTTGTAGAAGTATTTAAAATTCTAATACCAATATGTAAAATAAATCACAAATTGATAAAACATTTTAAAATGTAATTTTATTAACATACAAAATAAATAACTACAGAAGTTTAATTAGTTAGAATCTAATTCACTGTTGCTGTCTTTGTCACTACTGGTGTAATCAAAGTCTTCATCACTGTCACCTGTATTTACAGTAAAAATCAGCTCTTCGACTTCATCAATAAAACCTTCTTTTTCTAAATATTCTTGTTCAATTTTTTCTGTATGTTTGCACACATCTTCCCATTCTTCACTACCAATTGATTTAAATTTATTCTTCCTCTAATTTCCACACATATTCAAATTTAAACGTAATATTATTACTCCCTACATAATTTTTAACATCAGCCTTATCTTTTCAATTGGATTTAGGTCTGGATGGTAGGGTGGCAACCTTACCACAGAATGACCATGTTCAACCATCAACTTATCGATTAAATAATTCGTCTCACTTTGTTCAAATGTAATCCCACGTTCCTTTAACCACTTCTGCATACTTAATATAATTCTTAGAATTCATGCAATCATGATAATTTCCTGACTTTAATCCCGGTTTAAACATCAACAATGCATTTGGTACAAATCCTTTGGCACCACCACAATGAAACATTATTAGGCGTTGTCCTTTTGAAACAAGTGCTTTCAGTCCCTTGTCACTGCGGTCATACCATCCATGTGAACTCGTATGTGAACTGTGCAAGTATGATTCGTCACTATAAATGATGTTTCTGCCCTCTTCTCTGTGCTTTTTCATTTTTCTTGAAAATGTGGTTCTTTTCGCCCTTATTGCGGAAGTTTCCACCAAAACCTTCCTGTTGTCTTTAGTCTTCTGCCATCTTTTTCACAATCGTTCGAAAGCTGCCTAATTTTCCTCTTAAATGTATCCCTTCTTTTGGACAGCTGCAAACACATTTTGCATTGTTGGTTTTTGCTTTTGGATATATACAAAATTGTAAATTATTCTTCTAACAACTTCTTCATCAAACTTGTCAATGGTTGATCTGGTTTGTTTATTGTTTTACGAGGTGAACCAAATGTACTTCCTTCAGGTTTCGATCTGCCTTCCTGTGTAATGCGTTTAATTGTTCTTCTCGATATGCCTGTTGCTTCTGCTAATCTTTCATTCACACGATCGACAGGGATAAAATCTTTTGATTCTTTTTCTCGTTTCATAAATTCATACAATTTATAATGTTCAAAACGTTTACTTGGCAGTTTGGACAACAAATAACGATGAAATAATAAAAATGTCTTGAAAAAGGCAGATTTTGTATAAAACAGAAGGAATAAACTCAAGCGGCAACGTACGAATACAACGTGAAGTAAATAAAGCGAATGACTACATTTATAAGTTGAATAGAGCATATTTGTCAAATACTTTCGACGCGTTTGGATCATACAATTCATGGAGGGGCGAGTGTCACATTTTGAAACTACTCTACGTACCTAAATACTCGGCCCTCCGACCTACACCACTCACAACTACATGTCTTCTATTTTAGAGATCCCAACTTTAACTAACTAATTACGAATAATCTCCTATTCCCGCTCATATAAAAAACCATGCATGTATACACTGTACTAACATAGCAATTTAAAAGCTCGAAATTTTTAAATAAACAAACGATTCTGAAATTTTTAATTCAACATATAGATAACAAAAGCGCTGAATTGTTCCTATATCATTTTAAATTTAAAGTAAATTAATCTAAAATTTTGATACACGCACAATCACCTATTATAAAACCCAGACAATCACAGACACGTGACAATCTTCACGATTATTTTCAAATTGACTGTTCAAAATGTTTCTAGACCGCAAACAAACTAATTTTAATATAGGTACATAATTGTTAACTAACATAACTTCATTCATTTCAGCAATTTCGATATTAAAGTTTATTCGTTTAACTTATCCCGATGACGTCATGTGTGTATTAAATCACGAAATGACCGTCGTCTGTAATTCAAAGCAAAAATATGAGCACTGATACCTTCCTTTCTTTATTTGCTTATTTGTTGGCTGAGGTTACGTACGCGCGCCGGTTTGTATATTTCTTATTCGTTTTTCATTGATCCTTGAGTTAATATTTTAAAAGATCGGTTCTTTTCAGAACCACATTACTTTCTAGTGTTCATTTAAGGTAAAGATTAATTCGTTTTTACAGAAAGAGATAACATGTATGTTTTCGTTTGTAGCACATCAACACGCCTTGTAGGTCAATTACCGTAGACGAATTGATCCATAACTTAGTGGAATACTTTAATAAAGAAAAACAGAATAACGGGCCCTTAATACCATTAACATCAGAGCATGCAAGGGTTAGCGATGCTTTGAAAATTTACTCCAAAACTATTTCTAATGCTTTACGACGACTTCAAAATTAAGAAGAAAACAAGGAAAATGAACCTCTACGAAAATGTCTAAAAACAAAAGACATGGATCAACGATAAAAAAGTGAAATCCGTACTACAATTTACAACATGTATATTAATCATGAACGTGTTACATTAGATACGCTCTTAACAAACATTAAAGAAAGAGGTATCGTTGAGTGTAAAAGGACAAGCCTCTATCATGTTTTGTTGGACATTGGATTTTCTTTCAAGCAAACAAACAATAGAGAATCCCTATGCGAAAAAACCTCAATAGCATCGATGAGGGTAAAATTTTTGAGAAGTTACATATGAAACAAGATATCTACAAGCAGTTTGTTTATCTCGACGAAACATGGATATTTGCAAAAGGAAGCAACAACAGAATATGGCAAAATTAAATTCAAAATGCTTTAAGAATCTTGGTAAACGTTATATAGTTCTATATGCTGGAACAGAAGATGGCTTTGTGGAGGGAGTAGACCTTATATTCTCTACCACAAATAAAAGCAGTGATTATCGCGATTTTATCAATTCCGAAAACTTTGTTAAATGGTTATAAAATCAACTTTTGCCAAACTTAACAAAGCCATCTGTAATCGTCATGGATAATGCTCCTTACCATTTCCAAATTGTCAATCGTCAACCACCTACAAATTGGAAAAAAGAAAAAATTGCAGAGTGGCTTAAGGGAAGAAAAATTACTTATGAAAAACGGAATTACTACATATCGTAAAGCTACATAAGGAAGGGAAACAATATTTTGTCGACAATATTATTAGAGAACATGGACATGAAATTTTACGCTTGCCTCCTTACCACTGTCAATTTTACCCAATAGAAATGGTAAGGGGAATAAGCAAAACACATTGGAAGAGATGGTTATAGGGATGATAATGTCAAACAGATGTGGAAAGAAGCGTTAGAAACAATTTCACCTTTAGTTTGGTTAAAAACGATTAAACATGCAGAAGCAGAAATTCTATAGTGTCGGGAACAAGAAAAAGTTTATGATGTCCAAGTCAATTCAATTATTATAAATCCAAACGATGGCACAGATACAGGAGATGAAGTGTAGTGAACATTTATAATTTCTTGTTTTTAATTGAATTCTTAACGCAAACAAATATTTTTCTTCAAAAACTTAATAATAATCTAATTAATAACATACTTATATGTTATTTGTACATTAACATTATATTTTATAACAATAAATTATTTTCGACAGCCATGCTTAAATGCGAATGGACAAATTGTCAAACGTTTTAGTACATTATGGTGTAATAATATACTGAATGAGTAAGAAACACAGGGTTATAATGTGTTTAGTGTGTTTAAAATGATACTTTGAATAAGTTTATAAAAAGTACTATAATTCGATTACATTAAATATACCAATAATTTTGAATTGCAGTAAAATAATCTTCTACACAAACAAGTGTAAACACCGATGATTGAAATTATGCTTCAGTATTTTGCTTCAGTATTTTGAAATTTGAATTTGAATGTCTCAAAGCATAATGATTAGTCGAATTCCTAAAAATTCAATCTTTATGAATAAATCAAATAAATAACCATTAACCCACAAATTTGCGTTATAGAATATATTGCCGTTATATGAAAATGTAAACTTTCACCATTATCACACATAATAAAATACTTATTTTTTTGAGTTTTTTTAATCGTGTATTTTAAATTATACAATCTAGACGTTTTGATAACACAGTTATCTTCGTCAGTTTAATATCTGTTAAAAATTGTTAAAGATGTTGTAAACAATCTTGTCAAAGTTGAAAAATTAAAACATAAACATCAGCCTGCTATTAATATAACAGTTTGAGAAACGCATAAAGCCAACTATAAAATAAAATTTTAGTAAAGAATAACTAGGTCATTAAAAATTAAATATTGTTAAACTGCCTTAAATATGACAAATCAGAACACTCTCTACGTCCAAAGCTAACAATGAAAATGTCAGCCAAAAAACATTTAACAAAATTTAATCAAGTTATGATGTAATGTAAAGTGTGTGAAAAACTTCAATTTCAAAATGATAGAAGCATCCACAAATATAAACATGACATCAAATAAAATAATCCAGTTAAATCTAACAAAGAATATCTTTATCAATAAGTGAAAAGCATAATGCAGAACGTTTTGGTCATTTTAATTTTATAATTTCAACTACTTATGTTAAATTATAGTGCTTGATAATTTAACATATAATTGGTAAAGCATTTGCTTCAAGGTCTAGGAAACACAGCAAAACCTAGACATACCAAAAGTTAAAATAAATCTAAAATAAGCGTATCATTATGCTTTTTAATTATAAGATGCCAAAACCTATTTAAACGGAGATTTTCTTCTTGTCTATTAAAATTATTAGGTGTTTATATATTTCAATAGCTTCACTTGAAACGAACATAATAATGAGTTTGTCTTGACAATATTTCATATTGTCAAATTGATGTCATGATTTAGATTATTCAGGGCATGGTCAGTCCACAGCAGACCTCTTGGTTGACCAATCTACAAAATCTCATATGTTCTTATCTCTTGTATCAAAGCTATTTTGTGTCAATGTATACTTTTTCCACATGAACAAGATAACTTATACCTCCGGAAGATGATAAACGGTTTGAACATCTTTAGGTGATCTTAAATGTTCTTTAATTTAATATCTTGATAGGATTTAAAATACGTTCCTTAATGCCATATTAATGAATTAGGATTTGTTCAATTTCTATTTGTAACATTAGCTATAAAGAGTAATTTGTAAATAAGTACCTATCATTAAGTAACTGAGTTTTCTTTAAGTTATCTAAAGTTGTAATAATATTAATATCTATAAGTGAATATCCATTATTTGTAAGGATTTTGTTAAATATTTATATTCATCGAAGATTAACTATAAGTATCTATTGAAACGTTTAGATTGTATAATTTAAAATACACCATTAAAAACCCAAAAGATAAGTATTTTATTATGAGTAATAGGTGAAAGTTTATTTTCATACTCCAGTCCTATATATGTAAAAACTTATCGTTCTATCAGACAATTTGAAAATTATAAATGTAAAGCAATATAATTATCGTTATAATATTTTATATACATATGAGACCTAAAAATATACTTCCTGGTAATATGATATTTGATTTAACAGTAAACATTATACTCAGTTCTTCTGTGAAATATTATTGCTATAGCATTTCTTAGTTAAAAATTTAGCTAATATAGATAAACTTTGGAATAAGTGAGACAAATAATTTGCTTTACTTTCCTTAATATGCAACTATTTAAAGAGTTTTAGTTTCTATAAAGACTGTAAATATATTAAATGTAAACTTTTACATTATCAACATAATAGATTACTTACTTTTTATTGAGTATATTAATGGTGTTAATTTTAAATTTACAATGCTAATAGTTTCGATAACACTTAAATTATTTGATAAATTATAAGTTTTAACAAATACATAGATAAATGATTCACTTCATGATATAATCATGTTATCACACTTATAAAACTAACCTTCAGAAAACTACAGTTCTTAATGAAATTTTAGTGACTTTAACTTTATAGCTAATGTTTCTTACAGATATAATATGATATAAACTAATCTAAATATAGTATTAGGATTTTATTTTTTAAACTACAGAAAAATTAAGAAATAATCACAAAGATGTTTAACTTTAATCTAGTTAGAATGTAAATTTATATCATATGAAATATCATACTTAGGAATTAAATATTATACAAGACGTAAAAACATATGAGATTTTAGATTAGGTCAACCAGAAATTTTTAAGATAAACTCATTTATGTTGTTTACAAGAAGCATTGAAATATATAAACACCTAATAATTTTAATGACAAGAAGAAAATCTGTTTAAATAGGTTTGCATCTTATTAAAAATGCATAATGATACTATAATTTAACATAAGTAGTTGAAATTAAGATTAAAATTAAAATTACAAAAACGTTGCATTATGCTTTTCATTGAATGCTTCTATCATTTTGAAATTGAAGTTTTCACAACTTTACACTTACATCATAACTTGATTAAATTTTGTTAAATGTTTTTTGTCTGACATTTTTCATTGTTAGTTTTCGACGTAAAGAGTGTTCTGATTTGTCATTTTTAAGGCAGTTTAACAATATTTAATTTGTAATGACCTAGTTATTCTTTAGTAAAATTTTATTTTATAGTTGGCTTTATGCGTTTCTCAATCTGTTATATTAATAGCAAGCTGATGTTTATGTTTTAATTTTTCAACTTTGAGAAAATTGTTTACAATATCTTTAACAATTTTTAACAGATATTACTACTGTCGAAGATAACTGTAACTGTTATCGAAATATTTAGATTGTATAATTTAAAATACACCATTAAAAAAAAACAAAAAGATAAGTATTTTATTATATTGTCGTTATAGTTCAAAGATTTAGAACCGCCACTTTTATGTATAAAACTATTGGAACAATTACTTTCTTTCTTTGGAAGAGTTCATTGGTCTTAACCTACAAATATTTACAAAATTTTTGCAACATTTTAGAACAGCTTACCAAAATTCATCTGCTACGTTATTACATTGTAAGTTGTATTGAAAATAACATGCTTTTATGTGCGTACATCTACGATACGTAAATTAAACTTTTGTCTTTAATTTGCAAACAACATGACATGTACATTTGACATTTACGTTAAAAGTTGGTATCAAAACTGTTCGTGCAAGCAAACGAAATTTGTTGTTGATGTTATCCTTATTAGTTACTTGAGGTAATAAGACACATTCAAAACGACACTCTTGGAATAATACGTTAGCTAATAATGTATACATTGTATTCAATATGTACAAAAGGATAGTCATACACAAGTGCGCGTTTGATTCATCGATCAATCGGGATAAGTTAAACGAATGAACTATACTACACATTTTATGAAAATCTATATGCATATTAGATAATGTGCAATTAGCAATGATACAAGTCTTATGTCGTACATAAAATTAAAGCTAGTTATCCTAGTGGATAAATACGTACCTCACATGATCTTGCAATTCCAAGGTTGCCACTTATCACGACAGCAGTTTTGTAAACAAATAGCTTCCTTTTAGAGCTGATGCGCATATGAATAATTTGAACCCATTTCTCGAATGATTGCTGCAATTTACAGCCATACAGCTGGGAATTTTTATAGATTTTAACCCCACGTGTCCCTGTGGCATGGTAACTCCCAAGCGAATGGACCTATTTTAATTTAGTTTTTTTTTTGTTCGAAAGGTGACTTAATAGAGAGTGTTCTTGGCTATAATTCTAGATTTTTTTACTTTTGTTTTTTTGTCGGGGGTTTTTTAAATGTTGGCAAATTTGACTGTTTAAGCCACATTATGTACTTAATCAGCGTAACTTGGTGTAACACGTACTGTCACTGGGCTCAAATATAGCTGCTAAAACTGGCATGCGACGACCCAACCCGTCTACAGTAGTACGCCGGATATCTACAGACCTTGGTTGTCCCTATAATTAAGCACATTTGCGATCTCAGCTGGCGTGTAAGGAATTCAATTATAGCTGTTAGTTCTTAGTTACTATACAAATGAGTAATTGATATCTAGGGTTTTTTACATTTTTTCCAGCTTTTAGATAAAACAGTCAAAGCAGAAAAATAGTATATCGTTTGACTTTCTAAACTTGTACGATAAGCGCATCTTATGAAACTTGTTTCATTATTACCATAAATTAAGCATCAATACAACGCAAATAATGAGATCAGGTTGCTGCGAACAGCACTTGTTTTCGCGAGAAACCGCGCGTTGTACTGAAATTTCAAATTTTGAATTATTTGCGATTACTTTCTATCAATCTTTTCAGCATTAGAACTACTTACCTTAAAGTTCTAAGTTACATTTTGAATGCCTTCTTTTAAGAACAATAAATGACTTCCCAATACTCTTTATTCACAGTGATTGTGATATGATTCTGTGATTGTGTATCCGAACTGTAACTCAAAAACCATTAAAGAGTTCGAGATTATGTTTTTTCGCTTAACCCCTATTGTGTTCGGGTCAATATGACCCTATCGCGTTCTTCTAATGTGCATAACTTGTCAATTTATTTAAATATTTCGTTGCACTGCCTGACTTTTATTTCATTACTCTAATAACGGTGTACCTAGATTGATATTGGAAAATTATAATTAGTTTTTTTTAATACATTTGTTACACTCACTGTGTTTGGGTCTATACGACCCGGTGATTTGTGTGGTTCAAATTAAAGAACGAGAAGCAGATTATTATCATAGACGAATGTATTTTATTAGTTTTGTTTTATTTTCATAAATATAAATAACTTACATAATATTGCCACATACTTGCGCATATTGCATGCGTTATTTGCGTACCGGTAAACAAGTTCATTCCTGTTGAGACTTGTCTGTGGCTTCGCGTATAAATGCAGCCAGTGAGCATGTGTGTTAGTTTCGTAGTAAATATCAAACTTGATGCTATACTCAATAAGAAATACCTAACAATTGAAATTTATTATTGAAAATGTGTAGTGAGAGAGTGCTTACGGATGGTGAACGTGACAAAAAATTGTGTGTTTCTGATAGTGATTCTAATGCTTCTGAAGAAGACCATTTGTCCGAAACGGAGATGAAGTCGGAGCTACGATTTCAGATGAAGCTGATACGGATAATCACGTAACTTCAATAGATGGCAATATAGTATGGAATGAAAAGACACATCAATCGGGAAGGTTATCAACAGCAAATATTATTTCGTTGATTCCTGGACCAACAAGGTATGCTATGTCGCGAATTATTGGTACAAAATCCGCATACTTCGTATATTTCACACCCAAAATTGTAAACCTAATTTTGAAAATGTCAAATTTAGAAAGCAAAAGACTTTGTGGCGACACGTTTCAAGAACTAACATTAGTTGAACTAGAATCATATTTTATCCTACTGTTTCTAACTGGAGTGTATAAATCTCATGGAGAGGCAACAGCCAGACTGTTGGATGGAAATGTAGGTCGTCCAATATTCAGAGCAACGATGTCCCTACAACGATTTCATGTAATTGCACGAATAATTCGCTTTGACAATAAAAAAAACTCGACCAAAGCTGTATAATCACGAAAATGTAACAGTAGATGAGCAACTGGTATCTTTTAGAGGCCGTTGTCCTTTTAGACAGTATATCGCGAATAAACCTGCTAAATACGGTGTCAAGATTTATATTTTGTGCGATTCTGTAACTGCTGCAGATGCTATTGAAAATAAAAATAGCCATGCTTGGCACTATTGCAAAAATAAGCCTGAATTTCCAGCCGCATTGGTCTGCAACAGGAAAGAAGTTCTTTCTTCAAAATTTACTTTACCAAGGACACGTCGATAGTTTCTACATTTCGAAACGGAATAAAAATGTTACGCTCATGAGCACCATGCACCACGACAACGGAGTGTGTAACCAAGATTATATAAAGCCGTTTATGATTTTAGATTACAACAAAACTAGATATGCTGTAGACACGTAAGACAAGTTAATAATAACATACACATGCAGACGGCAAACTAAAAGGTGGCCAATGACTATCTTTTACAATATCCTGGACGTTTCAGCTTACAACGCTTATGTTCTGTTGTGCGAAGTAACTCTAACCTGGAATGCTGGAAAACTTAAAAAACGGCAACTATTTCTAGAAGAACTCCATTATTGCAAGAAAGAAAAAGTCTCCCTCGAAGTATTCCTGCAGCTCAAATGGTTATAAAGTCACGTTCTTCAACCAGTAATGCCGAAGTAAGGGAACATCAACCACAACGAAGCGTAAAAGATGTAATTTTTGTCCCCAAATGAACCGAGCTGGTAGCGCAGTGGCGACACGACCTGCTTAGCATTCGGGAGGTAATGGGTTCGATTCCCGTTACCGTCTACCTTGTATGAGGTTTTTTCAGGGGGTTTTCCTCATACACATGTAGCGGCATGGTCACTGAGTATATGCACACCATGTGCGGCTGCTTAGGCGAATGCCGGGGTAGTATTTTCCCCCTCAGAACCCTAACTCCGTTCCTTCCGATCTTATCCTGACCGCACCCATCCTTAATCCCACCATGCATATATACGTAATGTATGTATGTATGCTGGGAATCCATGATGTGGCTGAAGGAGCTCGGAAAGCTCGAGCAGCCCGCCCTCCCCCTTGGGGAGGGAATGAAATACGTGGCCTTTTCCTTCCCCAAATGATAATAAAACTAATATGGTATGTTGTAAATGCTCAAAATACCTATGTAAAGCTCATGAGTATTACTACTGTCAAGACTGTAACAAAAAATGTATATACTTAACTACTAGGTTTTTCAGATGCTATTTACATGACGTAAGTTCAAATCCACTCAAGGTAAACTTTTTATTTATGTATTTAATAAAATTAATAATTTTTAATTACATATTTACCTTTGAACTTATTCATTCATAACAAAACTTATAATAACTCTTTACATAACATTTACAATAATATGTAATAAAAATAAAATAACGTAATAAAATGTAATAAATAATAAATACTACATCAAATTTCTTATTATTATTTACTGTTATATCAATTTAACGACAATAAAACGACAACTATATGCTCCCAGGTCATAATGGCCCGAATACAATAAGCGAAACCAAAATGTTAACACAATCGGAGGGTTCACGATGAGCAGTTCGTCTAGTTGTGTTTATAAGATTGGTTAGTTGTTTGCGCCTTTATCTTATAAGACGATTGTTTGGAAATTATTACAATGCCTTATAAAAATGTTTTTTTATATACCTACTGTTGTTATGCATGTTAATTTTATAAACATTTTTTTAGGAAACCAGCCAAATATGTGGACCCTGTTACTTGTTTACCATACCACGACATTCAAAGTTTTAAATTAATTCGAGAAGCATATTATCAACAATTAGAAGCACATGGTGACAAGAACGATCCTATAATGGCGAAATGGTTAGAATGGTATTCAAAAAATAAGGAAAAGTTAAGACAATTTAAATTTAGTAAACCAATTTCAAAAAATGCTTAATTATTAATTAACATATTGTATTAATGATTTGTGTATATAAACTATTAAAACGATAGTTAAATTACACAACATGCTCATAACGAAAAAAGGGACAAAAATGATAATAATAGTAATGATAATCATAGGTTATTAATTGATTTGTTTTGTATAAATGTCAATCTTACTGAACTGTTAATTTTTTGTTCAATAAAACCTATATTTACGAGTTATTATGATAGCAATTTATTGAACAAAAAAGTTTAAAAAAATATAAATAAAAATTGTGACCATTATAAGAACGAGAAATGGATAAATAATTACACCCTCAACGTTTTGATGTTTTTCTTCCATGGATTCAAATATATATATATATATATATATATATATATATATATATATATATATAGTATATATATATATATATATATATATATATATATATATATATATATATATATGTACAAAATGAAGCCTGCACAATTATGAAAAAATTGAGTTAAAAATATTCGTATACACTGAAATTAGTCAGTGGTTGAGCTTTTCGGTTTTTATTACATTAGTGCGCACCGTTTTCTTTTCAGAATGCAAAGCACATGTAAGCTGATTACAATAGTAACATATCCTACTCGAGGTAAACTATTTATTTATGTATTTAATAAAATTAATAATAATTTTTAATTACAGTAGTAACATATTTGTTTATAGCCTATTTCATACTTAAGAGTTCGGTATAGGGTTAAAAGGAAAGCATTGAAGCCAGATTTCACACGGATTTTGTCTTTATGTATGTAGAACTGATCTAAGTTCTACATACATAAAGACAAAATTTACAGTTGGTTAGCGCGGTACTCTGGCAAAGTACAGGTCATAGGTTCAAATGCTTCTTGAGGTAAACTTTTTATTTATGTATTTAATAATATTAATGATAATTTTTAATTGAAAAGAAAAATCAATAAACTTGTTTTCACTCATCAAAGTTTGAAGTGAAAAAAAACTGTATTTATTATGGCAAGGGTGCAAAACTCCCAAAAACCATAATAATTAATTCATTATTTCCATGGCCAACTGAAATCAATAATAAAATCGTTATAACTTTGTTATTTTTAAGAATAAATACATCAAGTCTGATATCGTTACAAAGCTTAATAAAACGGGCATCTAATAAAGGCACAGCCTACTTATCTTCCATTAAAAAAAAAAACAAAAGTTTATATCATAGTTTTGGAATAACAAGAGCCCGTAGATAAGGCATATAAAACACTACTATTTTTTCCTCTACATTTTTTTTACAAATCAATAATAACAGAGTTATTTCGAATTAAATGAAATGCAAAATTGTAGTTCTTTTTTAAATATCTAGAAAGCCATGAACTTTTTCCAACAACTGAAAGTGTCGTTAATTTAGGTTCATAAAACTGCAACTCTTTCCCCATTTAACCAAATCTCTATATCTTCTAGTTTCCGAAATGCCACTGCTTAAAATGAAAAAAAAACTCACCCTGTGTTTTTTTTTTTTTTGATTGTGGACCTGAACAGGCTAAATAAGGCCTATCGTGCTAAAGCACTCAGGAACACTTAGGAGGATGGATAGAGGGATAATGAATTGCCAATAGATGCCTATGAACAGCTACCTTAAATTTTCTCATATCATAAGTGAGAGGAAAACAGGAACTAGCCGGAGATGGTACAAAGAATGTAATTCACCAGCACAATAGTCGTTGTAATAACGATAATACAAAGAAAGAACTGAAACCATCCTTCTATGCTCAAGGGACTGTATGTGAGAAGTTAAGGACGGGTCATTTATAAGCCTAATCGCTCTCTTTTGAATACGATCAACGATATCGAGAGCGTATTGGGGAGCACTAACCCAAAGGTGATAATTATATTCCAGATGAGGCCGAATTTGGGCCTTATACAGCAGAAGGAGTTGTCGAGAGATAAAGTACTGCTTAGATCTGTACAAAAATCCTATTTTACGAGCAGCTGTTTTGGTAGCTGACAGAAGATGGTCAACCCATGAGAGATTTGAAGATACAGTCATACCCAACAGAGTAATAGAGTCTGAAAACTTAAGAACAGCCATTCATACTTACAACAGGAAATGATCGATCTTTTTTGGCGGACATAAGACAACACTGAGTTTTGTTAGCATTAAATTTAACTAGATTATTGCTTCCCCATTCGAGAATACGTTGAATGTCTTTGTTGATTGAATTTGCCATTTCAGCTTTAATTTCTTGATTTGACATAGAAGGTGGATTATCACTATGAGTAGACTGAGATGAACTACAGTGAAGAGTGCTATCGTCAGCAAAGCAATGGATGGGGTTAGTTGTTGAAGAAATAAGGTCGTTTGTGTACAGCAGAAAAAGTGTAGGCGCTATAACGGATCCCTGTGGTACGCCCGCGTTAATGCTAACTTCTTTTGAAAAAAAGCCAACTACAACACGTATTCGTCTTTTATCAAGGAAACTAGAAACCCAGTTGATGAGCGTATCATTTAACCCAAACGAGGTGAGTTTGGCAAGTAAACACTTATGCCAAACTTGGTCAAATGCCTTTGAGATATCTAAAGCGACTACAACTGTTTCACCGGACTGCTCTACTGTATTGTTCCAAACTTGGGTCACATATGAAAGAAGATCGCCTGTTGAACGACTTTGCCTAAACCCATATTGGTGGTCACTAAGGAGTTTGTGAGTTTCAAGAAACGTGAGCAGTTGCTGATTGATGGCTTTTTCCATGATTTTAGACAAAATGGAAGTGATGGCAATTGGTCTGTAATTTGAGGATCGGTCTTATCACCTTTTTGGGAATAGGTTGAACATTTGCTAACTTCCATGATGAAGGAATTCAGAAGATATAGAGATCGTATAGAGCTTAGATAGGACTGGTACTAGTTCGGGGAACATTTCTTTAAGACAATGGCTGGGATACCATCTGGGCCAGTCGCCTTATTGAGATCAAGCCTACTGATGATCGATTCCAAGAGCTTGTACCGAAAATGAATTGGTTTCATAACGTATGAAGAAGAGTTGACTAGGGCACATCTTTTCCAGAATGATTGTGACACGAGTTTGATGCAAACAAATCCACAAAAACGTTGGCTTTGTCTACAGAATTAGCAACTACCGATCCGTCAATAGATGTCAGAAATGAAGATGTTCGAATGTTTTACTAATGGCTTTGCTAAAGACCAAAATTTACGACTGCCTAAAGGAGATGTAGCTAGTTCATTGCATTTTCGTTGATCGAACAACTTTTTAGTTTTAGTGATGACACTTTTGCAGATATTTCTACCACCAACGTATTCTACATGACTGTCAACCGATTTATTAGATTTCCATTTAATGTAACATTTATTTTTTAAAGATATTGCATCAGAACAAGCCTTATTGAACCAGGGTTGGGAACGTGAATAACCTACACGGTACTGTTTTTTCGGAATGTATAACTCCATTCCCATGAGGATGACTTCAGATACTGAAAGAGCGATGTCCGAAGAAGAGGACGACTTAAAACAATACTAATACTAATAATAATTAGGTATTATTAAATTATTATTTATACATTACTTATCAATAAATTTACAGCAGATTTTTTAAATAGGTACACATAATAATTTTAATAACATTTATTTGTTCTCATCTATCTTTTGACGCATAGAAAATGGTATTATAAATAATTAGATTAAGTTATTAATTTATTCTTTTCACTCACTGCCATCAATATCACTAAATAAATCATCATTGTCGCTGGTATCACCATTAATATTTATAATAATTGCTGGAATTTCATCCACTAGATTGTCAATTTTCCACATTACTGATACATAATTTTTCCATTTTTCTGCCGTAGCTTGGTAATACACTTCCGTAGCTAACCCTCGGACGGCCGAAACCGGGTCTCAAGTGACCCGGACTCTAATTTTTTATAAATAATTTCACTGTTTTTCATAATATTTTTTTAAGTGCTTATGTATTCCTTGAAAATGTTATCAAGAAAGAATAAATTTGGTCACTTCCGACCGGTTTTGGCATTACGCGTCCCTTTCTTTCTAGTCGCTCTGTGGGTGGGGTACCTGACCTTGCGCTGAACGGAGGAGACCCTCACTCGTTATAATTAGTTTCATATTTAGTTTTGTATTAGCAACAGTGTTTGAGAGTACAGCCTTATTGTCGATGCTAGAAAAAATATATCATATTTTATTGTGTATGTTTTACAAATCATTGGTCATTGATTGAAAGTAGCTTTTTTACTTGTGTACTGTGTAAGTATGTATAATTATCATGTTTTCTGGATCATAATGACTTTATAAAATTGTAGGTGAAAATAATGGATTCTAATAAAATTCTCCTTACGGATCAACAACGGTACGAAGAACTGATGCGCGACGATAACGAAGAGGACTTTTATTTGTTATATGAAGAGGACAGTGGTAGCGATAACAGTGATGCAGAATATGAAAATTGTAGTGACGAAAATGACGAAATAAGTGATTTGAAAAGATCCAATAGAAGAAAATCGTGTCTACTAAAAACGAGGATATTGCTGGACGCTCTTGGAAATACGTAAACCCTGCTACATCAAAAACAAAACAACATAATATTTTTACAAAGAGAGGTTTAACAAAAAAAAGTAAAGATATAAGAAGCATTTCAGAACCATTCGGTTTATTTATTTGTAGCGATATTATTGATATAGTTTACAAATCAGAAAGCTGGTGATTATTATCAGTCTAAAGCTGGAGGTATAGGCGAATGGAAGGACGAAGACCAAGATACCATAAAAGCTTTTATCGGCATTTTGTTACTGATATTTTATGGAATAAAAATGAAGCCTTACGTCGACCTATATATTCAGCAGCAATGTTCCGAAATAGGTTTAGAAGCATACTGAGATTCATTCGATTTGATGACATTTCCACCAGGGAAGATAGAAAAAAGTCTGACAAATTAGCTCCAGTACGAGAAATTGCAGATTTATTTGCATTCAATTGTAAAACTTCTTACGAACTTTCTGCCGCAGGAACTGTAGATTAACAACTAGTCACTTTCCGCGGACGATGTTCTTTCAAGGTTTCTATACCTAGTATACCCCGTAAATACGGAATAAAAGTTGGGCACTCTGTGACGCAGAAAACTTCTATTGTTGTAATTTCGATGTTTACTTGGGAAAGGTTGCAGACACTTTAGCAAAAAATCAGGGCCAAAGAGTTGTTCGACAGCTTACAGAACATTGGAAAAACTCTGGGAGAAACATAACTACCGATAACTTCTTCACAGATATTTTCCTAGCAGAAGAACTTTTGAAAGAAAAATTGACTATAGTTGGTACCATGAGAAAAAGTAAAAAGGATCCTCCAAAATCACTGACTGAAGACGGGTAGAAATATTTTTTCGTCCGAGTTTTTATTTACAGTCAGTTTCATATCTTCCCAAACCAAAGAAATGCGTTGTATTGCTATCTACAATGCATAATGAGCATAGCATTTTGGGGGAAGATGAAAAGTATAAACCGAAATAATCAAGTGGTATAATGGCATTATTTTCTGCCAGAAATGTCAATTCGGTACCTTCAACGAAACTATTTTCTCGCGTTTAACAGAACAAAACGAGGGCCGCGCGCAGCTGAAGCTTTTAAACCTGTTGTTAGGCCGCGAACTTGTTTTTAATTCATTGAACATTTCCGACAATAGGAAACTGACGTTATAACGTGTAATTAACGTCACGCCGATACGTCTATTTGACGTCCTAAACTACGACGATTTTACGTCGAAAATATCAGTGTCGTTTCGACGTCATATTATGACGTCAAATAAACGTCGGCGATGACGTTACTTGGACGTTATTACGACGTAAATAGTCTCCCGATCGACGTCAAAATGACGTGGATTTTTAGTCACTAGTAAAATTTTTTTCTTCAGATGAATTAAATAAAACACTAATGTAATAAAGAAATATTTATTAATATTTTACAGGTGCAGGTTGGTACCATTGATACATACTATACTAAAAAAAACTGATTTTAATGAAGCAGTGGGAAACAGGCCCATGTTTCGTTACCATCAGTAAATAAGATACATTTTGTTATAATATTATTAAAAGCAATACCTTCAAGATCTGATGACAAACTAGATATTCTATAAATATTTAAATCTTGAGAGTTGCATGGGTAATCAAAAAGAGATTGATAGAAAAGAAATTTGTTTCCAATAAAAACAGCATCACTTTGTAATTTTTAGTGAGACAATATGAGTTTTTATTAGAAAATGATTTTACAAGATATAATAAGTTATTGTTAAATAATTTTTTATATTGTTTGCAATTAAAATAGTTTTCTATTAGTGGGCCATCAAAATGTTGAATTGAATACAATAAACTGAGGTCTTTAGCGTCTATAAACTCATCGTTAGCCTCTTTAAGACGCCGACATAATTGTTTTAAGGGTTTGTTAGGTGATCTGATTAACCTTTTAATTTCCCCTAGATAATTTTCAAAGGGAAAAGCAGAAATTGTATCAGGAGGACCATACATGTTGGCCTCCTCATTCAAATGAGTTAAAGTATGGACATTATAAACTAGGTATTCCATTCCATATATAAGTTTACAATATTTGATAAATTTATTCATAATGGTTTGTACAAAATCACAACCAATATTTGAGATATGTCTTTTTGACAATAAAACTGTTACAGTAACATGTAATAACATGTAATGTTCAGAAAGTGCCACATCAATGATTTTGTTTAAAACTATGGGACCTGTATACAGTAGGAAAGTTCGAAATTCAGTAGCTTTGTAACATGGAAGTTCTGAAAGACTTCGGGGTTTTCTATTAAATTCGTATGGAAAAAAGAGATCTAAATGTTTCAGCTGTGTTGATATAATATTTGTTGATCTGCTGTCTAAGTGAACATTAATAGGATATACACTTACCCATGAAGTTAAAAGTTTTTTCATAACACCTAAACATAGAGAGTGCATGTATTCTATTGAAAATAGTGATACCATTCCAATATTTAATTGTGTTAATGATGTTCCTCATCTATTTGTAATGAAAATGATTCATCAGTTCTTCTGGGAGCTGAAGTACTATCTAAAACTACTCTTCTGTTTATGTAATCCCCTTCAACTGTGCACTTATCACAACTGAAATAACCACCATGTGATTTGGTGCACTTAATAAATGCACGAGCTGGGGCATCACAAATGAAGCTGTGAATTTTGAATGTATATTGTTTACTATTAATAAATAAACCATTTGTTATCAATTCTGAAAGTTCAGAAATAAAATCTTCAAGAAAACATGAGAGTGGTGCAGGTTTAGAGCTTCCACAAAATACCCCAACTGCCAATGGCTTTTGTTTGATACCCTCAAGATTAACGATTAGTCCTAAAATGGGCCAAAAAGTTATAGATGAACTCTTAAACAAAGGAATTGAAGGACATTTTTATCAAATTGATATGAAATGGATTCTTAGTAAGAAATAACTTTAAGTAGTTTTAGAAAAGGTTGTACGCGATGTTTTCAATAAAGTTTTAGCATGTAAAGGTAATTCTGGATGGATAGGATGAAGAACATGTAACAGTTCAGTAATCATTGAATGTGGCACTTTATTTCGAACTGCAAATTGTCCTAATTCATTAGTCAAATTATATGTTTGGTTTTTATTATCGTTTTGAAGGGAGGATGAAGTATTGTTTACCTTTAACATAAGCTCATGCCGTTCACTGTTTATATCAAAATTGACATTTTCAAGAGAATTATTATTGGTACTATTTCTATCAAACTGTATAGAACTCTCTTTAGTAGGATTAGGTTTGCTAGATTCAGCAATTTGTTTCTCAATTTCTATCAAAATATCAATATTTTCAATTGTTTGTGAAGTATTATTAAGTAAATTTGTAATTTCATTTACTTCCCGTGCAACTCTCCGATATATATTTGTCTCTCTCCTACTATTTTCTTATAATACTTTGCCATATTTATATATAAATGCTGCCTGCTGTGAAAAGAGTAAATATAACATAATGGATTCTATAAGAAACTAATCTCTTTTACATCTCTAAAAAAAGACATTTATGTTAATTAAAACTAGGTAGTATTTTCATCATGTACTACCAATTTGACTTTTTGTTTTCTCTGGGGAGCATGTTTAAGCCATAATTTTATTGCCGTCTCAATGGAATCTGTAATGCAGTCTGAATTATTTTTAACTGCACCTAAAGTAGAAACGATATAAGAATTTTTAACAAAAAAGTATACTTGATCCATTGAAAATAACCATTTGTAGCTTACTAGAGAAATAGATACAAGGTAGGGCTAAGTGATAATAAAATTAAATTGAGAGGTTTTCTAAATGAACCAATTTGAATATATTTTAATGTCTCATAATCTGCGATTTGTTAGGGTTATATAAAACTGTCCTCATGTATTATTATTATGAAATGAACAGTTAAGACATTAAATTGAAAATCATACTCCTCATTTTAAAGAAATCAAAATACGTGATTATCGCTATGCATATGATTCTTAAAAAAATATTTATTACTTACGAATTACAACAGTATTCAGATTCAACTTTTTAAAAGGTTTTTTATGGGTATCATTCCTATCTTTTCTTACAGGTCCATAGTAATTATGGTTACTTGCATGTTCATCGGTCATCAAATTTCTTAATATGTTATTAGTTTTTGGCCTCAAATCTTTTCCTCCTCTTGTACTAAAATATGCTACCTGAAAAAAGTAGTTATTTCAGGATAGTTATTTCAATTATTAAAATGCAGTTCATTATAGTCTCTTTGTCTTTTTAAAGTACATATCTTATTATATCAGCTAATTTTGTATTTTGCACTATAAATCTACTCACCTGTTGTTCTATAATGCAAGGATTTTCGCTCAGAACCTTTTCAACATTTTCTAAATCTTTTATATTTGTTATTGGTAACCTGCATGAAAAATCTTCAGGAAATTCTGAATTATTAGTAAATACATTCCTATTGTTTAGTAATTGTAAAATTTCTTTGTTTTGTTCCTTAATGTTTACAATTTCTTTTAAAAATAACTGATAGTCTGTAATAATAAAAATCCAGGAATCGATTTTTTTATCTCTGTAAGAATAATTTGAGTATTACCTTGTGAATTGTTGTTAGTCCCTGAGGATGAAGCATCAGGTGTTGCTAAAAATATATTATAAATAAACAGACCAAAAATTATATGAAAATGTAAACTTTCACCATTAACAGTCATAATAAAATACTTATCTTTTTTGGGGTTTTTTAATGGTGTACTTTAAATTATACAATCTATTGTATAGTTTAAAGTACACCATTAAAAAACCCCAAAAAAAGATAAGTAAGACCAAAAAGAAATTTATGGGAGATGGTCTCATATATTTTGGTTGATAGTAATTGTTGCTATCATCACTCTCGGATGAGTCCAATAATCTTACAGGTAATCTTTTTTTTCATTTACGTGTTTCAGCTGTTGAGTTCACATCAGAATTATCTTAGGCCCTTTTTAATTTATGGTTAGCTGTCTCTAAGTTATCTAGAAGGCATTGTACAAACAAATGAGCAGAAATATGTGCTATTCAACGTTGTTTATTTTATTTATGGTAGGTACTTACTACATTCACAATAGATATTATGCACAGAATATAACTTCCACGTTTCTATATCGATTGTGTGTGAGAATTCAGCTTGAAGGTACTTATTAAATTTATTATTATTAGTAATCAGGGCCCAAAGGACTTCCTTCTTTCTCGGCGTCAGCCATTGTTTATTCACAATAGCCAAACCGCCACCATCATCTTTGTTAAATTCTATTACTGTAAACATACACATTACCTTTAAGTAATAATCTAATAATAACATTTAATACATACCTGAAAACTTGCGAATGTATTTTCTTGCAAATCAAAGGCAGATATACGATATAAAAATTACAAGCAAAACGTAAAAACTACAGCGGTACCGCCGTCATATACAAGAACAGAAAAATGCCGAGTGAAAAGTGATACACAGAAGAGGTATTCTTCTGTGGCGACTATATCACCGGGATTACCAACACCAAGGCGTTTAGTCCTAGTTATTTCCTACGTAGTTGGCAGTACAACCAATAGAACAGTGCATCACGTTATTATATAATTAAAATAAAACAATCAATCAATACTTTTCTAGGTATAGGACATTCGTTTAACTTATCCCGATTGATCGATGAATCAAACGCGCACTTGCGTATGACTATCCTTTTCTACATATTGAATACAATGTACACTATTAGCTAACGTATTATTTACTCCAAGAGTGTCGTTTTGTATGGCTCTTATTAACTCAAGTAACTAACAAGGATAACGTTAACAACAAATTAAGTTTTCTTTATATGAACAGTTTTGATACCAACATTACCAACTTTAACTTAACTACTTCACATAAATATAAATGTCGTAATGTTTGCAAATAAAAGACAAAAATTTTATTTACGTATCGTGGATGTACGCACATAAAAGCATATTATTTTCAATAAAACTTAAAACGTAGCAGATGAATTTTGGTAAGTTATTATATATTCTAAAATGTTGCAAAAATTTTGTAAATAGGTTAAGACCAATGAACTCTTCCAAAGAAAGGAAGTAATTGTTCCAATACTTTTCTACATAAAAGTGGCGATTATATATCTTTGACGGCAATACATTTGTGAATTAATGATTATTTATTTGATTTATTCATAAAGGTTGAATTTTTAGGAATGCTACTAATCATTATGCTTTGAGAAAAAAACGTAAATTTGTCCATTCACATTTAAACATGACTGTGTTGAAAATAATTTATTGTTATAAATTATAATGTTAATGTACAATAACATACATTGTATGTTATTATTATAATTATTATAGATTATTATTAAGTTTTCGAGAAAACTGTTAAGAATTCAATTAAAACAAGAAATTAAATGTTCACTACACTTCATTTTCTGTATCTGTGTTATCATTTGGATGTATAATTGGATTGACTTGGACACCATAAACTTTTCTTGTTCCCAAGACTTTAGAATTTCAGCTTCTGCAATATATTCTATTTGCAAATTTGTGAGTTAATGGTTATTTATTTGATTTATTCATAAAGATTGAATTTTAGGAATGCTACTAATCATTATGCTTTGAGAAAATATTCGAATTGCAAAATACGGAATGATAATTTCAATCATCGGTGTTTATACACTTGTTTGTGTAGAAGATTATTATACTGCAATTCAAAATTATTGGTGTATTTAATGTAATTGAATTACTTATAGCACTTTTTAAACTTATTCAAAGTATCGTGTCAAATACATTATAACCAAGTGTTTCTTACTTATTGAGTACATAAAAAAATACACCATAATGTTAATAAAACGTAAATTTGTTCATTCACATTTAACATGATTGTGTTGAAAATAATTTATTGTTATAAATTATAATGTTTTAGTGTACAATAACATACATTATATTTATTATTATAGATTATTATTAAGTTTTCGGAGAAAACTGTTTAAGAATTCAATTAAAACAAGAAATTAAATGTTCACTACACTTCATTTTCTGTATCTGTGTTATCGTTTGGATGTATAATTGGATTGACTTGGACACCATAAACTTTTTCTTGTTCCCAAGACTTTAGAATTTCAGCTTCTGCAATATATTCTATTTGCAAATTTGTGAGTTAATGGTTATTTATTTGATTTATTCATAAAGATTGAATTTTTAGGAATGCTACTAATCATTATGCTTTGAGAAAATATTCGAATTGCAAAATACGGAATGATAATTTCAATCATCGGTGTTTATACACTTGTTTGTGTAGAAGATTATTATACTGCAATTCAAAATTATTGATGTATTTAATGTAATTGAATTACTTATAGCACTTTTTTAAACTTATTCAAAGTATCGTGTCAAATACATTATAACCAAGTGTTTCTTACTTATTGAGTACATAAAAAAAATACACCATAATGTAATAAAACGTAAATTTGTTCATTCACATTTAAGTATGATTGTGTTGAAAATAATTTATTGTTATAAATTATAATGTTTTAGTGTACAATAACATACATTGATTATATTATATATTATAGATTATTATTAAGTTTTTGGAGAAAACTGTTTGCGTTAAGAATTCAATTAAAAACAAGAAATTAAATGTTCACTACACTTCATCTACTGTATCTGTGTTATTGTTTGGATTTATAATAATTGGATTTACTTGGACATCATAAACTTTTTCTTGTTCCCAAGACTTTAGAATTTCATCTGCATGTTTAATCGTTTTTAACCAAACTGAAGGTGAAACTGTTTCTAACGCTTCTTTCCACATCTGTTTGACATTATCATCCCCATAACCATCTCTTCCAATGTGTTTATCATAATAAGTTTTGCTTATTCCCCATACCATTTCTATTGGGTTAAATTGACAGTGGTAAGGAGGCAAGCGTAAAATTTCGTCTCCATGTTCTCTAATAATATTATCGACCAAATATTGTTTCTCTTCCTTATGTAGCTTTGCTATATGTAGTAATTCCGTTTTAAATGCTTCTTTTTCATGAGTAATTTTTTTCCCCTAAGCCACTCTGTAATTTCTTCTTTTATCCAATTTGTAGTTTGTTGGCGATTGACAATTTGTGAATGGTACGGAGCGTTATCCATAATGATTATAGATGGCTTTGTTAAGTTTGGCAAACGTTGATTTGTTAACCATTTAACAAAGTTTTCCGAATTCATACAATCGTGATAATCACTGCTTTTATTTGTGGTAGAGAATATAAGTTCTGCTCCTTCCACATCTTCTGTTCCAGCATGTAGAACTATATAACGTTTGCCTTCCCCACCAAGATTCTTAAAGCATTTTGAACTGGAATTTTGCCATATTCTTTTGTTGCTTCCTTTTGCAAATATCCATGTTTCGTCGAGATAAACGAACTGCTTGTAGATATCTTGTTTCACATAAGTGATGTAACTTTTCAAAAATTTTAACCTCATCGATGCTATTGAAGTTTTTTCGCAAAGAACTTTTCTATTATTAGTTTGCTTGAAATGAAATCCAATGTCCAACAAAACGTGATAGAGGCTAGTCCTTTTACACTCAACGATACCTCTTTCTTTAATTTTTGTTAAGAGCGTATCTAATGTAACATGTTCATGATTAATATACATGTAAATTGTAGTACGGATTTCACTTTTTTGTCGTTGATCCATGTCTTTTGTTTTTAGACTTTTTCGTTGAGGTTCATTTTCCTTGTTTTCTTCTTGATTTTGATGTCGTCGTAAAGCATTAGAAATAGTTTTCGTGTCAATTTTCAAAGCATCGCTAACCCTTGCATGCACTGCTGTTAATGGTGATAAGGGCCCGTTGTTCTGTTTTTCTTTATTAAAGTATTCGACTAAGTTATGGATCAATTCGTCTACGGTAATTGACCTACAAGGCATGTTGATGTGCTACAAATGAAAACATAAATGTTATCTCTTTCTGTAAAACGAATTAATCTTTACCTTAAATGAACACTAGAAAGTAATGTGGTTCTGAAAAGAACCGATCTTTTACAATATTAACTCAAGAAGGAATGAATAAACGAAGAAACAAACCAACCGGCGAGCGTACGTAACCTCAATCAACGTATAAGCAAATAAAGGAAAGTTGTTCTGTGGAAAGGTTGGTATCAGTGCTCATATTTTTGTTTTAAATTACAGACGACGGTCATTTCGTGATTTAATGCATACATGACGTGATCGGGATAAGTTAAACGAATGAACTTTATCTAATAATTTTTTAATGATTACGATCAGTTTGTTCATAACGAAAGAAAATTATTATGACAGGCTATTAATTAGATTATTGATATTAATTCCATATTATGCAAATAGTCGGTCCTAAAATTCTCCCATTGATCATATGAAAATTTTGTATATTTCACTGACGAAACATTCTGTGTCGTAACTAACATTTGTTACACTCGCAATAATAAGTAATTTATGACATTCTTGTACAGATATATATATATATATATATATATATATATATATATATATATATATATATATATATATATATATATATATATATATATATATATATATATATATATATATATATATATATATATATATATATATATATATATATATATATTACGTCTAAGCGACGTCGTTTTTAGGTGAGTCGACGTCATGGTCCCCAATGACTTACAATCAACGTCGTAACGTCGTCAGTGTTCTTCCTGGGATTATATTTGATAATGAAAATTATTGTGACGATTTAGAAAAGTGTTCACAAAATTCATGATCATCCGCTTTTATGAAATACTTAAGCTTTGCCCAGATTTCTTTTGAACAGTTACGTGCGTCATGCTCGCCTATAAAGTTAAGTAATAACAATTGTATAAAATAAATGTTAATACTCCGATTGATACTACTCCAAAGAACGTAATTAGCTAGTAAACAAAATATCCAAAAAATTTTAAATATCTGTAACGTAATTAGCTGGTTATCCAAGAGTAATTTGTTTTGCATAATGTAGAACAAAAACTAATTCCATTATGCCATTAGATAAGCATTTCACATTATGAATGTTAATTATACTGTTATTGATAAGGAACAAGTGTTAAGTTCGGTTGAATTTTATAATAACTTAAAAAGGGCAATTAATTACAATAATTTATGTTTTTATACGTAAAGAGCTTAACATTAAAAATAACCGTATTTTAAATGTATTGGTACTTAGTTCTAATACAACAAAAATATTTAACAAGTTTATTGAGAACCTCTGATTTCTTTTTAAATAAAAGTACATCGACGTTTGTTGTCAAGAAGCGGCAACAATGGCAAGAAAACTGCCATAAGGATTGCATTGCTGTCTTTCCTATACTGAACCCTTAAGTATGAAACAAACTTTAGATTTTCTGTCGCACAAGTAACATCGACCAGGTGTAGATTGCACCACTTCCGCTTAATCTGCTTTTTTGTTGGCCACTTCAGGAATTACCTCAGTATTGTAGTTTCGTACTGTTTGGTGCAATGTGATGAATCGCTTATTAATAGTTTCTCTAATAAGAGATACATCCAACTCCAACAGAAAAGCATAACACAACATAACATTCACGCCATTCCCTTGCGGGGTAAGCAGAACAATCCCTTTCTCGTGTAATTTTTGAAATCTTTCTCCATGCTTTCCTATCCTTGCATACCTACATAGCTTCCGCAAGATTCTTACATTGCCACTGACATGCCGTCTTATTTTTAAAACTCCTTATCTTTCTTTTATCATACATTCTACTGCATTCAGGCAAGTTTTACGCGGCCTACCCGGCCCGGCCTTAGCTCTAACTAACACCCACATAAATTTGCTTTGTTAATTTTTCGATGTGAACAAACCAACGTAGTGTACTACTTTTATACCTATTTATCATCGTATTTTCTTCGCCACACTCCACTATACACTCATTCTTCATCGTATCCCTTCTCGTTTTACCGTACGCGCTTTTCAGGAATCTCGTGCCCACGGCATTGATTTTACTTTCATACTTTTTTTTGACATACACATGTCTTACTTCCGTACAGTATTGACGGGACAAACATGCCATTATAGATTGCTCGTTTCGCAGGTACGCTCATGGTTTCGTTTTTCATTATCGTCCATATACTACCAGCATTGACCCGTCGTCCAATGTCGCTATCCATTGTACCATCTGCAGTGAACATTCTACCCAAATATACCAACTCGTCCACTTGTTCCACAATTTCATCATGCAGGGTAAATACTCTACTCTCCTTTTCACCTTTTCGATTGAACACCACTATCTTTGTTTTGTCCGTCCTCTCACAGACTATATCAAACTTCCTCAGAGCAGTTGTAGCTCATCCGCATTCTCACCCAATAAGACCGTGTCATCTGCATGCATCAGAACTCGTACATTTACGTCACCAACCATTACATCATTTGTGTCGGTACATGCTTGCCTTACACATTTATCCATGTATACATTGAACAACCACGGACTTGTCGCACTCTTTGCTTAATATTAAAGTATTCACTCGCACCTCCTCTCACCCTGACACATGCCCGGCTACCGTTATACACTTCTCTTATTCCGTTTATTAAACCTTTACTTTAATGTTTCCCACAACTTCTCCCTATTCACTCGGTCATATAGTTTCTCCTGATCTACAAACGTACAGTACAGCTTCTTTTGCGCACTTTTCGATCACCTGCTGGTACTGGAGAGCAACCATCTGTATACTGCAGCGTAAGTACACCTTATATAACAATAATCATAACTTAGGCTATCGTTATATTTATACGAGGGACAAGCTACAATTATTGAGATAGAAAGATTGATACAAGTTTTTAGAATTTTTATTTTAAATATGTTCAAAGTAATTGGCATTTACAATAATGCATTTAACCATTCTTTCCTTCCATAGTTTAAAAGCGTTCAACTAGCTGTCTTTAGGGATACTATCAAAAAACACTTAATGGCGATGTCAATCTCTTCTTCTGACTGGAACCTTTTCCCTCTCAAATGTTTTTTGAGCTCAAAAAATACCCAGACGTCACACATCGCCAAATCCGGTGAGTAAGGAGGATGTTCTATAATTTTGATTTTGTTTTCCGCTAAATACTGAACAGTTATCCCTGCTGTATGGGACGACGCGTTATCATGATGTAACATGATTCCCTTTCCTGGCACTGTACTGAACACAGGCAAACAATTTTCAACATACCTTCTGATCTTCTAATTTAATTGCGGTCGCCAAACCCGTACTTCTAAAAAATACTGCGTACACAACTTTTTTCATTGCTCGTTGTTTTTCACCATCTTAACGGCTTTCTTGGCGAGTGGGAACATCAAAAAACGGTATGTACGTTTAATCGCCGGTTACAATTTTAGAAATAATTTGATGGCCTCCAGCATTCAACATATCTAAAGTGTGTTGGCAAATTCTAACACGTTCTGCTTTTTGTAAATCTGTCAGATGATGGGGTACAAACCGAGTTACAACCTTTTTCAAATGTAAATGTTCGTGCAATATTGATCTCACTTGCAAGGATCCAACCTTCAGATTGGACTCTATCATTGCATAGGTAATGCGGTTGTCCTCTTCCACCATCTTCTTCACCACAGCAATGTTTTCGGGTTAACAGCAGTTAAAGAAGGACCAGCTCCTTTTTTGTGTACTACAGACTTGCAACCTCGTTCAAATTCTTTATACCATCTATAAACAGTAGCCAATGATGGTGCGAGAACCCCAAATGCCGACTTTGAACTTTCCTCACACTCAGACGCGCTCAAGCCTTTCTTGAAATCATAGTAAATCATTATGCGAAAGTTCTCTCGTGATAATTCCATTTTTTCGATAACAGAAGCTTATTCTATGGACTATTTCTCAGACACTATTCAACCGAATTGCACAAGCTAAACTGCAATTGACAGATAAAATAATGCATTATTTAATAAACAATTTGTTTTGTACGGGTAACTAGATTTTTCAATTATCAATAATTGCAGCTCATCCCTCGTATCTGTCTAATTTTTGTGTGCAATTAGTGTCGTTCGCATATTTATCCCCTAATTTTATAATTAACAGCACATTAAATTCCATTAAAGTGTGATTCTAAATACAGTACATACTTTCTAGTTCAATTATTAGTAATTAATTAGTTTAAAATTATTAAAAATGTGGTCGATAGTGGTATTTGCAATTTGTGATATATACGGAGTTGACTCCAAACAATCAATAGTTACCTAATCAACCACGACATTCTGTGAATCTGAAAACAGAAAAATTATATTACAAATAAATAATATCCTCGTTCCTTCCCAACTTTTAATTAGTATTAATTAATTTCATTATGACATATCTAATCAATATTACTTCAGTTTTATATTTTTTATCTTAAAACAACCCAACGCCTCTGGAATCTGCCAAACATGTTAATTTATTCCTTCGCTTCGTTTCAAACACTTAAGAATTTTAACTGCTATGTTACACACGAGGTTAAGGATTGTTTGTTTTAAAATTTAAATTTGACAGAGCATATGTAATATTTTGCGCCTGCGTACTGCGGTGCCAACGAAGAACCAAACTGCGGCGAAACGTTCCTGTGCCTACGGGTTACACCCATATTTGAAGTTATCGGCTAGCGGACTAAATAGACATAGCCGTTTATTCCAATGGTGCTCATTTAGATTAACAATAATTTAACTGCAAATTGAGTTATTTTAAAATACGCGATTAAAAACGCAATCGATTCGTTCCGGGTAATAATTTGAAAATCATGCGCAAAAATTGTCTGTTAATTCAATCCAGTTAATAATTTGAGAAGTGTACGATCACAATTAGTGGCAAATGGTGACCGAAACAATCCCATAAGAAATTGGCAAACAATACGACAATTAAAATTTAACAAATCAATTTTTAATAATGCTAATCATCATTTAATACAAGGTATTTATAATTTATGTATATTCAAGTATAGTATTAAAAAAAACTTTATTGCAGTATAAAACCTGTAGGAAGAAGATCATCTGCACAACTGCAAGGATCAAGACAGCTATCTGAGTCTAAGTCTATTTTGCAGGGATTCCTTGGTCGACAATTTGGTGCTGCTCTCACAATGATAGCACAAATACTCTCATAAACCCATTTCTGTGGTTGATCCCCATTTACAACTGATGCTGTTGGACCACAATATGCTTTTAGGCTTCCATAATTTTCACAGTAATATTGTAACTGTAACACAAAAAATTAATACCTTCTTTTAGTAACATTTTAATAACCTCAGCATCAACAATATCTTTGGTATCTTTTGGGTGGGTTGTTAAAAGCTTGTGCATTATGATGTCATGGTTCTGTACTAAGTTTACAACACTCCCAGTGTGAGCATTAGTTTTTCTATTTAAAATTCTATCTTTGCATACGCGTAGATCGCAGTCTATGAAAATAACTCTACCATAAAAATTATTTCAGTTTCTTAATTAAGCCTGTTATTTACTACCGACCTGTTTGGTGGTGTATCCAAGCAATCTAAGTATCGAAAATCGTTAGCTGTAAATGGAAATCCAGTCAAAACCCATCCTTGTTCTAAACAATCTTTTTTTAAAATTCGTTGATCTAACACTTTCATTAATAAATTTGATTGGAAACATACATCTTCTTTGCAAGATCGAAGCTTTTTGCCAAGTTCTGTTTGTGATATCCATGCTTGACAAAGTAAATACTCAAAATCGACTAAAAAAATTGTTAAATATTAAATACGTCTTTATAATTTATTCCCTACAACAAAAATCAGTTACAAGGAAAGTATGAATAAAAGAATACCAGATAAGATGTACTTAATCTAACATGTTTCAATGTTTAGGTAATTTCACTCTTAAAGTTGTATTGTGTGTGAACTTTCAAAAGTAAAACTGTTTCTCAACGTTCAGTACTTTTTGCTGATAGTATTATCATTAGTAGGACATATAATTTAACACATATTTTACATTATAGTATTAATTTTCTTATAGTGCAGATATTTTAAAAGAGTATTGTAGGTAGCAGACCGTGAAAATTTTATTATTGTAACAAATACTTACATCGCTATGTTACCGGGTTAGAAAAGTTAATTAATGGGGTTTAATATATTTTATTAAATATTAAGTCGTTATTGCAGATTTGTTTCCGGGATATTTTATTTTTGTAACTAATGTTTGGCTAAGGGTTGAAAAACATGTGTTTAGGGTTTAATCAGCAGGTGTACGCTTAAAAACTGCTTTACTGAAGAGGCGTAACGAATAATTGGAAATTCTTATGCGCACATTCTTGATGTAAAAATGCCACTAGTTTAATAATTAATTACGTCTTTATTTGATACTAGGAAATTTGATATTAGGTATAGGTTTTTCTATGGACGAATGCATATTTTAAAAATTAATACTCCTTTTGGTAATAAATATGTAACTATTCCCATGAATGTTTCTTGTTTTTTTTTAATACTTTTGAAGGACGGGGTTGATTTTCGGGAGTAAAATATAGTTAGATTGAAATCGAAGGGAAGGCAGTTGCGTTTAAAGTTTTGATTGAGCCGGATCGCTTTGATTTGTTTTAATTGGAAACTCTCATTGTAAACCGTTCCGTTTATAAATATTATTGTCGTGGACATTTGAGAAAACTAGAAACGCTAATTCGTTCTTTTCTTTTAGTGTTTTAATGTAAATTTTAAAAATTAATCTATAATTAACCGCCGCGGCGCCCAGTTTTAAACCGCGCACCTTAACTCGTCGTGTTGTGGTGAAGTGTTTAACAAAAGGGAATATATTCAAGTGTAAATAGGTATTTTTATATAAATGAAAGCTCGCAGCAAATAATTCTACAAGCCTATGTAACGTATTAAAAATCGAGCATTGCCTTGTAAAGGTATCTCATTCGCACGCGGGCTCAGTAAGCTTAAATCTGCTAAAATAAAAGAAAGTTCAACCCTCCCTCACTCTTGTACAGGGTGGTTCATTTTCAATGTTTTCTTATGGGATGTACCCTTTCTATTACAGATAGACAAAAAGTAATATGGGGCCCTTGTGCTCGATTTCGGTGTTAATTAAGATCCAATAATCATAATCAAGATATCTCTGACCGTTATTGCGCAATTATCTAAATTGAAAATATGGCGGTTTTGAAAAACTTGAATAGCTTTTTTATTTCTAAAGATATCGGCAAACTGTAAAAGCATTCTTAAGGTACTTTTTTAAGTAGAATCGTTAATTTAAAAAGATATGACGTAAAGTTGTATTTTTTTATATGGAAACCATAGTTGGCTATGACATTTTTAAATGACATTTTTTGTGCTTTTCAAAAATATATAACACTTCTATGCTATTTTAATAATTAATTGATTTTTAAGTTTTTCTTATTTACGTGTTATATTAAGAATACACAGTAGGCATAGAGGGTCTGAGATTTAAGTAAAAAGAAATGATACCTATATATCAAATAATAAATTAAAAATTAAAAGTGTGCAACAAAATGATCTTGGAATTTAGTTATTAACATGCCTAATTATACAAATTCAGAAAAATTTTGCATGTTAAGGTGTTTTATATTATCTGAAGGCGATAAGAATGTGGCATCGGAATTATATTAAAAAAAATTCCTGAAAGGCAGCAGCTAAATAAAAATATTTTTGAACGGTATAGTTAATAAGAATTAAAATTTTTGCTAGCTCAAAACAAAATCTTAATTAATTTTAGGTTACAGAAAAATTTAATTGAATTCGATTCTTTTAAAAATCCCAGACCAAAAACTTACTTTAAACGAAATTCTGAAGAAAATTCAATGGTAGTCTTAGAACAAGTCGAAGCAGAGCGAACAACTTCATCTAGACAAATGGTTAATCTAGGCGTGCCTCGAAGCATAGCCCTTCGAATTTTAAAGAAACACAAATACCATTGCTATAGATTTCGGAAAAAAGAACATTTTTTGACAATAGACCAGAAGGCGGCGTACTGAGTTTTGTAACTGGTATATAAGTCAGTGCCAAAATATACATAATTTTTCCAACTTTATTGCATGGTCAGACGAGGCGCATATCAGTAGTGATGGTATTTTAATAAACACAATTTACCTTACTGGGTAGATACTAACGCTCATGTCAGTGTTGCCCCCATGAGGCAAGGAAATTTGGAATAAATGTGTTGTGCTGCATTAAAAACGGACGTTTTTATTATTACATGTATGAAAGAACATTAAACTCAATGACATATCTTGATATTCTACGAATTCATTTGGAGGGACTTTTGGAGAGTCTTCCTTTAGCACAAGAATGCAATGTTATATTTCAGCAAGACGGAGCTCTCGCACATAATTCCCGTGTAGTTAGTGACTACTTAAATTTACATTTTCCTAATGGCTGGATGGGAATGACAGCACCAATTTTGTGGCCTCTAGATTTTTTATGGGTTTTTTTGAAAAACATTATAAACAAAAGAACTAATAATACTGTGAATGAGTTAAAAGAAAGTGTTCCTGTGGCTTTTACACAATTAACACCATTATCTATATATAACTCTATAAATTCAATTAGAAGACGATGCACTCAAAAAGAGGGCGCACAGTTTGAAAAATATTTGTAGTTTTAGTGTGTTTTTTATATTTATCTTTTGTGTTCATATTTTTGTTCGTTTATAGAATTAAATGTTTACATACGTATGAAAATTGATTTGCTTTAGCTTTTCATAATTTCTGATGATGTTATATTGTTTATTTTCATTTCATTTCAATTTGCATTTGAGGTTTTTTGATAATTTTATATTAATCTTTAAATTTTATGACTTGTTACCATTCCACTAGAACAACATTACAAAGTGTCTCTAAAATATTTTACTGGAAGTGAAATTTCTTTTTTGAGTAGAATATCTTCATTCAATTTGATATCTGGTTTTCTAAGACAACTGTTATCCTTAATAAATATACCAATTAAGAAAAACTTGAAAAATCAATTAATTATTAAATTAGTATAGACGTGTTATAAATTTTTAAAAAACACAAAAAAATGTCATAGTCAACTATGGTTTCCATATAAAAAAATACAACTTTGTCATATCTTTTTAAATTAAAAATGTGAATGCACTAACGGATTCTACTTAAAAATTTGCGTTGAGAATATTTTTACAGTTTGTGGATACATTTAGAAATAAAAAAGTTTAAAATCGCCATTTTTTCAATTTTGGCTAATTGCGCAATAACGGTCAGAGATATTTTGATTATGACTATTGGATCTTAATTAACACCAAAATCGAGCACAAGGATCCCATATTACTGTTTGTATATCTGTAATAGAAAGGGTATTTCCCATAAGAAAACATCGAAAATGAACCACCCTGTACTTGGGTGAATTAGCATTGTTGTTTGTTGTTTATATTTATATTTGCGTAGAGGTGGACGTGGACGAACGGGTACAGAATAAAACTTGGTTATAATTGTAAATAGGTAATTACCGAGTGTTTACATACTTCCGGGTCCAGATGACCATTAAAACATCTCGAATGTTATTTTTATTGTTGATGAATGTGTAACCTGAGAAAGGGTCGCTGTATTTTTCTAGCGCACTCAGTCTTACATATCGGCCACGGTGCTATGATCTATTTACAACTTACTCTTGTAACGCTTTGTTTAATGAGTTTTGCTTGTCTTTGATTTAGCCTGGTTAATCCGATGTGTAATTAGCCTTGTTTGCCTGCGAACGGATTTCCCTTTATATGTAATTTATTGTAATTGTACGTATGTATTTTGTGCTTTATTAATAACTAAACAATTGTGTATGTGTAAATTTTTCACCTATTTTCTGTTTTTCCTCGCAATTACCTTATTATCACCTATGCAATTTTACTGTTGTTATATTTTACATGTACCGAAATTTGCCTTATTGTTTCAGTTGTTTATTCACTTAAAGATCGGTATGATTGGTTATATAGGGCCACATGTTTGGTATTACAATTTTTATTCTGATTTATTTATGACACAATTGTGGGCGTGATTACACTGTAATTTTTTTTGTGTTTGTGTGTCATTAAATGCCGTTTATTTAATTTTTCTTAACGTTATAATTTTGTACGCACTTTAACCTGATTTAATGCTGTTTTGTTATATATTTAACCCTTTCATTGTTTTTTGTGTTATTTATTAACGTACTTGTGAAATTACTTATTTATGAATAAAGTGGGTTTTCTTGGTGGTTCTTTCCCACAATAGTACATTAACGGGTTGAACCATCATTGTACAAAGCTCGGTAATTTTAATTTGAGTAGTTTCATTGTTTACCTGTCCCACATGATGAAACACTTAACCTCATCAAGCTTATCTAATTCAAATAACAAAACGTACATATCACTAGACGGCCAATTCTTTTGATCAGATTTGAGGTTTGCGAGTAACTAAATATCAGATTTAAATAGAAATAAATTCTAATGTTTTAACTATTGCCGGGAAAGTGAGTAATTGGAGCAGTATTGTCAGTAAAGTCAAGACAAATCACTTAGCGATTGTTTTGCCCTTAGATTTGCATTATTGCAAATAAGTTGAAATAACACTTTTTAAGATAGGGTACCTGGGAGACGCTACAGTATATAGGTACTTACGTTTGATGAGATCTCAAAATTATGAAGCAATAATTTAGTCTAAGAAAAAGAAAACTTTCAGGATTATCAAAATTGAAATACACCTATACACGACAGTACAACTGATATTGAAGCGTTTTTACAGTTTGTAAATATGTAAAAACATACTATTTTTTTTTTAGATAATTTACCTCACTTCTTTTGTGTTTCATACATTTAACCCAAAAAACTATGGTACAGATTACCTAAAAATTCAATAAATATTAATTTTGGATTAAAAAATATTTCTAGATCATTGACAACAGACAGACTCTAATATTTGATTATCAATTATACAATTATAATGCATTACATTGTGGTTTCTAGCAAAAGACATAATTTGATTTGATTTAACGATTAGAACAACAGTTTGTTAAATTTACCTTTTGAATTTTTTCAACTAAAGTACTGCATAGCACAGTGTAACATAAGACAATGTAGGTAACACAAATATTTGTACAACATTTTTTTATTATAATAATGCCTTAGAATTAAGACGAACTACAATGTAAGATTAAAAATATGTAAAAAAACCATATCCCTATGATTTTAGATAAGAAAAACAAAACTACTGTAACCTAACATAATTAGATTGGATAAACAAACCTACAATAACCTAACAAAAGCAGATTAGATAAACAAAACTACTGTAACCTAAGAGGAAAAAGTACACCAGCCGGGTGTCGAACCCTCACCAACAGCGTGGAAGACGAATCCTACCACTACACCACCGGCACTTTAGCAGTGTGATATTGAAAGTGATATTTAAACCATTTACTTTAAAAATCTGGAACTGTGGGAGGATCTGTAACAAACAAAATACACCCACGTACCACACAAAATTAAAAACACCGAACGCGTTTCGATAGCTACGCTATCATCATCAGCGGTCGACACTTGATTGTTATGAAAGTTTAAAGATCTTCAAAACCACCAAATTTCTAATGAATAATGATGATCAAGGACCTTTAGGCTACTCAGAACTCATTAAACTTTGATAACTTTCACTTTCACCAGACAAGCAACGAAGCGTTACTCGCTGATGGTATACATGTAAGAAATTTTCTTTAGTCCGCCCTAGTCGACCGCTGATAATGATAGCGTAGCTATCGAAACGTGTTCGGTGTTTTTTAATTTTGTGTGGTACGTGGGTGCATTTGGTTTGTTACCATTTACTTTGTGTACCGCCCACGATTTAATCTCATTTGGCTGACAATACAAATTGAAATCATGATTGATTTGCAACATAATACACAAAGAGTGCGAACAACACTCTACCTTCCAAACTGCAAAGTGGAAATTAAAAGAAATGTAATAACATTTTTTTTTGTGTAATTATCATAGATATCTTACTTAATAACTAGATAGCCATAGAGGCCGATGCAACTATTTGACCGCTCTGGGCAAGACTAAAATCTGCCGCCCTTACTTTTGATAGAAAAAACGGTGCACAGCGTTTTTAATTTTACGAGTTTGTTTTAGAGTTTATTAGATGTAAACAGCGTTGAGATGATTAAAACCATGATTTCAATAAGCATGATTTTTTTTAATAAAAAGCATGATTAATTTAGGAAAGGGGGCTCAAACACTTAAAAAGGTATTTGTTCACAAAAAAATAAAACCTTGTTTTAATACAAAAAAGAGAACTACATTAAAAAATTATTAAATATTGCTGAACGTCTATAAGCTAAGTGTTACAATCCTTAAATAGAAATACTAGTTTAGCTGCTTTGTTACCGCCACGTCTGTTTCTTATATCTGAATGTATGAATCCAAACCTCTCGATATAGCAGAGGATGGACAGGCACATAAAACAGAAATCACTATAGGCAGCACGTGCTTAATTTCTTGAACATCTTGGGATCTCCACCACTGGTACTGCTGTTACATTTTTTATTATTTCATCCGAAAATATAGTTTTGTGAAAAGGGCCTGACTTGGCTTCCAACTTAATTAATAATGGTAATGGTAATAATCCTGTGTCTGCAAAATATTGGCAAACAATATCTAAAGCATCTTTCTTTTCTTCAGCTAGTAATAGATATTCTTTGCTTATATTTATTGTAGGATCCAACATATGTGCCAAAAAGTGAAAGGGGGCTAGAGCTTCAACATATGTTTTATTAAATATTTGATACTGACGCAAGCTTCTTTCTTCTACAAAACTGCCAGTGCCAAAAATAGCCACTAACTTTTTCCATGTGTAAACTGTTCGAGATAAAAATGCATCTTTTTGTTGTATTACGTCAAGTGCTATAGAAATTGGTTTTAGCAACTGTAGAAAATCTTCAGCCATCCTTTTAATATAGATATCTGAAACTTTTTTAAAAACCACTGGATCAATTTCTTCTTTATGCTCTTCACATATTAATAACAATTTCGCGCCTTTCATTTATATAGATCTCAAGGCAATCTGAAAGTGTATTCCATCGAACATCTTGAGGTAAGACCAATTTATTGACCCCCTTTTTCTTTACACCAAGCAAATGGGTTTTTCTGAAGTATTTCACAATTTGTATTATATGTTCTTTTACCTGCGATGTTTCTAAATCTTTGGAGAGCAAACTAAGCAAGTCACCGAACAACCATATGTAACTATAGGATAACTGAAAGACTCGGAAATTTTTTTCTTCATATTGACCATGTTGGCCGCATTATTTGTCACAATACTGGTAACTTTACAATTATATGCATTTTTACACTTATTTATTGAGTTAATAGCCAACGCAGCAAGATAGCCAGCTGTATGGGACGACCGTATGTATCTATGCTTTCCAAGAGAACACTGTTTCCATCCTCTGCTATCAAAACGACACAGATTATCGGCTCATTATATACATTGAACCATCCATCTAAGGGCATGCAAACAGACTGTCCAGAAAACTTCTTGAAACATTTAAATTTTTTTTCCTCAAATATTTCATTCAGGAGCGTTGACGATAACAGAAGTCTAGATGGAGGAACGTAACCGGGTCTTAGCATTTCTATTGCTTTTCGAATTTCCTTATTTTTTATCGCTCTAAACTGCAATTTGTTGCGTAAACTGCTTTGGCTATTTGTCTGTCCAATTCTTTCTTCTTATCTTGTCGAGTTCACATAACAAAAAAACCCAAATGACGGCTACTTCCACTATTTTCACTTTCATCTACACTTCTCTTTTCACAGTTCTCGCTTCTCTGTTTCTTTTCCTACTGGATAATTTCATTCTGGCAAGTTCCAGTCTATGACTGACAATCACCATGAAGAGTTTCAACATCAATGATATCTATCACTAGTTTTACCTTTACAGATTTTCTGTCCTCTAGACCTTGCACTTCCTTACCACACTTTTTACACACTTCTCTGCAACCTACTTTGCCAACCACTTTCTCTTTTTACAAAATGTGGCCAAATATCAAATTCCTTTCTGCCCCGGCTTGTCACGGCTCCAAATGTCTTGCTAGATTACCCAAAGAACTAAAAATATTCTAATAATTAGAATAAGTGCATGTCATTTATATAGCTGAGCGTTTTCTGTCAGTTTTTTTACAAGTTTCAACAATTCCTCAAACTCGCAAAACTGCGTGAACAAAAAAAAAACAAATTTTGAGGCTGACTTGTTGAGTTTTGCTTCCTATCTGTACTATTCCTGCCTACTAGGGTTGCAAAGTTTAATAAATAGATTTTATTAAACGAGTAGAAACTTATATTAAATATGTTACTCGCGTTTAAACGCCTATCAAATAAAATTTTGTGAAATTCTTAAATATCTGTTAATAAGAGTAGGAGAAACACAAAATCTACAAACATTGTGATGTATAAAGGTAGTTAGTTACGTAAATGACAGTTTTTATTACAAGTGAAACTCTATCCTACACTACTAAATGCTTCAAAATAATACACATTTTCATTGTTGTATATTCAACACAAATCAAAAAGCTGACCTAAATGTGTAAGGTGGGCATAGAAAAAGACTTCTGCTAAATTAAATATAATATAACTATTTGAATCATCACAATTTCAAGTGTAAAGAATAAAGATTATTCTAATTTAATAATTTATATTCTGAATAAAAATGCATTAGCACAATCAATGAATGCTGTTTGTTTGCCTTATCTTGTTTGTTGCAGTTTTAGTAGTTTTATAGGGGGTTTAATACTCCCATTGTATGGCTTGAAAAATTGCTGACATTAAAAGGTTATGACGGTTAAACGCGAACTTACAACATCTTGCCTATGCAAGGACGTTTAAACGTGTAACTGTAAACGTTTAATCTACTGCCTTCAAATATTTGTTTGCTTAACAAAACAAAACATAAACAGTTAGAATTATTTGAAAATAATATATTAATTATTAGTCAAATTAAAAAAAAATTTTTAAAAAATCATCGATTTTTGTTTTTTTTTCAAAAATCATGATTTTGATCAACCCTGGATGTAAAAACTTTCTGCGCATTTCAAGTAAAAAAGGGCTTATAAAGAAATATTATATGTTGAGTAAAAGATATATTGTGTGAAGAAACAAATAAATGTTCAACATATGTTCTCAAATACTTTATAAAAATAAAAATATATTTGCAAATAAAATAAATACATAATAAAACAATATTATACAATAACAAACCACAAAAGTAATAGCGTGCTGGATAAATGAAAATAATAAAAATATACAAAACATATAGGTATATAAAAGATAATGTTCTAGGAGAGCCTGAGAGCAAGCAGGTTTTTTGTAAAATTTTGTGTAAAATAAAAAATAACAATCTTTTTCCTCTTTACAACTCAATCCGGAGATTTACTGCATATAAACATAAATTTATACTGGTATTGAAACAAAATTAAAATGTTTTCTTCCTAACTTTTAATTTGGTCAATTCTCTTATAATTTGCCTAAAATCTATTTTATTGCATACATCATGCTGAATAGCATAAGGATTAAATTTTTGTTTTTTCTATTTGCCGCCCTTGTCTCTACTGCTCTCGGCGCCGGTCCAGTCCCCCCCCCCCCCCCCCCTGATAGCCAGAGCATATGAGCTGCGCGTTTAAAATGAGAGACAAAACGAACATTTCAATAAGGTCGAAAATGGTCGAAAATTAATAAGTTGGGAGTTTTCGGACATGCTCAGTCGTATCATTAGAATTGCCAAGTTCAATTTTTGATATCAATTGTAATTGTCAAAAAGCGTTTCTCTAACCTCGGTTTTTCGCGCTTTTCGAGTTTATTATTAGTAGAAGTGAAATATGAGAAGCTGCATAGTGCCTTTTTGTCAAAAGGACAGCAAAAAATGAAAAGAAAATCTACAATTTTTCAAGTGAGGTCACAAATAATTACATAATTACAACTATTTGCCTTCTTGCACACACGGCGGCTTATGTTTATACAGTACAGTATTCACTAGTGCGCAATTCCTTATATCCTCATGCGCAATTTCAATTCGGATCATACATGGTTGCAAGGATTGTTTATCTAGTTATGAAGTAAGATATCTATGGTAATTATAGACTGTCAGATAATGACACTATTTTATAAGCCATAGACATATTTCAGCCGTTTAGAAAGTAATATTGTGGGTGTGAAAAACGTAAATTAAGGTATTTACGACTTGCCTTCGAGTAGGTACAACTTCCCAATTTTACAATTTGATTTGTTAATAAATGACAAGATTTTAAACAATTGACACGTTCTCTTTCAAAGGAGCAGAATGATGTCTATGGTTTATAAAACATTGTTATTATTTTCTAGTCTATTATCACAGTATGCCATACTGTTATGCAACCGCTTTCGTATTACGCTCATATCAAAAATTGGCAACATTGTAGAAACAACAATAATAATTTATATCAGGTTGACGTTCAAACCTTCACCTTCATCATCAATAGACATCTAGATGCTAACCTGAAAATTTTCGAAGTTTCTATAAAATATTGATAATACAGTTTAAGCATTTTAAATATTATTTTTAAATTTTAACGCTTATTTCGTTTTTTATTAAGAAAGCCTGCATCAAACGTAATAGACATATTATGTATTTTGATAGCATAGGGAATATTAAGCCACCCTCAGAATAAATCCACTATTCTCAAAGTGGTGATAGTAGAAACACGATTGATTATAACTTTACCAAGGTTCAACACTTCAATACATACTATCGCAGTCATTTAGTCTTACGATTTTTATGACAACGCGTTTTGGTTGTCAGTAGTTGTTACCTATTCATAATGACCTATACACTTACATTTACCGGTAAAAGTTATATCTTGCAAGCCAACTTCAAGTCCCTATTTTTCTTGATAATGAGTCGGAGTATGTAATGGGCCTGACTAGTTTTGAATTTCAATACTATACAAAACGCTACTTCAAAGAATAACCAACTTCTATTTGGAAAAGATAAAATTATAATATCGCCAGGGTCATACGAAATCGCGGATGCGAATAACAGATTCTGGAGGATTTATCGATTTACGAGCGAATAATAGTGCTAAGAACGTAACTCCTGACATTAACTTCAATGTAGAAAATTCTATTGGACCTATGCTTAGATTTAATAAAACAGTTTACAAGGGTCGAAAAGTGCATGCATATGAAAAAGTTATTTTCGTAGCGCTGTTTACACATTTCTTGGTGCGAGGCCCTTCTTTTTACCCGAGGCGTACATCATCGCACATTATTTATCAATTCGTTCCCATTGTTCCAGAGGGATATAAAATAATTGAATCCCTTCAACATATCATGTTGAAGTAAGTGTTACAGTTGTAATGGTAGATAAACACATCTACCATTGCAATTATAACACTTACAGTAGTAGACCAAGGCGGAGACATCATCAATTTTAACGGGGAAATCATAACGATAGGACTACATTTAAAGAATACATGGTGGCGCGATATAATTCATGTGTATGTAAACAGGACAAATCAGACTATAAAAGATTGAAGAGTGATAACGCGAGAATCAGTAGGCGTTCATCAATCATAGCGTTAATAGTGCAGAATAAAACATGTTTGCAAAATCTTGGTTTTACAGAAATACAATGAGTATATTAAGCGCTAACTAAAAAGTTGTTGATAACGCTATAGTAAGTTCCGTACTGCGCGCCCATCAGCCATATACTACGAGATTTGGAAACAAATCAGAATACCCATTCAGGAAGACATGTGCACTTTACCTTCAGAAAGTTATGTCTACGTAGAGGGAAGATTGTTGAAGAAGGGTGGTATTGTCTCTAACACCGCTTGGTGCGTTAATAATGGAATTTTATTCAGTGAAATTAGATACGAAATGAATGGAATAATGGTAGATTCCGTAACTAATGCTGGACTAACGTCAAAATGAAAGGATTGGTATCATTAACACGGAATGATCTCGCCAGTCATACAAATGTGGGTTGGTTTCCTACCTCAAACAGCACACTAACAAATACTCAAGGCTCTTTTAATGTTTGTGTACCTTTGTGAATGCTATTCGGCTTTGCTAAAGACAAAAGTAGGTTAATTTTCAGTAACATTGATACGACGCAGTCATTTCAACTGTGGCTGAGTAAGTTAACATAGATAAGATATATTGGAGAGCTCCACACATCATTCCAGCAATCAAGGAGGAATTGGCGTTAACGAAGAACATTGATAAAAATGTAAATACTTCAGCAGCATTTAGAAGTTAGGAAACACAATTACATATATTCAGCCGTACTAACACTGGTAAACATACATGGGCAATCAAAACATTTACTAGTATAGAAACACCTAGATACATTATTATACAATTTGAAACGGAGCGAGAGATGAATGTCTCTCAAGGTATGAGCAGATTTGATAAATATGCACTAAAGAATATTATGGTATTTCTTAACACGGCCCGTATGACAATTTAAACTCAAACCAAATCAATTTATGACAGTTGCGCCATTGATAGTTGTAGACTGCTCGAATAAAAAAGGGGCATTACACACTAAAAGAGTGCAGTGGTACTTCACGAAGAGTTCGAAACATCAGCCAACATAACTGCAAATACAACAGAATACTGAGTTATACTGCATGATTGTTTAGTTACGTGTAACGCGTTTATCAAAGCAGTAAAATAGATGTAATACGATGCGCGTCATAGTAGTACAAGGGTTTAAAATTCCGTATGATTTTACACCGAAGGGCTCACAATTAATAACGGAACACAGTTGCCCATTATGTGTTCAACATACCGTATCCATTGTAACAACCTTTTTTTGTGGTTGTATTAAAAAATATGTTAATCTAAGATCATTAATTTATTTGGCGTAAAATTAGAGGAGTTTTTAATTATTTACATGTAAAATTGAGAAAGGCAACTTAAATTGCATTTCCTAGAACAAATATTTTGGGTGTAATATTACATAAATAGTTTTAGTTCCCTTTCTTCAAAAAATTGGATTTATTATTGTATCCGCGCAAGCATGAAGATTTTAGGGGAAATACACTTGAGTTATTCTGAAAGCTTTTTTAATTCACTTAATGCTGAATGTTAACAGCAATAAGCATGATTTTTACTTAATTTTTTATATTTTGGTGCCATCAGAATTTTGGTGGTAAGTTATTTTTTTTTCCCATTATATTTAAAACTAAAGCCTTTGCTTTTTTTTAGGCACTTTTTTTAAGCACTTTTTAAGTACTTACTTTTTAAGTACGCACTTTTAATTACCTTTTAATCACTTAATTTGTATACTTAATTTGTACACTTGGATTGCACTTATTTGCACTCCTATTTGACTAATAATCTTTAATGGCACGTATAAGTCAATATTTTACTATACTATTATTTTAAATGGCAAGTTTTACTTGAGTTACCTTTACAACGCAAGTTCTACATACTTTTACAAATAAATTTGGCGAATTAAACTTCAAGGAAATTCCATATTTTAAGGATAACTAAGCAAGACATTGACCTCACCATATGAACCATTCTGCTTCATAGTACCTGTCACAGTGTACGTACAGATCCGTTAAAAGGTAAAGTTTTTTTATAATTTAGTATAGTTTATGACTTCTGAATTTTTTTCTCGTTTTCAAACATATGTTAAATAAAGTTATGTATAACTTGTTATTTTATTTTCATTTGTGTTAATTTGTTTATAGTATTCAATAACTAGGTTTTGTTGTTCCTAGATAGATATATAAAAAAAAGAAAGACAACATGGCGCTCGAGAATTTATCATTTTTTCATAATTTTTAGATTACATTTGTTTTGAATTAAGGATAAGAGAAAATAATTAAGCTGATGAAAAGCATGCAGTATTTCAGGTGCGATAATTGAACCCTCCCATCTTAATCAACCGATGAGCCGACGGCAGTAGCGAAAATCATTTGGTAATTATTTTTATTAATTAAAATTATTTGATCAATTTATTACATCATCGCTTTTGTTTTAACATTATAAGTTGGCCCAGTTTTAGTGTTTATATACTTTAGCAGCCGCTAATAAGGTTACACCATGCCATACGTTAGATAGGAGAGTAGCCGTCAATCCACTTAGTTAATGCCTAACAAAATTGTACACAATGGGAGGAGGAGCGAATACCACCATAGGAGCGAATACCACCATACCAATTCCAAAAAAATCCTCGGTGGATTGATTCAACCAACGGATACTATCAACGTCAAGGGTTAATAGAAAGTGGATTACACCAGAAAATTTGTAACCCAAACCGTTATTAAACTTGATAAATACCCTGTTCTTTCTGCTTTGCAAGAAGTTTGTTACTATTTTTAATTAATATATTTGCATTTTGAGTAACAAGTAAAGTATATAAAAATACACGCAAGATAGCGGGTTTTACTAGCTCCAGGATGTATTCCACTAAAACTTCCCAAATTATTAAAACGTACAAACCCGCGTGATTTTAGTCTATGTCGTTTTACAAATGATATTGAATGAAAATCGTACTGAAGTCGTACTTAGCATCATTATGAAGACTATACATACATATAGCACAAGATTAGCAAGTGTCAGAACCCTCTCGATCGTACAAGTTAATTTCCCCAGCAACCTCCAGCAGACCGCTTAATGGATCAACCCTCTCCAATAGTCCCATGCTAATGCTGAAAACGTATCATGTACTAGTAGAAGAGGGGCACTATTCGCCATTTCGTTTTTTTGTGACGTCACCCTTGCGGTACCATCCGCTATTTTGTTTTTTTTGCGACGTCACCCTTGGACACCTTTGGTCGCCACGTTTTTATATGTGCCCACGTGGCGATGGTATTTTTTTCATCTGAGAATAAAAATATTTATTTAATCTGTTATTAATATTTATTAAGGCCCTTTTTTATCAAAGGAGATTGCATAATTGTTATTAAAATTATTATTACATTTATTTCTTTTAATCCCATCTATGATTATGACCTAATTTACTTATATATTGGGGGTGGTATTCTAATAAGGGGTCCTAGTCTTGTAAGACTGGAATATGTTCGCGGGCATCGCCCCTGTCATAAAAATTGTATTCTAATAATGGGGAGGAATTAATAGATAAAACATGTAAAGATGACAAGTGTTGTCATAATAAAAAGGCGTTATTTAATCTGTGTTTATATTTATTAGGGACCGTTTTTATCAAAGGAGATTGCATAATTGTTATTAAAACTATTATTACATTTCCTTTATTGCCCATCTACAGATTGTGGCCTAATTTATTTATACATTGGAGGTTGTATTCCAAGAAGGGGTCCTGCCTTGTAAGACGGGATTAGGTTCGCGGGCTTCGCCCCTGTCATAAAAATTGTATTCTAATAATGGGGAAAAATTAATAGATAAGACATGTAAACATGACAAATGTTTTCATAACAAAAAAGATGTTATTTAATCTGTCTTTACTATTATTAATATTTGTCAGGGATATAAAAACCTAGTCCTTAAACGATTATGTTCTATGCAAAAGACTGCATTTAAGCGCTAAATCACATTTTTTCAATATCTGAATAACGACATTGAAATTGTGACGTTCAACGTTATACATATAAATGAGTAATTAAGTTACATAATTAGTTTGCTTTACAAATCATGCTTTAAAAGATTTTCACCTTGAGAACGTTAACTTATATGCTCAAGGTTTAAGTGGAAAATAAAAATTGCATTAATACGATAAATGGTTACACATATGCATTATTGGTTGTTTTACGCTGCATTGTGTACTCCCTTTAATAGTGGCACCAATCATCAATTAATAGTAAATCTTGAAGGTCGACTGCTAAATTATATGCTCAAGGTTTAAGTGGAAAATAAATTGCATTAAATGGTTACACATATGTATTATAGACTGTTTTACGCTTCATTGTGTGTTTTAGTTTAGGGATGACTCTTTTAAAACCAATTACATTACTTTTAGTACCTAGATTAAATACGTGAAATTGCTTATTAATACGGAATGTAACACTTTCTTTAAAAAACAGTAAAATATATTCATAGCCATAAAGCGTATAATACGGACTACAGAAGCCGAGACAGAACCTGTATGTAAAGCCGCCTTATGTGATAGCAGGCATGACAGACCCTTATCGGTAAAAATTCGGAGATTAAAAAGATAGTGTTCTAATAAGAGGCCGGTACACATAATTTGATAATAACCCCTTTTTTTGACAGGGGTAATTCAGCTAAAATAAAGTTTGTATGATGTATAGATGCAAAATCTAGCTTAAAGAAGAAGACACAAGACATTTTTTCGGCGTATACACCGCTATATTGAAGATGCTGTCTTGTGTATTAGAAATCAAGAAAGATGTATGCGGTACAGCTTCAGGCGTGAAGAATAATTGAAAGCCTATGTAGTATTTCAAGGTAGTGTGGGGGAAATTAGCTAATTTTAAGAATAATCCCATATCTGTGTAATAATAATAGCGGCAAATAAAGATTGTATATTATCCCTGCATGTATTTTTTAAAACATAATTACAATCGAATGAGTATTATTATGAAGTATCAGGGGTATTAGCTGTTCTTACTTGTTAATAAGCCATTACAATATAATCGCTCAAGATGAAAACGGTGAAGTTCATGCTGGTAGTGATGTTCTCTATGAGGATCTAGATAAGTTAAACTACGCTATCCTTAATTTTGAACATAAGGGGAAGTGCGCTCACCCCAAAAGTCTTGACTGGCGAAAATGTCTTCATACTAACATTTAACATAGGACATTATGGATTACCTAGATTTGAGGGTGTTTTCGGTAATTTAGTGTAGCACCTTTTTGCGACCCTTATCTATATAAATAAAGAGTAGTTAATCTGTATTATAAGCTTTATGGCTATGAATACATGATGTTCCATATCAATAATCAATTTTACGTAATTTAATCTGGGTACTAAAAGTAATGCAATTGATTTAAAAGTCATCCCTAAACTAAAACACATAATGAAACGTAAAACAGTCTATAATACATATGTGTAACCATTTAATGTAATTTATTTTCCACTTAAACCTTGAGCATATAATTTAGCAGCCGACCATCAGTATTTACTTTTAATTTATAATTGGTACCACTATTAAAGGGAGTACACAATGAAGCGTAAAACAGCCTATAATGCATATGTGTAACCATTTATCGTATTAATGCAATTTTTATTTTCCACTTAAAGCTTGAGCATATAATTTAACGTTCTCAAGGTGAAAATCGTTTAAAGCATGATTTGTAAAGCAAACTATGTATGTAACCTAATTACTCATTTGTATGTATATTGTTGACCGTTCCAATTTCGATGTCGTTTTTCGATATTAAAAAAATTTGAGCGCTTAAATGCAGTCTTAAAGATTGCATAGAACATAATCGTTTAAGGACTAGGTTTTTATATCCTTGATAAAAATCAAAACGACTCTAATAAATATTAATAATAATAAACACAGATTAAATAACACCTTTATTATTATGAAAACATTTGTCATCTTTACATGACTTATCTATTAATTCTTCCCCATTATTAAAATACAATTTTTATGACAGGGGCGAAGCCCAACAGATTTCCGTCTTACAAGGCTAGGACCCCTTATTAGAATACAACTCCCATCTATAAATAAATTAGGTCACAATCTGTAGATGGGATAAAAAGAGATGTAATAATAATTTTAATAACAATTATGCAACCTCTTTTGATAAAAACGGACCATAATAAATATTAACAACAGATTAAATAACATCTTTTTATTCTCAGGTGAAAAAAATACGATCCCCACGTGGGCATGTATGAGAAACAAGTGTGACCAAAGGTATCCCAAGGGTGACGTCACAAAAAAAATAAAATGGCGGATGGTGCCCCAAGGGTAACGTAACAAAAAAAAAGCAAAATGGCGGATGGTACCACTCTCCTACTCGTGCTAGATACCGTTTGTCACCCTGGGACTTAAGACAATTTTATTTAAGATAGGTAGCACTTTTTAGTAACAACTTTCTTAACTGATTTCGCTTTCTTAACCAGTTGCAAGTTTTACACAATACAATTTTGGTTCTATACCCTTGCCATCCATTCCTACGAATGTAATATTGGTACAAATACCGTGCAGGTCGTTTTGATAGTTACAAGTGTCATATTCGTATGTTTGTGTATCCGTACAGAGCAATGTTACATTATTATCGTAATGACTGTGTCATAAAAACTCGACACATTGCAATTTGGAAATATCTAAAATACTAAATCACATATATACGGGTTTGTCATACGTAACGACGTGTTTCGACAGTTCCACCGCGAATAATTCGTCAATAAATTGAATACAATTTTTAAATTGTTGTTGTGTCACGTACCGTGCTAGTCCTAAACGAAGACCGCTATTTTCTCAATGCGTTAACAACTTGATTACTCTTTTACTGTCAACGTTCTCCATTGCTTTACCAAATACTACATTGTTCATGTCATTAAATATTTCCTTTTCGAATATGTCTTTTGCCTGATTTCGGAAAGCAGCATTTAGGTATATGTATGGTTCTAACCAACGACTTTGATGAAAGTTTTTGGTTTTTATCAAATATTTCTAAAACAACTGCATATTTCAAAGATACAAAAATACCTGGATATAGACCTTAAACATATCGATTATTTATGTTCTATGCATTTTTCGATATGACGCGTAATTTAGCGGCAAAAAAATTCCTAAAGTAGAATGTGAGTGTTAGTTCTGAATAACGATAATAATAACAAGAAGATAAAGTGTAGACGTATTTTTTAAAGAAAATTTTATTTTACATAAATTTTCTTTACAAAGTTTTTTAATGTAAAGCGGAATAAATGTAAACATTAAATACATTGAAAATGCTGAAGCTGTATTATCGATATTTTTATAGAAGCGGGCGGCTTTGGAATTTCTTTTTTACGTTAACATGTATTTATGTCTATGTATCTGTATCTGACATAAAGTTTTAAATGTCATTCTGACATACATTACTGTTTTTGTTTTTACATTGGTGCCTGTTTTCGTTATGAACGTATAAAAAAGGGGTTGCATAGTTATCCTAAAAAAATTGTAATTAAAATTGATTCATTTCTTTTAATTTAAGTTAGCATCTAGATGTCTATTAACATTTGTCTGTCATGAAGTTTTAAACGTCTGCCTGACAGATGGTTTTTGCGTTTGCAATGTTGCCTATTTTTGTAATGTGCTTCTTATAAAAGATGTTGCATAGTTATCCTAAAAAAATAGTTATTTATATATCAATGGAGTCATGAAGGTGTTAATTACCGAGGGTAACGGATTGTAATTTCGAGGAACGTTAGCCCCGAGGGATTGTAAGCTGCCTGAGTTTATTAATATACACAACTCACGTGCTAAATAAGTAATTTTATTTCAGATAAATGAAACATGAAATAGCTATTTGTGTATTAAGAGCGCATAATGATATATTGTGAAAGAAATTGCCGCGCTCTTTCGTCACGCGGCAATCTCTTGAAATCGACAATGAATTTGCGCTCGAATTACACACATGATTTTTTCTACAATCAAGCAGTTCACATATTTCCAAAAATTTATTTAATTTGATGAATGAAAAAAATTTTTCATTCAAATGAAAGATGTCATTTACTCGTTGTCATTGGATACTTTGAGCAATGCATATTTGATTTATAGTTAATAATTGGGAGAGCGAGCGTTTTTTTTATTTAGTCGACAAAGTGACATTCCTCGAAAAAGATGACGTTTGCGTTGTCAAATATGAGCGCAAATGCCTACTTTGGATATCGATTGTAGAAAAAGGAAGTTTTGTTGGTTATTAAAATTAAACGAACGTTTAAAAATTAAGTAGTCACTGTTACCATGGATATATCAACTGACAAGCTTGCAAATATTTGTCAATAGTACATAATATTAGATAACAAGGGATTGAAGTGACTCATTTAATCCCGCGAATAGAGTTTGTTCCCAACAGCTATTCAAGGGATTAAGGAACTTCAATCCCGTGGTATCTACACTATTTTTTGCACTTCGTGGAGTAGGGGAACACGGGGCACAATGGCATACCGGGGCACAACGGCATACCCCCTCTAAAATCGATTACACCCGTCATAAGAAATAAAAATAAAACTGGCAACACCGATACGATCCTACTCTATCGTGTCATCACAAAAACTGGCGTGTAAATCATTTCAGTCAAGCGATAGTTCCAGACGTGTTGATTTTGTGTCTGTGTTTGTAATTTGATTTGATGCTAACGTAAGTACTCAAATAACAATTTACACGTATTATTTTATATTTTTTGTTTTGTATATGATGTAACGGAATAATTTGTTGCCCTCTTTGCGTTTTGTTTAAATTATAACAATGTGTAGTTTGAAAAAAATTCTTAAGTTAGGTTTGGGGCGGAATGGACCGGGGCAGAATGGACCAAGGTACCATTCCGCCCCAGAATAGGCCATTGCGCCCCAGTAATAGTTAGGAAAATCACCGTAATAATTTTATGTTCTGTTAGGTTGGGAAAATATAATAATATAATAAATAATGTTTAATGGTTTTTTTTTCGAAAAGGTATAAATGTCTCATGACAATTATTTCTTTTCAGATGGTTCGCACATATGTAAGAAAAACCGAGCGCCAAACATGGGATATCAATACCATGGAGAATGCTGTTCTTGCTGTTGTTAACAATGAGATGGGTTTAAAGAAAGCATCTTTACAATATTTGGTTCCTCATTCTACGGTAAAAAGATATGTTCTAAAGAAAAAAATGGAAAAAGAATCTTTTAAAATTGACAAAACCAAAGGAAAATTTCAAAAAGTTTTTACTGTAGATCAGGAGCTGGAACTTGTAAATTACTTAGAAACTATAGAGTTCAGATTGTTTGGATTAACTTTAACTTACTTTCGACGACTGACGTTTCAACTAGCCGAGGATAATAAGTGTTGTCATAAGTTCAACGTCATCAATCAAATGGCTGGACCGGATTGGATGGAAAAATTTCTATCTAGACACCCAACATTAAGCTTACGAAAACCAGAAGCTACATCCGGTGCTCGAGCCATGGGGTTTAATCGCGTTTCAGTAGCCCTATTTTTTAAACTTCTAACTGAAACTGTAGATAAATACAAGTTAACAGGGGATCGTATCTACAATTGTGATGAGACTGAAATCCAAGTAAATCCAAAATGTCATTCAAAAATTCTTGCTCTAAAAGGAAAACGTCAGGTCGGGGCTCTTGCTTCTGCAGAGAGAGGGGAGACAGTAACAGCAGAACCCCCCCAAGGGATACACCTTGTCGTGGTGGGGGGGCTCAGTAGCCACTGTTGCCAGCAGTGGTGAAGCTAAGCTATCCCAGGTCGTTTGTCTTCGTCTACTCTGTGATAGTTCTTGACCTGTTTTTTGTTCTATGTTTGGAGACCTCACTCCTTAATAAAGGCGTAATCCAAGATGTAATGCGTACCGTGTTGAGGGATGAATGGCCACACGTCACGTGGTCTTTAACGGTGTCTCTTGGGTAACAGGTGACCCCTGAGAGTATGCAGCCTTGCTGCGGTATGGTGCTCTGCCGTAGTTGACTTTTATTTCACCATTACTCGTGGGAACTGTATGGATAAAACTAATACTTTTCTGGAGCGCCCTTATCCTTAAATGAGGGCGGTGATAGTGGAACACCTATTTCCACTAATGACTTGAATCGGGAGAAGGGCCTGTGCCTCGGTTCCTGATCGTCAAGCGAGATGATGGATCAGACTTTAGTAAAGTCTCTCCATTTGTAATTGCAAAGATTCTGTATGGTATAGTTGGGGAGTTAAAACAGATACGAAAAATACGAGAGGGATTACTATTGGAAACAACATCGGGTAAACAATCACAAGTGTTGCAAAAAACAAAACGCCTGGGTGATATAAATGTGACAGTAACAGCACATAATACTTTAAACCAATCACGTGGAGTTGTTGTCTGTAGAGACTTACTAAATTGTTCACTTGATGAAATAAAAAGAGAAATGGCATCAGAAAGTGTGATAGATGTAAGACGCATTAAAACAAGGGTCCATGGGGAGTTGATTGATACACCTTCACATATATTGACGTTTAATAAAGTGAAACTTCCTGAAAAGGTCAAAGCAGGGTTCTATCGTCTGGCAGTTCGGCTTTATGTACCAGCGCCCATGCGGTGTTTCAGATGTCAAAGGTTCGGGCACACTGCTGCCAAATGTAGTAACATTCCAATCTGCGTATGTGGTAAAAGCACACATGAAGGTAGGCCATGTGATCATCCGATTACATGTGTTAATTGTAACGGAAATCACAATGCCAGAAGTAAGGATTGCCCTTTATATAAGCAGGAAGTGGCAATTCAGGAAGTAAAAGCAAAGGAAAATCTATCATACTTCGAGGCGAAGAAAATTGTGGTTAAACCAACAGTTGCCGGTAATGCGTCGTACAGCCAAGCAGTTCTAGCTGTAAAACAGAAAACAGAAGTTAGTGAATTAGCTCAAGAACTGATACCTACCTTGGTAGACACTCTTAAATCGGTGTTTGTTATGAGAAACGAAAGAGAAACTTCTTTACGAAGCCAACAGTTAAAAGTAGAGACCAACTGGAAATAGGTCAGATTGAGATGGAGGATGAATCCAGAGGTGCAAAAAGAAAAACACAGCGCACCGAATCTACGGATTCTAGTATTGCGTCCGTAGACGAAAAACTCCTTGCAGAGGCAAAAAGCCAAAAGAAAAAGAAGGGATGGCCCAAGGGTAAACCCAGGGGCGCAAGTAGCGACAGAGGTGTCGCCGATTAATATCTAGTCATTTTAACCTGTGATACTATCTAGTCAATTTATCTTGAGATATACTATCTGTGATAATATTTATATGTATATTTGTATCTGTCCTTATATACACAGCTAATTATTATTTATTTATTTGTTTCTTGTCCCATATACAGATATTTGTTATTTATTTATTTACGTGTTATTTATTTAATAATTTGTGATCGTGCTTTCTATCCAATTTCTCAATGGATACAAACAAAATCATCCAATGGAATTGTAGGGGCATTGTAAACAGATATTGCGAAATCAAAATGCTGTTGCAAGAGCATAACCCAATGTGCTTGTGCATACAAGAAACTCATCTTGGGAACCAACAACCGTACTCTTTACGCGGATTTAACAGCGAGAGGAGAGATGGTGTCAATAACCAAAGAAGTAGTGGTGGCGTATTAATACTTGTACGGAACAACGTGATATACGAAAAGGTCAATATTAATACGCATCTGCAAGCGGTTGCTGTGAAGTTACTTGTTCCACTACAAGTAACAATATGTAATATTTACTTGCCTGACAATAAATGGACAATGAATGAGTTCACTCAACTTGTAAATCAACTACCGAGACCTTTTGTTATTGCAGGGGATTTTAACGCGCATAACACGATTTGGGGCTCAGACAAGACGTGTAGCAAAGGTAGATCACTAGAGGGTTGGCTGAGCAGGGACGATGTCATACTATTAAATACTGGTTCACCTACATACCATGTTGCTAGGTCAAATAAGTTCTCTGCTATTGATCTTACCTTAGTCTCCACAAGTCTAGTTCCTCACCTTACGTGGGATGTAATGGATGATTTGCATGGTAGTGACCATTTTCCTATTTTAATAAAAACGGACATAGCGGAACCAAAAACAACAACACATAGGAGATGGATTACAGCAAAGGCCGACTGGAATTTATTTTCTAATCAGCTCGTTATTCCTGAATCTATAAATGTTGATAACATAACTAAAAGTATAAAAGATGCAGCCCTTGCTAGTATCCCTAAAACAGGGGGATAAACGGATCAAACGACCATTACCTTGGTGGAATCCTGAGGTTAAACGTGCACTTAAAAATAAAAAGCTTGCATTCAGAACATACCAAAGGGATCCTTCGGTTGAGAACCATATTCTCTTCAAAAAAGCTAGAGCTGTGAGTAGACGCATTGTCCTAGAAAGTAAAAGGAATAGCTGGAATAAATACGTTTCCACTATAACATCTGTACAAGACACAAGACACGTATGGAGTAAAATTAAAGCGATCTCGGGAAATGCAAAATTCCAACAAATCGTGTATTTGAAAGCAGAAAACGGCGCTATTCGTAAGAGTGAAAAAGAAATTGCTGATACCCTTGCATCACATTTTGCCAGTACGAGCAGTAGTAACAACTATGATCTGGAATTGGTGCTGCATAAAAGCGAACATGAAACGCTCCTTAATTTTTATACTGATGAAGAATTAGACTATAATGTTCCATTTAAAATGGCCGAACTAAACATGGCTGTACAAGAGCTGAAGAAAACTGCTCCTGGACCTGACGATATATCTAATGAAATGCTAAATCACTTAACGGTTTCATTCAAAATAGCTATATTAGAATTATTTAACGATCTATGGCGCCAGGGCAATTATCCAAAACAATGGAAGATGGCAACAATAGTACCCATACACAAGTCAGGAAAAGATCCATTATATGCCACAAGCTATAGACCAATAAGTCTTACTTGTTGTTTAGGGAAGCTTATGGAAAGAATGGTAAATAAGCGGTTGCAATATTACCTAGAAAAAAACAATATAATAGTGCCGTATCAAGCCGGATTTAGAAAAGGTCGGTCTACAATAGATCACTTAGTGAAAATAGAGAATGCCATACAGGATGCCTACAGGAGAAGACAGCATTTGATAGCAGTATTTTTTGATATAAAAGGGCGTATGATATGACCTGGCGATACAGTATACTAGACAAATTACATAAGTACGGTGCAAGGGGCAATCTACCTAAATTTGTTGGATCCTTTATGGCAGATCGATACTTCCAGGTGCGAATAGGAAACTCCTTGTCTACTGTAAAAAATTTAGAAAACGGCCTTCCCCAGGGTTCAACGCTCAGTTGTACCCTTTTCATTATTGCAATGAACGAAATCGCCCATGCAGTAGAACCGGGTGTATTTCGGGCTCTGTACGTGGATGACTTGGCCATATATTGCTCTGGTACGACTGTAGGGCAGGTAACTGCAAAATTGCAAAGTACAATTAATAACATCATGCAAAATGGTAGTAGAATTGGTTACCAGTTCTCGGAAGAAAAAACCAAATGCGTGCACTTTTGCAGACTCCGTAGACCTCACTACGACCCATTACTTTATATCCGAGACAGGGAAATTTCTTGCGTGCAATCAACCAAATTCTTAGGGCTTACACTTGACAATAAACTTTCATGGGTAGAGCATATTGAACACTTGAAATTAAAATGTATAAAACACTTAATATCATAAAAGTGCTATCACATACGAAATGGGGTGCAGAAGCTCAAGTGCTGTTGAATATTTATCAAGCCTTGGTGTTGTCACAAATCGACTACGGATCGATTATCTACTCGTCAGCACGCAAGTCGCGGCTATTAATACTAGATAGGCTGCATAACATGGGAATAAGGTATTGTCTGGGAGCTTTCCCCACAAGTCCTGTTTGTAGCTTATATTGTGAATCAGGCCTTCCCCCATTAGACATTAGAAGAAAATACCTAATGATAAATTATATGGTAAAGATTAAATCCCAGTCCACACACCCGAATAATGAATTTCTCTTTCCCGTGGAAAATGATTATTCTGCAAGGGCAACTATAACAAGGCCGCTTGGTGTAAGATTCCAGGAGTTGCTAGAGGAACTGGACGAATCAATAACTGCGCCATTTTATCAAAGTCAGCCGGAACATGCCCCTTGGATGATACCTGAGATTGAAGTAAGGTTAGACATAAAAAAATTAAATAGAACAATAACAACAAATGATGAATACGTACGCTCGTTCGAAATTATTCTTGAAAGCTACCCAAACAGAAAACTTATTTTCACCGATGGCTCAAAAGTGAACTGGGGTCGGATCGGCCATTGTAGTAGAGGACGACGAACACTCGTGGAACCTGAACAAGAAATCCTCAGCATGCACAGCCGAACAGTATGCAATATGGAAGGCACTGCAGTACATCCCCATGGCACCTACAACAAATAACTATTTAATCATTAGCGATTCGTTTAACGCCATAAATGTTATAATGGACATGAATACTACCGATCCGCTGGCCAAATTGTGTCAGGCATGTTTAGTCAATCTCAATGCTCATGAAATTAGACCTGTATTTGTCTGGGTCCCTGGCCATACGGGTATCCCTGGAAATAAAAGTGCAGATAGAGCAGCAAAACAAGCAGTCACGATACTGCCCATTACCGAGTTGCGAGTCAAGTCGTCTGACATACAATGCCACCTGAAAAAGAAGAACATTGAGGCATGGCAGGAAAAATGGCTGATGGAAAATACCTACCTTACAAATATTAAAGAATCCGTAACAGGAAAAATTCATTTAAATGTCTTCCACCGAGAGGAGCAGATTAAAATACATAGACTCAGGATAGGACACACTAAATTGACGCACGAATATCTATTGAAGGGAGATCCTAGACCGCACTGCAATACATGTAACGTCAATCTCTCTGTGGAACATGTACTATGCGAGTGTGCACGTTTTGCAAACCAACGTGAACAATATAATATAACATCGAATATGAGGTACAACCTTAACGATACAGCAAATTTGAGGAACGTGTTACGATTTCTAAAAGTAGTTAATATTTACAAGGCGGTATAGTGTGAATTGAATAGGGCAATTTTGTGTCAGTATAAGATGCATAGCTTGTATGGCGAAAGGACCCTGGTAGTCGAAGCCATTCAAAAAAAAAAAAAAAAAAAAAAAAAAAACAGCAGAAGTGTGTTTCTCTGCGGCAGGGTCATTCATGCCGCCTATGTTAATATTTCCCAGAAAAAGAAGACAGCCCTCATTTGGGATAGGATTACCTCCTGGATCGATGGTGGAAGTAAGTGACTCGGGTTGGATCACAGCAGAGTTATTTTTAATTTGGTTCAAGCAGTTTATACAATTCTCAAATGCAAACAAGGAAAATTACCAGTTTCTTCTCATTTTAGACGGCCATTCGACGCACGCAAAGAGTCTTGCTTTGATTAATCTGGCTCTTGAAAATGGTATAATACTTTTATGCCTACCTCCCCACTGTTCGTATAAATTACAACCCCTAGACGTCAGTGTCATGAAACCACTAAGCACATACTATGAACACGAAAATGGTTGAGAACTAATCTTTCTAAGGTTATTACGTTACACCAGATTTCAACAAATTTTGGAGCTGCCCACCTAGAAGCAGCAAGCATTAAAACTGCCATTAATGGTTTTCGCAAAACCGGAATATGGCCCGTTGATGAATTTGTGTTTAAGGATTGTGACTATATGCCGTCTGCAACGTCTGATATAACTCCAGTTCACGTTACAGCTGAAAGTGAGAAGACAAATACGTTGCCTGACAATATTGATAATTTATTGAATGATCAACCCCATTGTTCAAGTGATCAACCTTATTGTTCAAGTGCTAAAGTCCAATGTCCCGGTGATGCTCCGAATTCTGAAAATGGCCAAATAATTATTGAGATACCCCTTAACAATGAAGAAGGTGCCAAAAAATAGTAGTTTTAATTGTAAGTCTCCTACAGATATTATTCCTGTTCCAAAGATTGCTCAGACCACGAAAAGAATTTCTAGGAAAAGAGGCAAAACGGCGGTTCTCTCCTCAACTTCATATAAGGAGGAATTAGAGGTTGCCATTACCAAACAAGTGTTAATGAAAAGAAACAAATTCAAAGTAGAATCGAGAGTAGCCCAACAGAAAGGGAATCTACACATCTACCTCAACAAAAAAAGAAGATAAAACTAGATGCAACTGGAAAAAAGATTAAAGTTGATCAAAAAGAAGAAAAAAAAGCTGACATAGAAGAAAATTCCTCGACAGACAGTGAAACTGATGACGATGACATTGAATGTCTTTACTGCAACGAATTTTATTCTAAATCAACGGAGGGTAGGATAGAATGCTCCATTTGTAAAAATTGGGCCCACAATTCTTGCGCAGGTGTTGAAAGTGATGACGATGACATTGTCCTTGTCTGCGACTTATGCAAATAAGGCTAAGTTTACCAAATATGGCTTAATATGTTTTTATCTTTTTAGTTTTGATATTAAAGTTGTGTATTTAAGCTTTGGTTTTTTTAAATACAATACGAATATATGGGTTAATATTACGTTTTGGATAAACCCTTCTGCCCCTCAAAGGTGCCATTCTGCCCCAACGTTGGGACAGAACGGTCATTTTGACATTTTTTCTTTGACATGCGCTAAAAATTCTAAACCGTTTTTTTATATTTTTAAACTTCTCCAATTTGATAATTAAACATTGAAGAATGTTTTGTGTTTAATTGGGACCCAAATTTTAAATGACTCTAGCACGGAAGATATTCTAAACGTTAGGTATGCCATTCTGCCCCGTGTTCCCCTAATAATAGAAATAATTATTATTATGATAAATTTACATTATTAGAAAAGTCACTTTGGCAAAGAAGCTACACTATTCAAGGCTAATGAAATTTATGAATTATTTTTAAAATCCCAGATGTTTCAATGCCATAACAAGATTAAATTATTTTTAATCCCTATAGATTAAAAGTAACACTTCAGTCCCCGAAATGGGAGAACCAAATGGTACTTTTAATCCACGAAGTGCAAAAAATACATTAGAGATCTATAATTCTCTACTATAACTCCCTAGGGAGTTATGAATATGTTTACAGTTACAGTAACTAAGGGTTTATTTGTTTATTCACAATTAGTTTGTAACATACCGCTTTTGTAACCCTTTAAAGGTTGAAAAGTGAATAATTCCACGGGTAGACAGTAATGAGATGAAGCGGTCAGTAATGGACCACTTTCCAACCTGTGGGGGAACTACTATCGATTTAAACGTCAATGTCAAATTGACAACTTGCCAATTTTAATAAAGCGTCAAGAGTATGCGACCATTTTTTCTCACGTGTGTAGATGGTGAGTGAACGCAAGCAATAGGTGGAAACAAAAAACACGTATTCTTTAATAAGCATACTTAATAAGTGAACTATTGATAACAAGTAACGACAAAACCAATAGAAAAATAGTAAGCATAACATTTATGGCTTCTCATTAAAAGTAAAAATAAAAGTCGCATTCTCACGACCTTCAATATTAAGCGAGAAGCCTTGATGGATGTGTTCCAAAATTTTTTGATTTGAACTGTATAATGTTGCTAGTTCTTTAATTAAAATCGTACACAAACCTCGGCAAAAGTACCATACCCCCGTCTCGAGAACTAGATCACTTCTCTCGACAGGAATTCCGCCTCGGTATGTAATATATTATTATAATGCATTGGTATGAAATAAACATTACTACAATTATTTCATTTCTTTTAATTTCCATTTTGTACGTTGGAAGGTGGTGCACTAACGACTACGGTGGAATGAGGTGGATATGTGCATGTGTTGGTAGAGATACAAAGTTTCATTTAAAAAGGAAAGCAGCGTTCTTGAAAAGTGGAAGGTTAGTGATGAGTGAAGTTAAGGAGCAAAAGCTTATCTAAGAATAAAAATTGTTAAGAACAGAAAGGTGAGGGCCGATTAATTACGTAAATATAAAAACTTATAACATAAGGGCGATATTGCATGAACACAAACTAGCGATTGCAAAGTAAGCGCTCATGATTATTTAGAGCGCGGAAACGTTAAGTAAAACTTTAAAATCAGAATTTGTTGAAATACCCCAAATAAAGTGCACCTACGGGCCAGTACAATTTACAGAATAAATGAAGCTGTGGCAAAGTTATGAGAAACTCCTAAATTTTAATAGTTCTCAGTGGTAAAAAGTATAAAACGGAAGTGAGAACAGGAGCAAAGATTCAAAGGAAATACTAAGGAAGAATAGATTAGATAAGTACTAATAATAAATAAGTAACTTAGAAATAAACATGTTTAGGTCAGAGTAAGTGATAATCAAATTCCAATTTTATAGTCAAATCGAATTTTATGAACGAAAAGTGGCATCCATTCCACAGAACGGAGTGAAGGCAGCGCCCGCCTGGGCCTTAGATGAGCTAAGCAACCTAAGAGCAAATAACTAGACGGACGATGCCAAGCCCTCGTGGATAGGCAACACACCACACGCGAGCTAACACCATGGTTTAAAGCACATAAGAGAAGAAACACAACAAACAAAACAGTAAGGGGAAGAGCAGATGCAACTAACTGCCAGAAGAAAGAAAACTGCTACAAGCACTGAAGTGGTACCAAATGAAAGAATTACTAGGTAAAATTAGCAGTAAGCTTGAAAAAATTGATGAACGTAATAAATGTATTGAAACAAAAATAGATGCACTGCAAATGGAAATACAAACCGTGAAAAGTGAGAATCAAAAACTTAAAGAAACGAAAGGAAAACACACATATTATAGAACAAAACATACGAATGGAAGCACTGGAGAAAGAATCACGCAAAAACAAAATAATCATACAAGGAATAGAGGAACACGACAGTGAACAGGAACTAGCACTTAAGAAAGAAATAAGAAACATACAAAGTAAAATGGAAATAACATTAAAGATGGAAACTGAATTCCGAGGAATTAAAAGAATAGGTAGGAAATCACAAGAACCAGGAAAAAATAAACCGGTGATGATAGAATTTAACTCATGGAACAAGAAAATAGAAGTTCTTAAAACAGCCAATAAATTAAAAAGAACAGATATTTGGATATCCGAAGAGGCGAAAATAAAAATGCTCAATGACAAAAAGATCACCGGATGAACAAACCAAGCATAGAGAAAACAGTAATAAAAGAGTAGCACAAGAAGCGGAAAAGCGAAGCAATCAGGAAGCAAGACTATATGGATACAGAGCCTGCTAGCGAGGTTTCCAACGGAAAAGGGCGAACCCAAATCCAATAGCTAAATACGCAAATAGGAACCGGTGGAAATATGAAGACGGCGACAATGGCGAGGAAATAGGAAAAGAGCAAGAAGACAAGAAAGAATCAAAATAAAGTAAGATTAGGAACATGGAACGTATAAACTCTATTAGAAATAGGAAAGATGGAAGAGGTAAACAGGGAAATGCAAAGATATAAAATAGACATACTAGCACTACAAGAGCCGAGATGAAGGTCGAATATATAAATAAAATACTCAATACAATATGCAGGTGAAGAAAAACAAGGCAAAAACGTAACAGCGTTCATGATAAATAAAAAAAATAAATGGTAGAATATCATATCCAAGAGTAAAAAAGCAGATAGATAATATATATTTAATAAACGCATGTACACCGACTGAAGTAGCAACAACGGAAGAAACCATAGAAGGAGCATGCGAGAATATCGCAAAGCATGACGCTAATATTGCTAGTGATAGGAAAAGAATAACACATACGAAAGGTAGCAGGTAAAGAAACACTGCATAAATGAACTAACGACAACGGAGTAAGACTGTAACCAAGCAGAAGAATGTAATATGTTTGTAGCAAGCATGAAATGCAAACATAAAGAAGAGCATAAAATAACATGAACAGACCGGAGGAAACCAAGTAGACCACATCCTAATCAAGAAGAAAAGACTAAGGTTGTAAGATCCGATAGAGGAGTGTTAATGCGAACCACCACCTAGTAATAACTAAAGCAAAGGATTAACAAACCAAAAGAATAATAAAAAATGGAATGTTAGAAGTTTAAGTACGGAAGAAAATAAAAGAAAGTTCTAAGAAGAAGCCAGAATGCAAATAGGAAGGAGAAACAAAAACGAAAGCATAGAAAACGAATGAGAAAACATAAAAACCTCAATAATCGGAGCATTAGTCAAAACAATAAAGAGGAAACAAATAGAGAAGAAAAACAATTGGTTTGATACTAAATGCGATGAAATGATAAAGTAAAAAAGAGAAGCAAGAATAAAATGGATAAGAACAAACAAAGAAGAGGACTATGGAAGCTTCAAGTAAATACGAAAAGACGGAATAGAATTGATAAAAAATAATAAACTGGAATGGCTAGAAGAAAGAATTAATGAGTTAGAAAAGGACAATAAGGATAATACAAAATTATATGGACAAAGGCGTTAGTGGAGATGAAGAATGAAATAACATGGAAAGGGAAACAGTGGAAAAACCAACAAATAAATAACATAAATAACCTAAAAAATGGAAAATAATACTAAAAAAACGAATAAATACATACAAAGATAGGTAGGAGACCACCAAAATGGATCCTAGCAAGGAAAATCTGCAGTTGATGCAACACATGTCATAAATCAGGTGATAGAAACATTTTACGAAAGAGATGTTGACCTGCATATATTGTGTATAGACAGCCTGGAGAGCTGATAATGGAAGACATCAACATTAGGAATACCAAACAAGATAAAGAACTTAATTAAAATGACAATGGAGGAAACAAAAGCACTTGTAATAACACAAGAAGGATTAACAAACCCAGTGAAACAAACAAAACGAGTAAGACAAGGAGAACGACCTTCCGCAGTTCTATTTGACATAGCATTAGAGGGAGTAATAGAAATTGTAAAATAACCGGATCCATAATAAAAAAGTCAGTACAAGTAATTGCGTATAACCACGATATTGCAGTAGTGAAAATAGAAAAGAGGAGCCTGGAGGAAATAATAAAGGAAATAGATGATGAAGCACGAAAAAAAGGATTAGAAATAAACTAAAAGAAAACCAAATATAGGAAAATTAGTCAAATACAGACATTAAAAAATAAACCAGAAATAGAGATAGGAAAATATAAATTCGAGCAAGTTCAAACCTTCAAATACCGTAATAAAATATAACAGTAATAAGTAGTAAAAACGAGAGAAGCATAGAAATAGAACAAAGAATAAAATCAGGGCACAAAGCATACTACAGCTTTAAAACGAATTATGAAAGGTAAACAGCGAACAAAAACAGCAGTAGTACTATACGCAAGTGAAACCATGTGATTACAAATAAAGATTCAGAGAAATTGAAAGTATTTGAAAGAAAGATAATTAAATGAATATATGGACCAAATAACATAAATGAAGAACTATACAGGGTGTGGCGCGAAGAGCTTTGATTAAAAGTAATGGCGGATACAGTTATGTTAAAAATCTGAAATTACGAAGCTGTAGGTTTGGGATGACGCTGAGTTCAAATATAATATTGTCCTGAATGTGGCACTTCCGGTTATACCAGAAGTAGACGTCAACTTTGTTATTTTAAACGGAACCTAATATTTTTTATTTTATTTTAGAATTCTACATGAAATTCTAGATAAAATTTGTGCACAATGCCCTATACCAAAAATGAAGTATTTTCGAGATATTTCGATTTTTTTAATTTTGAAAATATCCTAGTTCCACATTGAATAACGATATCTCCATTAATAACGAAGCTAGTGACGTGAAATTGTAACCAATAAACAACAAGCGCTTGCCCGTTAACTCCATATATCCATGTCATTCATATTTCATACAGGGTGTTTTAAACTTAGCCGCCAACATGCACAATTTAAGTCATTTATAAGTTGCTTACTTTAAATAGAACACCCTGTATTTTATTACATTTTCCGCTGTATTTTTTTAAGCCAATTCGTTTGGTGTCAGTATTCCCTATAGCTAAATCCAACCACTTTTGAGATATTTCATTATCTGAGTTAAAATATAACAACACTTAATTATTTCAACATTAGTAAAGGGTATGCCACGATTTCCATTATTTAAGGTGATATTTTGTTATTTTTTCATAAGTTATTAATTCTGAAAAGTAACCAATAGCCTGAAAGGATTATTAATTGTGGATATCATTAAAAACGTTGACTAGGTATTTTGTATTAATTTAATTAGATAACTTACAAACAAAAATAACTAAATGTAATATAAGTGTTCAAAATTAGCACCATCTACTTCTAAACATTTATGAATCCTTTTCATTAAGTTATGTCTTGTAATTCTGGAAATATGGTCGGGTATTAGAGAATTAAAAGCAAGTAAGACTCTCTGCATCATATCTTCCTTTGTCGTAACAGGTTTGGAAAATACCTGATTTTTAATGTAACCCCAAATACCAAAATCTACAGGATCCAAATTAGGAGAGCGAGCTGGCCAACGAAACGGACTCTGGTTGGCAATCCATCTATCATCAAACATGTTGTAAAGATGCTGAGCAACAGGCCCAAAGTTATGAGGAGGTTCTCCATCTTGCTGATACCAAGCTGAAGCCGCCTCTCCATTTCTTAAAGTATGTAATGCCGGTCGTATGGCTTCTTCTAAAATGTGGCAGTATCTTGTACCATTTAAATTTTCATCATAAAATTTTAATGCTAAAATTTTATTGCACAAAAAACATTAAAACTCCAACTATCTTGGAAATAGCGTTCTCTACTAAAATGTGGATTTTCATTAAACCAAAAATGGGAATTATGTCGATTAATAATCCATTTTTGCTAAACTTTGCTTCATCACACCATATAACTTTTTTTATGAAGTTTTCATCCTCTTGGGTCTTCATTAAAAACCATTCACAGAATTCTACCCTTCGAGGAAGATCACCTAATTGTAAGTGTTGCACCAAATGGTATGAAAATGGTTTCCATTTGTGTTTTTTTAAAATGCGATGAATTGTTCTGGTCGACAAAGAAAGATCTCTCTCACAATCCCTAATGGGGGCATTTGGAGAGGCCGTAAAATAACCCAAAACATTAATTTCGTTTATGTTACTGTCCACGAGTGGTTTATTTTTATTAATTTTTGGCTTAAATTTACCAAACTGACGGCAGTTTTTAAGCAATCTTCTTACAATATCACCAGTTGCATTTGGTCGATTTTGATATCTTTCTACAAAAACACGGCAAGTCCGTTCAACAATTCTATTACACTCGTAAGTAATAATAAGTTTTAAAAAATCATCATTAGTAAATCCTACATTTGCCATTATTTACTATGAAATACAAACTAGTAAAGAAAACTGTCAAAACAACATAAACAATTAACGTTCTAACTATCAAATCTTTGACAACCATGGCCTACCCTTTACTAATGTTGAAATAATTAAGTGTTGTTATGTTTTAACTAAGATAATGAAATATCTCAAAAGTGGTTGGATTTAGGTATAGGGAATACTGATACCAAATGAAATGGCTTAAAAAATACAGCGGAAAATGTAATAAAATACAGGGTGTTCTATTTAACGTAAGCAACTTATAAGTGATTTAAATTGTGCATGTTGGCGGCTAAGTTTAAAACATCCTGTATGAAATATCAATGAGATGGATATATTTAGTTAACGGTCAAGCGCTTGTTCTTTATTGGTTACAAATTCACGTCAGTAGCTTCGTTATTCATGGAGATATCGTTATTCAATGTGGACTAGGATTTTTTCAAAATTTTAAAAGAAATTGAAATATCTCGATAATACTTCATTTTTGGTAAAGGACATTGTGCACAAATTTTATCTAGAATTTCATGTAGAATTCAAAAATAAAATAAAAAATATTAGGTTCCATTTAAAATAACAAAGTTGAAGTCTACTTTCGGTATAACCGGAAGTGCCACATTCAGGACAATATTTTATTTGAACTCAGCGTCATCTAAAACCTACAGCTTTGTAATTTTAGATTTTTAACATAACTGTATCCGCCATTATTTTTAATCAAAACTCTTCGCGCCACACCCTGTATATAAGATTAACAGACCAAGGGATAGGAGGAATATTAAAAGAAAAAAATATAGTTAAAGGGATTAAAGCCAGAAGAATACGGCGGTATGGACATATAAACAGAAAAGAGGAAGAGGTAGTTACAAAGAAGATAATGAAATGGAAGCCACAAGAAACGAGATCAAGGAGAGACCGAAGGTAAGCTGGGAGAATCAAGTAATAAATAACATAAAAACCATGAGAATTGATAAATGGAGAGAAAAAATGAGAGGCAGGAAAATATGGAGCAAAATAGCGGAAGAGTATAGGAAACGCAACGACCTGTAAATAAAAGTCAGAAGAGCCCCAACAGGAGCGGCATCAGTTCTATAATGGAGTGTATAGCCAGATAATAACAACTTCTACGATAGAAGTAAAGGACATTGTCAGTAAACTGAAGAATGATAATTTCATAAGAATTGATGACATTCTAGTTAAACCTTTAAAATCAGTTACGGAAATCATATCTCTTGTCATCTCATATTGCTTTCTCATATACTTACGTACAAAGAGAAAGCTATGTAATCGGTTCAATTTTTTTTTTGCATTTCTCGACGTTTTATGGCGTAAACAACACGAAATAGTATATTATTTTATAAGGAGCTAAAGTGACACTTTTTGTGGCGAATCTGTAGGTTTGACGGACGAACGTAGTGAGTCCGGCAAATACAGATGAGTCACAAAAAGTCACTTTGCTCCGCATAAAATATACTATTCTTTCTTCAGACGTTTTTTACACTTAAATGTGAAATAAGGAAAAATAATTAGGTTGTGAAAATGAGGAATAGTTAGATTTATTTAGCGTGCTCTGGCAAGCAGCAGTAGACGCTGCTAGGTTTCGTTGAAAACAATGCATTAAACAAGTTGAAAATTGTGAAGATTCTCCGTGTTATTGTAAGTATTTTATTAAACTTTTTGTTCCTATTTGTGTAAATTAAAATATTACATTGTTATGAGTATGATGGATTTGGAGAACTACACGCCGCCAGAAATTACTGAAGCGGCTAATATAGCAATAAAGATTTATTACCTACAAGATCGAGCAAAATCTATGAACGCGCTTTTCAGCAATTTATAAAATGGTGCGATGAAAAAATATTAAAAGCTACTCTGAAACCGTAATGTGGGCGTAGGTATAAGCAAATACTTGAAACTTCGTGCATATCTAAAGAAGCAGAATGAAAAATACACCCCAAAGCGGGCCAAAGTATTTACAAAAGACCAATTTAACAAATTTTTATCGGAAGCGTCGGACGAAAAATACTTGGCAATGAAGGTAAGTTTTAAAAATATAATGAAAACAAGTCTTTATATTTTTTTTTTTTAGGTAGTTTTGATTATTGGTATGTCGGGGGGTATGTCGTCGCGACGAGTTGGTGAAGATGAAGGTAGACAACATTGAGAATCTGAAGACTCTGCTACATATTAAAATTCCAGAGAGCAAAACAAAAAAAATTAAATCATTTACAGTTGTAGGGGAATCTTTCCTAAATTTATATAACAAATATGTTGCTTTGCGCCCACGAGATATGAATGATCGCCGATTCTTTTTTGAAACATGGAAATGGTAAATGCTCAAGAGCGGTGATGGGAATCCATAAAATAAGTAGTGTTCCTAGGGTACCTCCCTAGGAAAAATTAACGAACTATACAGAATACACAGGGCATTGTCTAATAAGAACCTCAGCTACACTGTTGGTGGACGGCGGCGCAGATTTAATGTACTTGAAGCGCCATCATGGTGGCTGGAAATCCAGCACTGTAGCTGAGCGTTATATTGAAGACTCTCTAACAACAAAAAAAGAGGCATCCTTGAAAATTTTTGCATCTAGTGCAAGCGCTACGAGTACAGAAGTTCATGTAGAAGAGGAAGAATTAAAGACCATTTCCTTAGAACGCAACGAGACCTCCACTGTTAGCTCTGGCGGATTTTATTTTGGAGAAAATGTTAGTTTTAATCATTGTACTTTTAATCTTTATAACTCTAAACAATAAATTTGTTTTCGTTGTTTTCCAAATTGGGTGTTTGAATTAATTATTAACTTACATTACTTTTGCATCCGCTGCGAGGGGATGCAAAAGACTTTTGCAGCCGCCGGTGAAAATGTCAAACTCTAACATTGCCAGGTGAAGTTTAAAATGTCATCTTTTATTGACGTCTGAAGAAAAAACACATTTTTAGAAAAAAAATTCTGTCTGTGTGTGTGTGCGCGCGATTTTTTTGAACAATTAAAGATAGAAATTCATTGCTTCAAATTTTAAAAAGTTACAAAATTAAAAACCAAAATAATACTTTTTTATATAATTTCAAAATAAAAATAATAATAATAATCAGTAGCGCATCGTTTATCGGGACAAAATTAAGCATTTTTTTAAAGTCGGGTATTCAGGGTTTTTAAATTAAAAAATTTAAAATGGATGATCAAGTACTGTATTTATCTACCTATATGAGAAAGCATTATGGCAGTTAATTTGGCAGCGGTTTTTAATTAATTATGGCCTTACGAGTGGCCAATTTCCAAGTGTTTTAAAAAATGCTAAAATTATACCGTTATTCAAGAGTAAGAAAAAAAAAACGTAAGAACAGTATTTCAAATTATAGACCAATATCAATCCTAAGGTGTGCTGCTTCAAAGGTGTTTGAAGCAGCAATAAAATAGGAGAATTGTAGATTTTTTTATCAAACGCAATTATTTATGTATAGAATAGCATGGGTTTTTGTCGGGGAAATCTACCCTAACCGCAATTCAAAACATCATGTATAATGTTACAACAAATGTGAATAATAAATATAACATAGCCTGTTTAATGGTGGGTTTAGCTATTGTAGATAGGAAAATAGGGATACGGCCATTTCGTCCCCGGACATTTCGTCCCCCGGACATTTCATCCCCCGAATATTTCGTCCCCGAGACAATTTTAGTCTGGAAATGATTTCGACTCTGTAGATATTGGGATAACCCACTTACCTGGTTCCTTGAATTGGATACATTGGTAGGTGATTTTTATGTTGATTGTAGCAACTGTTATAATATTTATTTCAAATTTTTAGAAAATTTGACACAAATTTTACAAAATCTATTCTTTTTATGGAACCGTTAGTTTATTCTAACATTTTAGAATTGAACATTTGTTAAGTGTACAATTGCCATATAACTTTATGTTGATTATAATTGTTAACATTAACACTAAATCATGACTGGTTAAAGTTATTTTTCGACTGATGTCGATTTACAGAAAAGGCAACAAAACTTCAATCTAGGGTGTAACATGTTAGCTTAGGGGCTGACATATCTGGGGGACGAAATGTCTGGGGGAAGAAATGACCGGGGACGAAATGTCTGGGGACAAAATGTCCATGGACAAAGTGTCCTACATCGTAAAAAAAAGGAAAAGGCAACGTATTTCATTCCCTCCCCAAGGGAGAGGGCGGGCTGCTCGAGCTTCCCGAGCGCCTTCAGCCACAATCATGGATTCCCAGCATACATACATACATTACGTATATATGCACGGTGGGATTAAGGAGAGGTGCGGTCAGGATAGGACCGGAAGGACCGGAGTTAGGGTTCTGAGGAGGAAAATACTACCCCAGCATTCGTCTAAGTAGCCGCATATGGTGTGCATATACGCAGTAACCATACCGCTACATGTGTATGAGGAAAACTCCCTGAAAAAACCTCATACAAGGTAGACGGTAACGGGAATCGAACCCATTACCTACCGAATGCTAAGTAGGCCGTGTCACCACTACACTACCAGCTCGGTCTGTCCTATATCCAGGAAAATACTATTAAATAAGCTATAGTAATATGGTTTCCACGGAGTAGCTTTGCGGTTACTTCAATCGCATCTCGAGGATAGATACTAATTGTTGATATTCATTACAGCAGCAGCGATATTATTAAACCATACAGATCAACTATGCGGAAAAGTGAAAGCGGCATTCCTCAAGGGTCTATACTTGGACCCCTGCTTTTCCTAATTTTTATCAACGACCTACCAGCAAATATTACCTCAGACAGAACTAATGTTACATTAACGCCGCCGATACAAGCATAGCTCTAAAATCTAACAGTTTAATAAATCTCCACAATATATAATTTTATAGGTGGTAGGCATGTATACTCCGTGCCAGCCGGGGAGGTACCACCACCCTTACCATGGGCTCCTTAATATTGGGTCTCCGATTTTCTGAGTTCGGTAAGGGCTGCCGGTTACCTTTTCCATCATCCTTAATCTATTCTCATCCTTATTCTTCCTTCTCGCCCTCACTGTCTTCCTATCGGATTAAAAGTCCCAAATTAAAAAATAAGATGGCTGTGGTTTCTAGGGTTATAAATTCCGGACGTAAAATCCTGCCCCATTCGGATGTCCGGGAGGGCAGGGCCCAAGCGACCTTGGTCATCGAAAGTATCAACTTTCTGATTCACTACTGCAACATCCGCGGTATCAGGTCTAATCTTAATGCTATTCACCAACATCTTGAACAATTACAACCTGATATATTGTTTCTATCTGAAACACAAGTCTCCTCTGAAAGCTCCGAGTCACCCGACTTGCAATTTCCTCAATACCATCTTGACTCTAACTTTCGATATAAAGGAGGCGTATGTGCGTACATCAAGGACAGAATTGCTTGCAAGAGGGTTTCTTCCTTAGAAAATAAAAATTTTGACGTGATTTGGTTTAAACATTCTGGTCCTAATTTTGTGAAATTCTACTGTTGCATTTATAGGTCTCCTAATGAGAGTAACTTTCAAGACTTCTTCGATTACCTTAGTATGAAAGTTGACTATCTCCTGTCTCAGTTTCCATCTTGCGATATCTCATTTGTAGGCGATTTCAATGTTCATAACTCTAATTGGCTTCAATTTTCATCTACTACAAATCCCGCTGGTCATAGTGCAGAAACATTTGCTATTTCATGTGATCTCACACAAATGATTTCTGAACCCACAAGAATCCCTGATAACCCTAACCATACTCCACATCTTCTAGATCTCTTTCTTACATCAAACCCTCTTGTTTATAAAACTTCTGTTCTTTCGCCTTTAGGTCTTTCCGACCATTGTCTAATAAAAACCATTTCTACTGTACCTAATTCCACTGTTGTTCGCAAAACTGATAGAACCTTGTGGGGTTTTAAGTCAGCTCGATGGAGTGATTTACGGGATTTCTTTGCAATCTTTCCATGGCGTGAATATTGTTTTAAGTCGTCCTCTTCTTCGGACATCGCTCTTTCAGTATCTGAAGTCATCCTCATGGGAATAGAGTTATACATTCCGAAAAAACAGTACCGTGTAGGTTATTCACGTTCCCAACCCTGGTTCAATAAGGCTTGTTCTGATGCAATATCTTTAAAAAATAAATGTTACATTAAATGGAAATCTAATAAATCGGTTGACAGTCATGTAGAATACGTTGGTGCTAGAAATATCTGCAAAAGTGTCATCACTAAAACTAAAAAGTTGTTCGAACAACGAAAATGCAATGAAATAGCTACATCTCCTTTAGGCAGTCGTAAATTTTGGTCTTTAGCAAAAGCCATTAGTAAAAACTTTGGAACATCTTCATTTCCCCCCCCTGACATCTATTGACGGATCGGTAGTTGCTGATTCTGTAGACAAAGCCAACGTTTTTGTGGATTTGTTTGCATCAAACTCGTGTCTCAGTGATTCTAGAAAAGATGTGCCCCTAGTCAACTCTTCTTCATACGTTATGAAACCAATTCATTTTCGGTACAAGCTCTTGGAATCGATCATCAGTAGTCTTGATCTCAATAAGGCGACTGGCCCAGACGGTATCCCAGCTATTGTCTTAAAGAAATATTCCCCCGAACTAGTACCAGTCCTATCCAAGCTCTATATGATCTTTATATCTGCTGGGGAATTCCCTTCATCATGGAAGTTAGCAAATGTTCAACCTATTCCCAAAAAAGGTGATAAGACCGATCCCTCAAATTACAGACCAATTGCCATCACTTCCATTTTGTCTAAAATCATGGAAAAAGCCATCAATCAGCAACTGCTCACGTTCCTTGAAACTAACAAACTCCTTAGTGACCACCAATATGAGTTTAGGCAAAGTCGTTCAACAGGCGATCTTCTTTCATATGTGACCCAAGTTTGGAACAATACAGTAGAGCAGTCCGGTGAAACAGTTGTAGTCGCTTTAGATATCTCAAAGGCATTTGACCAAGTTTGGCATAAGTGTTCACTTTCCAAACTCACATCGTTTGGGTTAAATGATACGCTCATCAACTGGGTTTCTAGTTTCCTTGATAAAAGACGAATACGTGTCGTAGTTGATGGCTTTTTTCAAAAGAGGTTATAACGCCTACACTTTTTCTGCTGTACATAAACGACCTTATTTCTTCAACAACTAACCCCATCCATTGCTTTGCTGACGATAGCACTCTTCACTGTAGTTCATCTCAGTCTACTCATAGTGATAATCCACCTTCTATGTCAAATCAAGAAATTAAAGCTGAAATGGCAAATTCAATCAAGAAAAACATTCAACGTATTCTCGAATGGGGAAGCAATAATCTAGTTAAATTTAATGCTAACAAAACTCAGTGTTGCCTGATGTCCGCCAAAAAAGATCGTTCATTTCCTGTTGTAAGTATGAATGGCTCAGTTCTTAAGTTTTCAGACTCTATTACTCTGTTGGGTATGACTGTATCTTCAAATTTCTCATGGGTTGGCCATCTTCTGTCAGCTACCAAAACAGCTGCTCGTAAAATAGACTTTTTGTACAGAGCTAAGCAGTACTTTACCTCTCGACAACTCCTTCTGCTGTATAAGGCCCAAATTCGGCCTCATCGGGAATATAATTCTCACCTTTGGGTTAGTGCTCCCCAATACGCTCTCGATATCGTTGATCGTATTCAAAAGAGAGCGATTAGGCTTATAAATAACCCGTCCTTAACTTCTCACATACAGTCCCTTGAGCATAGAAGGATGGTTTCAGTTCTTTCTTTGTATTATCGTTATTACAACGGCTATTGTGCTGGTGAATTACATTCTTTGATACCATCTCCGGCTATCTTTGCGAGAAACACCCGGTCCGCTCATTCACATCATCAGTATGCAGTACAAATCTCCACTTGTCGTACCAAACGGGCGCAATCCACATTTTTCTACACGGCTTCTAAACTCTGGAATGATCTCCCTAGTTCCTGTTTTCCTCTCACTTATGATATGAGACAATTTAAGGTAGCTGTTCATAGGCATCTATTGGCAATTCATTATCCCTCTATCCATCCTCCTAAGTGTTCCTGAGTGCTTTAGCATGATAGGCCTTATTTAGCCTGTTCAGGTCCATAATCATAAAAAAAAAAAATACAATTAACGAAACTGTAAAAAAAAACAGAAAATTGGTTTCATAACAATACGCTTTCTTTAAACATGGATAAAACAAAATTATCAATTTTTATAATTTTTTGCAGTAACTTGTTCAAATATTTTTGTTTATTTCAATTCTCAATTATTTGAATACTAGATTTAAGTATATAGCTCATTTTTATCACAAATTTTAAAATTGGGACTTTTTTGATAATAAGTATGAAACTGTTACGTTTAGGTAAATAAAGTTTTAAACAAACTTACCTTAATTTTTGACGTTAAATCGATCTGAGTAATAAAAAATAGGGGTTTCCATTTGATTTTTTTGAGTAACTTGCATTTTTTGGTAGTCAAGTTCAGACATTCATAATTTTATTTTTATGAAAAATACAAATGTCATTTTTTGCAGACTGTTGCAATAAACCTTTGCCTACAACACCTCAAAGTTTTATTCAAATTGTTTGACAGGAACAGAACAATTAACGAATTATTACTAAGACCGCATCTGTCAATTTTTTTTAGAAAAATGTTTTTTTTAAAACGACTGAAATTTCGTATCTAGTTTATTTAACAAACTTACCTTAAAATTCGACGTAGAATCCAAAAATATATTAATATATGTTCCATTTAAAATAAGCGACTAAGTACCGACTTCCGGTATAACCGGAAGTGGTACGAACGTGAAAATATTTTAGATGAGTTAGCCCTAACATCATTACCCTGTCACCAAATTTTCAAAATTATAGTAAGTTTGGTTTAGCAGATACTCATAGGATCAGCTCCCAAAGGCGGACCCTGTATTAAGAAAAATTCTGAATGTATAAAAATAAACATATAAATCCATAAATGTCTTTCCATCGGAAGAAACTACATTTTCTTAAGCTTCAACACTTTGAAATGTTGCAAAAGCACTAATCTCTGTAGTTCAGGTAGGGTTTCTTCAGTTTTATATGCCGATGTGACTTTTGTGAAAGTTGACATACCAGATATTGAAAAATCAGCATATCCTGGCAGTTGAACACTGTCTGGACGATGCTGATCTTTTTTCTACGGTGGTGTTAGATTTTTTAGACGGTACTTGAAAAGGCGGATATTCTGAGAAATCTGAATCAGGAGATAATCCCAAACCTGCACCCGAACGTTCTAATTCACTTCCAGGAAATGCACTGCCAATGGAAAGAGCTACTACAACATTTTTTTAATTTTTGAGTCTAAAAATTTAGTTTGTATTTGATCGATAACTTACCTGGTATTTTATTTAAGTTGGGTTACTACCCCCATCCAAGATTTTCTTCAGTTTTATCTCCTATTATTGATTTATTGAGTTATTGATTTTCTTTCACGAAACCACGCAAACCAGCAAAACGAAAACCTGCAAACACGCAAACACGAAAACACACAAACGCGAAAAGACGCAAACACAAGCACAAACATAAACATAATCACAAACACAAACTAAAACACAAACACATTCATCCACAAGCACAAACACACGCCCAAGCACAAGCACAGACATAGGTACAGACACAGACACAGGTGCAAACAGCCACACACACACACACACACACACACACACACACACACACACACACACCACACACACGCACACACACACACACACACACACACACACACACACACACACACACACACACACACACACAGACACACACACACACACACACAAACACACACACACACACACACACACACAAACACACACACACACACACACACAACACAACACACAACACACACACACACACACACACACACACACACACACACACACACACACACACACACACACACACACACACACACACACACACACACACACACACACACACACACACACACACACACACACACACACACACACACACACACACACACACACATACACACACACACACACACACACATACACACACACACACACACACACACACACGCACACTCCCACGTGCACAGACACAGACACACGTACAAAAAAACACAACCACGCAAACACGGAAACTTGCAAACACACAAACACGCAAACACGAAAAGAAAACATACAAACACACGAACACGGAAACACGCAAAAACGAAAACACGGAAACACACAAACACGCAAACACGAAAACATACAAACCCGCAAACAAGGAAACACGCAAACACGAAAACATGCACACACGCAAATAGGCAAACGCGAAAACGCTCACACATGGATACACGAAAACACGCAAACATGCAAACACGCAAACGCGAAAACATGCAGACACACGAACATGAAAACACGTAAACACGAAAACATTCAAACACGAAAACACGCAAACGCTAAAACGCTTAAACACGAAAACATGCAAACACGAAAACACGCAACCACGAAACCACGCAAACAAGCAAAACGAAAACCTGCATACACGCAAATACGAAAACACACAAACGCGAAAAGACGCAAACACGAAAACTCGCAAATACGAAAACACGTGCTAAAACTATCAAACACGCAAATACGTGAACACGCAAACGCTAAAACGCTCAAATACGGAAACACGAAAATATTCAAACACGCAAACACGAAAACACACAAACGCGAAAAGACGCAAACACGAAAACTCGCAAATACAAAAACACGCGAATGCTAAAACTATCAAACACGCAAATACGTAAAGACGCAAACGCTCAAATACGGAAACACGAAAATATTCAAATACGCAAACACGAAAACATACAAACGCGAAAAGACGCAAACACGAAAACATTCAAACACGAAAACTCGCAAATACGGAAACTCGTAAATGCTGAAACATTCAAACACGAAAACACGCAGACACGAAAACGCAGACACGCACACGCAAACACATAAAAGCGAAAACACGAACGCACATACACCCACGCACGCACACACTATCGCACGTATGTACGTACACACGCACGTGCACATACCCACGCGCGCACACACACACTCTACTTCTCCCTTTTTGTCTCTCTCTCTTTTTTAGGTTAGGCCAGTACACGTACAATATTAGATTATATTAATAATCTCACGGTTTAGGTTAGGTCAATACTCGTGTATTAGGTTAGGTTAGATTAATATACACAAAATTTTAGGTTAGGTTAGGTCAATACACGTACAATATAAAATTTTAGGTTAGGTCAATGCTAGCGCGTATTGACCTAATCTAAAATGTTATATTGGGTCACAACCCTCAATTGGAAATTCAAAGAAATGTAATAGTTTTAATGACAATTATGCAACCTCTTTTATAATAAATGCGTTACGGAAGATAAACCGCGTTGTAAAAACAAAAATATTTATCACCGGCAGAATGATGTTTAAACTTCATGTTAGATAGACATAAACATTTTGTTAACTTTAAAAAATACCAAGGTCATCTGCTTCTATCAATATTGCGGTTTAATCATTTCATTCATATCAAATTTTTAGTCTTACGCTACCTGTAATAATTTTAATAACATTTTCTACAATAATTATACGGTCTCTTTTATAATAATAATCTCGTTACGAGAAGTAAGTCACACTGTAGAACAAAAATAGTTATCCCTACCTAAATGATATTTAAACTTCATGTTAGATAGACATAAACACTTTGTTAGCTTTAAAAAATAGCAAGGCCATCTGATTCTATCAATAATACGACTTAATCATTTTTATTCATATGTAATTTTAGTCTTACGCTTCAAATTTAATTCAGAGGCCCAGGCCCGAGAACAGTTACTTTACCTGTCTTACAAGTTAGCATTAGAAAAATTTAAATTTACTGCACTAGGCCTGGTCCAGGGTCAACTCCAAGACCAGGTCCGAGGTTAACCACAGGGTCAGCCCCTAGTTCAAACTCGAGGTCAATATCAAGGTCAAATTACATGCTCCAAGTGGATGCCAAGGTCAAACTAAATTCCCAAGGTCAACTAACGTCACAAAAAACAAAATGGTGGCCATGGTGCCCCGGTTCTATCCATATGTAATTATTATTTTTAGTATGTGGGTGTTTACTTTTACTATCACTGTACAGTTATCGGTCAATGAAGATTATCTATCTATCTACTAGAATGAACTTAAAAAAATATTGATATTCCAATATCATAATAATAATATTACTAACTATCTCACCATGTATAATATTTAGGTTTTCCTCTAGTAAACGTGCTTGACTTTTTCTACCAGAACCCCGTGGTCCTAATATCACTACACGAGGTTGTTTTGGACCTCCAAATCCTTTTTGTACTTTTATTTGTTCAACACATTCCTCTACCACTTCAGTAATACTTTTATGACCCAAATGCACTTCCTATAAATTCATGCCTATGCAATTATTTTCAAAAATACACTAGTCATACCAGCAGACAATGTTTAAACACATCTCTTATATTCATTATCGAACGTCTGTAATCTGGCCACCCTTCTTGAACGCCAGAATACATTAAATCATTTACGTTTGGATGAAACGGAGATATTAGGTGAACTACGTGTGTAGGAAGAATACCATATTGAACAATGCCTTTAGCTTCTGCTGCGGTTTTAATACAATCTTCAAAGAGAATAAGATGGGCGTTAATGAAACAATTTCAATGTCAATTATTTACCCACTAAAATCCACCCTTTTAACTGTCTTGCTCTAACAATTTTATCTATACACATAGCTAAATCTTTGGGTGTCATTGCGTTTCGATCCTAAAATATAAAAATTAAGGCTAATTTTAAAATTAATAATCCCACTATTTGTGCGTTTCGTTGGGTAATAGATTCATCGTTAATAACGGTTTGCCCAGTGTAGTATGAAATTTGTTTCGCTACTTCAAATGCATTAATTTTAGGGGAAGACAACAACACTACTCTTGCGACATTAGTATTTTTACAAGCATGTTCTAAAATTTGCTTCATAAATAATACATGATCAACTGGTTGTTGAACGACTAACTCGCGAGCGATTTCCTGAAAAAGTTATGACATACTTAAAGAAAAAGAAAAATTGGAACAATAAATACGTGAAATAGGTCATAAATCCTGTGCTTCTCTAAATATGGAATATGCCATGGTGGCATTGTTAGTTTTCGCTTTGTGCAATCAGCCATTGTGTTTTTTTTCTAACAAACTGTCAAAACAGTATAATGAAATATAATTCTCATTTGTTTATCAGATACGATGCGTTTATTTAATCAGTGAATGGTATATTCTCTGCGATACATCTGCAATACGAGTGCGCTGTTACTGAGTTTTGGAGTTCGAGGCATTAGTGATCAAAAATGGCAGCGCACGAATCTTGTACTCTAATTTATGCGTTCGTTTCAAAAAACAATAATTTGGTGAAAATATTGAGAATGAGTTGGACAGTTGCCAAGTTTTGTATATGCCATAATGTTTAATGTATTTAAATAAATCAAACATGTATGGATAGTAAATGAAAATTTGAGGCTAATTTTGATAATGCTTACACGAGTCTGGGGTCTGTTTCAGACAGTTACACTTCTGTGGCAGACACTTAATTACTATACAATATTAATGGACAAAATTTATGACAGAAGTATGATTGCATTAATATTATTTTAAAATTAGTTTGTTACCTACTATGTATGTCAGTAATTAGTCATCTTACTATTGTTTGTTATTAAGCGTAGGTATTTTTAATAACCTGAATAATGAACCACGTAATGAAATACTAAATAAAACATAACCCTCCTATTGGGTTAACATTTTGGTTTCACTTATTGTGTTCGGGTCATTATGACCCGTTTTATTGTCGTTAAATTGATATAACAATAAATAATAATAAGAAATAAGACGCATCATTTATTGTTTATTACATTTTATTACGTTATTTTATTTTTATTACATATCATTATAAATGTTATGTAAAGAACATCTGAAAAATGTAGTTAGGTATATACTAAATGTATATACCTAACTACTACGTTACAGTCTTGACAGTAGTAATACAGGGTGTGGCGCGAAGAGCTTTGATTAAAAGTAATGGCGGATACAGTTATGTTAAAAATCTAAAATTACAAAGCTGTAGGTTTTAGATGACGCTGAGTTCAAATATAATATTGTCCTGAATGTGGAAAACTTTGTTATTTTAAATGGAACCTAATATTTTTTATTTTATTTTTGAATTCTACATGAAATTCTAGATAAAATTTGTGCACAATGTCCTTTACCAAAAATGAAGTATTATCGCGATATTTCAATTTTTTTTTAAATTTTGAAAAAATCCTAGTCCACATTGAATAACGATATCTCCATTAATAACGAAGCTAGTGACGTGAAATTGTAACCAATAAACAACAAGCGCATACAGGGTGTTTTAAACTTAGCCGCCAACATGCACAATTTAAATCATTTATAAGTTGCTTACTTTGAATAGAACACCCTGTATTTTATTACATTTTCCGCAGTATTTTTTTAAGCCAATTTGTTTGGTATCAGCATTCCCTATACCTAAATCCAACCACGTTTGAGATATTTCATTATCTTAGTTAAAACATAACAACACTTTATTATTTCAACATTAGTTAAGGGTAGGCCATGGCTGTCAAAGATTTGATAGTTATAACGTTAATTGTTTATGTTGTTTTAATAGTTTTCTTTACCAGTTTGTATTTCATAGTAAATAATGGCAAATGTAGGATTTACTAATGATGATTTTTTAAATCTTATTGTTATTTACGGCGAGTGTAATAGACTTGTTGAACGGACTTGCCGTGTTTTTGCAGACAAATATCCAAATCGACCAAATGCAACTGGTGATATTGTGAAGATTGCTTAAAAACTGCCGTCAGTTTGGTCAATTTAAGACAAAAATTAATAAAAATAAACCACTAGTGGACAGTGACATAAACGAAATTAATGTTTTGGGTTATTTTACGGCCTCTCCAAATGTCTCCATTAGAGATTGTGAGAGAGATCTTACTTTGTCGACGAGAACAATTTATCGCATTTCAAAAAAACACAAATGGAAACCATTTTCATATCATTTGGTGCAACACTTACAATTAGGCGATCTTCCTCGAAGGGTAGAATTATGTGAATGGTTTTTAATGAAGACCCAAGAGGATGAAAACTTCATAAAAAAAGTTATATGGTGTGATGAAGCAAATTTTAGCAAAAATGGATTATTTAATCCACATAATTCCCATTTTTGGTTTAATGAAAATCCACATGTTAGTAGAGAACGTTATTTCCAAGATAGTTGGAGTTTTAATGTTTTTTGTGCAATAAAAGAGGATAAAATTTTAGCATTAAAATTTTATGATGAAAATTTAAATGGTACAAGATATTGCCACAATTTAGAAGAAGTCATACGAACGGCGTTACATACTTTAAGAAATGGAGAGGCGACTTCAGCTCGGTATCAGCAAGATGGAGCACCTCCTCATAACTTTGGGCCTGTTGCTCAGCATCTTTACGACATGTTTGATGATAGATGGATTGTCAATCAGGGTCCGTTTCATTGGCCAGCTCGCTCTCCTGATTTGGCTTCTCTAGATTTTGGTATTTGGGGTTACATTCAAAATCAGGTATTTTCCAAACCTGTTACGACAAAGGAAGATATGATGCATAGAGTCTTACTTGCTTTTAATTCTCGAACACCCGACCATATTTCCAGAATTACAAGACATAACTTAATAAAAAGGATTCATAAATGTTTAGAAGTAGATGGTGGTAATTTTGAACACTTATCATAAAACTTTATTTTGTTTAATATTACATTTAGTTATTTTTGTTTGTAAGTTACCTAATTAAATTAATACAAAATACCTAGTCAATGTTTTTAATAATATCCACAATTAATAATCCTTTCAGGCTATTGGTTACTTTTCAGAATTAATGACAATAACAAAATATCACCTTAATTAATGTAAATCATGGCCTACCCTTTACTAATGTTGAAATAATTAAGTGTTGTTATGTTTTAACTAAAATAATGAAATATCTCAAAAGTGGTGGATTTAGGTATAGGGAATACTGATACCAGCGAATTGGTTTAAAAAATTACAGCGGAAAAGGTAATAAAATACAGGGTGTTCTATTTAAAGTAAGCAACTTGTATATGATTTAAGTCGTGTATGTTGGCGGCTAAGATTCAAACACCCTGTATGAAATATCAATGGGATGGATATATGGAGTTAACGGGCAAGCGCTTGTTGTTTATTGGTTACAATTTCACGTCACTAGCTTCGTTATTCATGGAGATATCGTTATTCAATGTGGACTAGGATTTTTTCAAAATTTAAAAAAAATCGAAATATCTCGAAAATACTTCATTTTTGGTAAAGGACATTGTGCACAAATTTTATCTAGAATTTCATGTAGAATTCGAAAATAAAATAAAAAATATTAGGTTCCATTTAAAATAACAAAGTTGACGTCTACTTTCGGTATAACCGGAAGTGTCACATTCAGGACAATATTATATTTAAACTCAGCGTCATCCAAAACCTACAGCTTCGTAATTTCAGATATTTAACATAATAACTGTATCCGCCATTGCTTTTAATCAAAACTCTTCGCGCCACACCTTGTATACATGAGCTTTACATAGCTATTTTAAGAGATTACAAAATACCATATTAGTTTTATTATCATTTGAAGAGGGACAAAAATTACACCTTTTACGCTTGGTTGTGGTTAATTATTCCCTTACTTCGGCATTACCGGTTGAAGTACCTTTCAGCTGCAGGAGTACTTCGAAGACGTTTTATTTCTTGCAATAATGGAGTGATCAAGGAATTACCCAGTTCTTCAAGAAATAGTCGCAGTTTTGTAAATTTTCCAGCATTCTAGGTGCAGATACTTCGCACAACAGAACATAAGCGTTGTAAGCTGAAACGTCCACGATATCGTAAAAGATAGTCATTCGCCATCTTTTACTTTGCCATCTGCATGTGTATGTTATTATTAACTTGTCTAAGGTGTCTACAGCACCTTTAGTTTTGTTGTAATCTAAAATCATAACTGTTTTTTATGATCTTGGTTACACACTCCGTTATCGTGGTGCATGGTGCTCATGAGCGTAACATTTTTATTCCGTTTCGGAATATAGGAAACTCTCGACGTGTTCTTGGAAAAAGTAAAATTTTGAAGAAAGAACTTCTTTCCTGTTATAGACCAATGCGGCTGGCAATTCAGGCTTATTTTCGCGAATAGTGCCAAGCATGGTTATTTTTCTTTTCAATAGCACGTGCCCCAGATCGGACGAGATAAATAATGATTACACGTTTCGTTGTGACCTTTTAAACCATAAGTATGATCTAGCACAACTCTTTTACCTTGACGTCTTTCTGCAGGTTCACGTTCTTTTTTCCCGAGGTAAACTTGTATGTTATATGCATAAGCAGTTACAGAATCGCATAAATTCCAAATCTTGACTCCGTATTTACCAGGTTTATTCGCGATGTACTGTCTAAAAGGACAACGGCCTCTAAAAGGTACCAGTTGCTCATCTACTGTTACATGTTCGTGAAGATTATAGAGCTTAGGTAGAATTGCAACCAATTCATCCCACAAGTCCCGTATAGGAGCTAATTTATCAGTTTGGCGTCGTTGTGGTCGAGTCTTTTTATAGTCGAAGCGAATTATTCGTGCAATTACATGAAATCGTTGTAGAGACATCCTTGCTTTGAATATTGGAGGATCTACATTTCCGTCCCACAGACTGGCTGTTGCCTTTCATGAGATTTATACACTCCAGCTAGAAACAGTAGGTCAAATATGCTTCCAGTTCAAGTATGTTAATTCTTGAAACGTGTCGCCTTCTAAATTTGTCATTTTCAGAATTAAGTTTACAATTTTGGGTGTGAAATATAAGAAGTACGTGGATTTTATATCAATTATTCACGACTTAGCACACCTTGTGGGGCCAGAAATCAACGAAATAATATTTGCAGCTAATAACCTTCTCGATTGATGTGTATTTTCATTTCATACTATATTGCCATCTTTTGAATTTACCAGATTATCCGTATCAGCTTCATCTGAAATCGTAGCTTCCACTTGATCAACCGATTCGCTATTATATATCTCGGTTTCGGACAAATGGCCTTCTTCTTATGAAGCATTAGAATCACTATCAGAAACATACAAAGGTTTCTCAAGTTCACTATTAGTCAGCACTCTCTCACTACACATTTTCAATAATAAATTTCAATTGTTAGGTATTTCTTATTAGAGTGTAGCATCAAGTTTGATATTTACTGCGAAACTAACACACAGATGCTCACTGGCTACATTTATATGCGGAGCCACAGACAAATCTCAACAGGAATAAGCGTGTTTACCGGTACGCAAATAACGCATGCAATATGCGCAATGTTGTGGCAATATTATGTCAGTTATTTATATCTATGAAAATAAAACAAAACTAAAAAAATACATTCGTCTATGGTAATAATCTGCTTCTCGTTCTTCTAATTTGAACCACTCAAATCACCGGGTCATATAGACCCAAACACAGTGAGTGTAACAAATACATTAAAAAAACTAATTATAATTTTCTAATACCAATCTAGGTACACCGTTATTAGAATAATGAAATAAGTCATGCAGTGGCAACGAAATATTTAAATAAATTAACAAATTATACACATTAGAAAAACGTGATTGGGTCATATTGACCCGAACGCAATAGGAGGGTTAAGAACTTATGAAATAAAATGCAACCATGTCAATTCCAAATTTTCTGAAATAAAGCATTTAAAACTCGCCGTATATAGTGTACGTTAGTACCTAGTAAGGTTTCTGGAATTTGGGAAGTTGCTTCAAAATTTAAACTTACTCGCAAATAACGCTCAATTTAGAGATTAGATGTCACAACGGGCTACTACCGTCTAAATTTCTCAGTAAAACCTATTTAGGCTAGATGATAGGGATCTGGAATGACCGCAGAATACAATATAAAGGCCCACTCGGCAAATAACTAACTTAAGGGCAAACATAAGTTCTTAAAATTAACTTTATATTTATAAAGTGCGACAAAATATGGATAAATAAAATAATAACAGTAAAATACTCGTCTTAAGTCTCAACAATACACCTAGATTTACTCGAATAAGCTCATTAAACTTGATTAGGTTCAAAATAATGAACAACCAATCATTTCAGAACCATAATACGTACGTGTACTTGAAATTTTGTATTTGAGCTTCATTTCGTATCTCCTGCTGATTAGATTTTGGGAGAAATCCAGCAAGTTAAGAGTGGGGGTTTAATAGGGGCAGTCTTAGGTTTTATCAAATGTTTCTGACACAACTGCATATTTCAAAGATATAAAAATACCTAGATATAGATCTTAAACATATCGATTAATTATGTTCTATGCAATTCTTTTGTACGAGGCGTAATTTCGCACCAAAAATTCCTAAGGTGGAATTTAAGCGTTTGTTCAATTTTTTTCAATACTTGAATATCGGTTTATTTTATAAGAAAATCTAAAGACATATTTTTTAAAGATAGTTTCATTTACCGTAACATAATGTATTTTATTTTATTTTGCCACCATAATGTTCTTTATACACCTCCAAATGCGGGCGTAATGTGGTCTTTATAGCACGGAAATGTCATTGATGCTAAGCAGCATGATTGACAGCAAACACATGGCATGATATATCATAGCAATATCACAGTATCTTAGTAACAACAAATTAGCCTACTGTCGACTTTATTTCACTGCATTTGCATTTAACAACTTGCCGAAAATACTGAATCTTTTTAATATTTTGTTCCAGTTGTGCAAAATAAAATAAAACATTAATGTACCACGGCATAATTAGATTATGACTCTCAGGAATATAAAGCCCTCGCTTCGCGTCGGGCTTTTAATATTCCCTCGAGCCATAATCTTCTGATTATGCCCTTAATACATAAATATCTATTATCCACGACTATAATGTATGTATAAAATATCCATTATAGGTCTGTTTGCTTGACCTTAATAATACCCATTAATCACAGCAGTGATTAATGAGTCATTAATCACTGCTGCCAGATGCTTCCTTGATTTAGCTATAATATTATATTGTTTTGCTACAAACAATCGGTTTTTAAAATATTATCGTGTAAACCACTAAATATTTTCAGTTCAGTTCTGTACATAAAAAAAATATTAAAAAAGTGAATTTTCCTAGAATAGATTCGAACGAGGGACCCGCGGTTGGAAGGCAAGGAGCATCTACACTGAGACATCAGCGACTTCGAATGTGCGTGTCGTATATTTGTTTCTTAACATACCATGTTTTTCGAAACATTTTATAAATCGAACTAGCTTTTGAAACAAAACAAATTTGATTCAAACCTGTTGACATTATTGTTTGTGTGTGTAGATTTCTCAGTGTTATGATATTTTGTGTTAAGTTGTTTAAACAATCAACTAAAAATAGATATAGAAAATGAAAATGACTTTTCTTTAACAAGAAGTTAGAGAAGCTGCTGAAGTTGCTTCTTTAAATTTATTGCCGGAAAAGTCAAGGAAAGTATATGAATATTTTTTGAACTGGCAAAAGAAAAAGAAAACCACTTCATTTTCTGAATCGACTTTATTAGTATACTTTACTGAATTATCCGCAAAATATAAATCTTCAACACTATGGACCTATTACTCAATGCTTAAAAGTACGATCACCTTACATCAAGGTACAAATTTAGAAGATTATAAAAAATTACGAGCATTACTAAAAAGAAAATCAGAAAATTTGCAGCCTAAAAAAGCGAAAATTTTTTCTAGCGAAGATATCAATAACCTTTTAACTAAAGCGTCTGATGATAAATACCTACCAACAAAGGTAAGATATTAAGTAAATCTTTCACATAGTTATTTCATTACATTCTGTAATTTAAGGTTGCTTTAGTAATGGGAGTAATGGGTGCATGCAGAAGTAATGAATTGTATGAAATGAAAATAACCCATTTACAAGATCTTGGATCAGCTTTTTTGGTTAATGTACCAAAAACTGCAATCCTCAAATTACCGAATCCAGAACAATATGCTGGGCACAGTTTCCGCAGATCTTCTACAACAATACTGGTTGACGCAGGCGGAGATATTACTGCTCTCAAAAGACACCGTGGATGGAAGTCCACCGCCGTAGCAGAAGGCTACATAGACGAATCCGTCTAAAATAAAACCGATACGGCCAACAAAATATCATCTTCAATTCAACCAAAAGTAAACCAAACGAATCAATGTACATATAATTCAAATTATTATTAATTTCATTAAATACATAAATAAAAAGTTTGCCTCGAGTAGGATTTGAACCTACGACCTGTACTTTGCTGGAGTTCAAATCCTACTCGAGGTAAACTTTTTATTTATGTATTTAATAAAATTAATAATAATTTTTAATTACATATTTACCTTTGAACTTATTCGTTCATAACAAAAACTTATAATAATTTAATATAATTCAAATAAAAATAATTCAAAACATTAGTTTTGATGTTAATTCTATCCCTGCGATTAACTTGACCAATTGTTCAAATATTACAATTATTAATAACTATAAGTAAATAGCATCATCTTGTAAGATTAGATACGTGATATTTGTTAAGCTAAATACATAGATTTTTGTGTTAATTATTATGAGATATTATACGATTATTATAATTTTCGATAACTATGTACTGTGTATAAATGAACAATAATGTATTGTATGAAATATTTGTTAGAACAAAATAGTGTTTCTAAAAATATGTATGTAATGTAACAAAATTTTCCAACAAAAAAAAAACTTCAACAAAAATATTTAGTAGTCGTGGATAAAGTATAGTATACTACTCGCGTATAATGGCTATTATTCTCTCGGTGATTTAGGCCACTCGCCTGCGGATCGTGGCCGTAAACTTCACCTCGTGAATAATAGCCATCATTATACTCTCGTAGAATAATATACTATTAATACGAGGCCAAAATGCATTAAACAGTAATTAAATAAGATTGAAAACGCTTAAACAATATTTTTATAGAAACGGGCGGCTTTGGAATTTTTTTCAAATTTCTTCAGGTATGTAATATAGGTACCCTATACCTTTTAACCTCTACCTGACATGAAACTTTAAACGTCTATCTGACGTAGATTATTATTCTGGTTTTTACAGTGTTGCCTAGTTTTAAATTATTAAAAAAGAGGTTGCATACTTATCTGGTGTGAAACAACACACGACCTTTCAAACTACAAACTGGAAATTAAAAGAAATGCATACCTATGCAACCTCTTTTTTAAACGTTCATAACGAGAACAGGTTGGTAACATTGTAAAAACAAAAACAAAAATCTATGTCAGAGTGGCGTTTAAAACTTCATGTCAGAGATTAATAGACATAGATATATGTTAACTTAAAAAAAATCCAAAGCCGCCGGCTTTGATATAAATGTCGATAATACAGCTTAAGTAGTTTCCCTAACTCCGTTGCTTCCGATCCTATCCTGACCACACCCATCCTTAATCCCACCATGCATATATACGTAATGTATGTATGCTAGGAATCCATGATTCTGGCTGAAGGAGCTTGGAAAGCTCGAGCAGCCCGCTCTCCCCTCGGGTAGTGAATGAAATACGTGGCCTATTCCTTTTTCTTCCTTATGTATTTTCAATCATATTTTACTTTACTTTAAAAAACTTTGTAAAGAAAAGTTATTTAAAATTAAATTTTCTTTAAAACACATGTCTTCACTTTTTCTTATAAAATTAATCATTATTCAGATATAGAAAAAACTAACAGTTAAATTCTACCCCACGAATTTTTTGCCGCTAAATTATACGTCGTATCAAAAAATTTCATAGAACATAATTAATCAACATGTTTAAGATCTATACTTAGTATTTTTATATTTTTGAAATATGCGGCTGTTTTAGAAATATTTGATAAAAACCAAAAACTACGACTAATAAACCCCTCCTCTCAGCCGCTGGATTTCTCCCAAAATCTAATCAGCTCCAAGCAAAATGAAAACAAGCTTAAATACAAAATTTTAAGTACGTAGGTGTTTTCATTCTGAAGTTATCATGGATACTAACATATATCCACACACACAAGACACACGCACACACGCACGCACACACACACACACACACACACACACACACACAACAACACACACAACACACTACACGCACACACACACGACCACGACACACACAACACACACACACACACACACACACACACAACACACAAACACACAACCAACACACACATGCACCACGCACGCACACATCACACGCATACAGCACACACACACACACACACACACACACACACACACACACACACACACACACACACACACACACACACACACACACACACACACACACACACACACACACACACACACACACACACACACACACACACACACACACACACACACACACACACACACACACACACAGACACACAGACACACAGACACACACGACACACAGACACACACACACACACTACACACGACACACGACACAGGACACGGACACACGGACACACGGACACACGGACACACAGACACACAGACACACAGACACACAGACACACAGACACACGCAGACGCATGCACGCCCGCACACACATTTTTTCGTTGTTTTGTGGTAAATCGGACATCAAATTGCCTGCCGTTAAAGCTGCCATCAGATCTCCTTCAAATCCGTCACTTTTTGAATGGTAACCTTCTAAATGTTTAGTTGTTCCCTATATTCTAAAACTCTTTCCTTAAGCTTTTATTGTTTCCTGCATCATTATCTAAATTATCTCTGTTTCTTGTATTTCTTTCATTATTGTCTATTTCTGGCACCTGTTTTTTTATGCTCTCGTTTGTTTAGTTCTTGTCTTGTCTTTAAATTTATCTTCACAAATATCTCATTTCTTGCATGGACAACTACTTGCTTTTCAGGATACCATAAGCTATAACTGTTATTTGCATAATCTATCATTAACATTTTTGTACTTTTAGGATACAACCAAATAACCTTATTTTACCTAAATTCGGGTTAAAATTGTTCCAAATTTCTGCCTGGGTTGTGCCTTTTGCTAAAACACGTCTTCCAACACGATTAATTAAATAAGCGCCAACCATAACTGTTTTACCCCTAAAATGATGTATTTAAGACACCTAGCTGTTTTCATAAGCGTGCGATTTAGTCTTTCTGCGATACCGTTTTGTTCACCATTACGTGGTACAGTATATTGAATTCTAATTCTGTTTTCGCTGCATAAGTTTTTAATTCTGTTGATTTACACTATCCCCCATTATTTACGCGTAATTTTTTAATGTTTAAACCAAATTTATCTGTAAATAACTTAGTGTAATCTCGGAACCTATCTATAACCTCACTTTTATGTTTTACTAAATATACTACTGAAAATGCGAATAGTGATCTTAAAACTAACATAATAACTAAAACCATTATGAGATTTTGAACTTAAATGTCACTGGAGATTGTTTTCAGTAACCGATGATCAATTTGGTCATCGCATATCCTTTAAAAAGGTTTCCTAGTTTGCTTACCTTTTAAACAGACATCACAGTATAGAAAAAAATCTCTTTAGAAACTAAAGTCGTATGCTCAAGATTAATAATTATTTAATAGTTTGTGGATCAGACACTTAGCGCTAATGTTTTTGATTCGATAGTTTTCGATACCGTTCGAGATTTAAGAGATCTTCCTGAATTTTTTATTTGTTACTCATTTTTAAACGTCAATTTATCAAGTGAGCGTATTGACGTTGAAAGTCAATCTTAACAATTTACTTAAAAATTTACAGGTTAGAGACGAAAGTTGTTGATTTTTTACAAGTTAGAGATGACCGTACCTTGTTCACATTGTATTAGCAAAATAATAAAGAGTAAAATAAACAATAAGCGCTGTTGTCAGAGTAATGATTTCAAAGGTAACGACACATTGTTGCCAGTTTTAAAACTAGTAGCATATTCGAAAATTGTGTTCTATTTGCATCATAATGAGTAACAAATAAATTATACAACGATACACGCAAGGTAGTGGGTTTTCCTAGGTCCAGAAGGTAACTGGCTCGCGTTCGGTTCGCCAGTTATATCCTTTTGTCCGCCAGTAAAACCCTTTTTACCTTGCTAGTAATGTATACACTATGACGTCATCACAAAGATTTCTATGCGTCATCATAACCTAAATTTAATTAGTTTTGCGTGCTTTTGCCGTTTCTGCGTTTTTGGTGTTTTAACAAACTGAAATTTGTTTTGTTGTTGTATACAGTATAGTATAAGGTATAAAAAGACTGTATTACCTTGTGTTAGTTGTATTGTTAGTGAAGTTTCGTTAGTGTTCTTTTCGGTTTATGTGTAGAACAAACAACAACAAATCCTACTCGAGGTAAACTTTTTATTTATCTATTTAATAAAATTAATAATAATTTTTAATTACATTTTTTATTGCTCATGTTAAATTTGTAATCGTCACAACCTTTTCTATCTGATGGTGTAAGGTGATTTTGCGATGTAGGATTAATATCTGTTATTTTACTATTGTACTATAGGTACAAGAACTGTATTATATGTGATTTATGTATACATTTTAAATCATTACAAATATGTAACGTCCAAATAATGAGGACATTTGTGAAACGATTACTTTGTAAACCACAGAGAAGTTAAAAACTGATACAGTTAAGTATCACGTTTAATAAACTCGCCACTAGTTGAGGCTGCTATTCCTATGTTACACAAAATGTATTAATCAGATTATAAATTGTATGAACTGATTTATGTTTTTATAATTCTTACAGTTTCGTAGATGATATTCTCAAATTAGATTAAATAATGTTAGGAAATATTACTGGTCTCACCATTGTAATATGGTATCACCACAGAGGATACATATCTTCTTTTGTATCACCACATTTGTAGTTTTTATATCTTTTTATTTAATTACAGCTGTTTCGATGTAGGTACTGCTTTCATTCCATCATTTTCAAAACCTATAAAGTTGTAAGTTGTATAGTTTGTAAATGCTGTAACTGTCAATACATCGAAATAGCTGTGGTTTTTAGACATAACTTGGAACAGATTGAATTTAAATTTACCGCCAAATTACAGATTAAAACACTAGCGCCAAGTGTCTGATCAACGAAGCATTAAATCATTTTTCACCTTGAGCATAGGAGTTTTATTTCTAAGGATTTTTTTTCTATGCATCACAGATATTTAACAAAGACGTATATTTTTCCTGAATGTAAGGTTAGCAATAAAAATTAATTCTTGGTTTATTATCTAAGTTAAGACAAATTAGTAAACTAGGTATAGGCTTTGAAAAGATGTAAACGTTTTATTGATATATTGAATAGGGGAGAGAAGGCTCCATGTGAAACTTTAGCATGTTCAACGTACATAAATTCTCTTATTTCAAATGTAACTCCCTGTATACTTTGATATGGGCGAATAGTACTCTTAAATACCTAACTTTTATCTAAATACATTGATACCGCTAAAATTTATAGTTTTTAAAATATTTCCATTTTTTAATTTTTCTATAATTATTTTATAGCGTAACGACTTAATAGTGTCATGATTTAAAAACAATAAAACAAAATTTTAACACGTCAATTAGGTGTATTTTAACTTGATTTCTTTCAAAACTACTTTTTCACTACATTTGTATTTAGAAGAAAACTTGAATTAAGAGAAGTTAACTCTAAATTTTAAAATGAAATACACTAAGAATGAATTAATTCAAATGCTTTACATAATAGGAGAAACCTAAGGTAATTGTTTGCTTGCTTTTAGAATTTATAAACAGAAATTTCCCGATGCCCGTTGTCCAGATGAACGAGTTCCTGAAAATTTAAAAAGTAGATTTTAGGAAACAGGATCGATTGCAAATAAAAAGAACAATTGTCCAAAACCTGTAAACTACTAGGAAACTCAACTAGTGGTTTTTCAAGTTATACAAGAAAACCTCAAATAAGTATTAGAAAATTGCAGTGGAACATGATTTACAGAAATCAACAATACACAATATAATTAATGAATATAAATACCATCCATACAAGAACCCACTCCACCAGGCATTAGATGAACATGATTTTGAAAATAGATTACTGTCGTTGGGATTGCAACATCCACATATTTTTTTTAATACAGTTATGATGACAGACGAATAGACATAATTGTCATTATTACGTCATGGAAAATTCACATATAATTAGATACAGAAACAATCAGCATCGATGGAGTCTCAATGTTTGGGCTGGTATTATTGGCAACAGATTATTAGGACCCTATTTTTTGGAAAACAATTTAAAAGCAGTAAATTATTTAAATTTATTCCGAACCAACGTGTTACCATGGATTGAAGAGAACATCCTAATGAGGATATATGGTTCCAACAAGATGGTGCTCCTGCACATTCGGCTCGTGATGTGACAGAGTTTTTAAATCAGCAATTTCCTGATCGTTGGATAGGTGATTATGGGCCAGCTAGATCACCCGATCTGACTTTCATGGATTATTTTTTATGGGGCTGCATTAAAAAAGAAGTTTATAGAACATCACCGACTACTGCAGAAAATATGAGGGAAAGAATTCAACAAATGTTACATAATTTACAACCTTCATACAGATAACGATTGAATCAGTGTATTGAGAAAATAGGAGGCTTGTTTGAACCTTATTTATAATTTTTTTACACATTTGCATATGTTTGGCTTACCTACTTCTTGTTCTTGTTAATTGTTTGTTTATTATTTCAATATTACATTGTTTAGTTTATTGTTAAAAATATCTAATAGAATTTAAGTATTACTATTACTAATTTGGTATTGTGACTTAAAATCATGGCACTCTATTAAATTGTTACGTTATAAAATAATTATAGAAAAATTAATAAAATGGAAATATTTTAAAACTATACATTTTAGCGGTATTAATGTATTTAGGTAAAAGTTAGATCTTTAAAAGGACTATTCGCCCATATCAAAATATACAGAGTGTTCCATTTGAAATAAGAGAATTGATGTACATACATTGAACATGCTAAAGTTTCACACGGAGTCTTCTCTACCCTATTCAATATATCAATAAAACGTTTACATCTTTTCAAAGCCATGTCTAGCTTAATTATATCCCTGAACTAATTTGTTTCAACTAGATAATAAACCAAGAATTAATTTTTACTGCTAACCTTACATTCAGGAAAAAAATTTACATTTTTGTTAAATAACTAAGCAACGTTGCATTTTATATGTACAAATCGTTGAAAAGCTGATTCATTAGGCTATCCAAAAATGTAACAATATACAGGGTGCTCCATTTAAAATAAAAAAGTTGATACCCCCTTACTTTTACGGATCACTCTGTATGTGCTAAAATATTTTAAGTTGTGCACGTATTGAAACCATATAACTTTTGTATAAATGATTTTAATGAAAAATCAACAGAAAGCCACAATCTTCCGTCGCGTGACCCTTTGGACACCCGGTATAGCTTATAACAGATACATAACACCTTTAACTGCATACCTAAATAAAAGACCCATGTTTCTATGCAGCACATTTTATTTTTCAGTAACACAAGCACTTCTTAATTCTAATAGTTTTAGTTTAACAATATTGTGAATAATAATATTATTGTATTGTTATTTTGGTTTTTATGTTTTAATTTGGTTTCAAATTTATTATTTTTATGTTGTATAAGTTTAAGTTCCCTCTATAAAAAAAAGTGTACATACTTTGTTTACCGTAGATTTAATTTCCATTTTTTTACACTATTTAGTTGCCTGAAGGTCGGGCTGGGTTCATTTATAAAGCCATAGATAAAAATACATTATCTGTGGTAAACACAGGAAATAGTTGCTACTGATTCAACCTGCGGTTGACAGAACCGTAGGAAAACTTGAGTGTGATTTTTGAATACGGTTAAGATTGTTATTTGAGGTTAAAGAATTCTTTGTTTTCTTCGTTTGTTACAATTACAATTGTCGTTAGCGCTTATTTGTTATATTCTTTAAGTTGGTTATTGTTTTGTTTTTTGTATTAATTACCTGTTACCTATTATTACATCATTTGAAAGCGAGTAAATTTTTTTCGAAACTTCGAATTGCTTATTTACTTTTGATACTTATACCTAGTTTAAATGCAATCCTCAAGTTCCTCATCTTCACCTTTTAACGAAAATAGTTCGAAAGTGGTTCGTCTTCAGAGTCAGAAGAAGAAGTTTTGTTGCAATTACAACGACATGCACGAAACGAGCGTGTGTTTCGTCCACGGCCTGATCACTTTCCAAATTGGTCGGAAGAAGAATTTTTGTTATATTTCGTCTTTCAAAAGATACTGTCGTATTCCTACTATACCAAATTGAGGAACATTTGATACCAGACACGAACAGGTTAAAGAATGCCTTTGTTTATATTTACTACTGACATTTACGGGAATAATTTCAGAAATCAAGCAATTTTACCGTTACAACAGGTAATATGTTAGTATGCGTAGGTGACTTCACAGGTATTGATAAATCTATTCCTGACAGAATTGTAAAGAGAGTGACAAATGCAATTAATTTCTAGCACCTAATTATATTTATATGCCTGGAAATGATGATGAAATTAGAAGCACCGCATTGGATTCTATAACATTTCCAGATTTCCAAGAGTCGTCGGTGCAATTGAATGTACCCATATTGTAGCGTCCCTCAGGTACCCTATCTTGAAAAGTGTAATTTGAATTTATTTGCTAGAATGCAAATTCAAGAACAAAACAATCGCTAAGTGATTTATCTTGACTTGACTGACAATAATGTTACTATTACTCAAATTACATGGCCCTACATGGACTTTCCTGACAATAATTAAAAGATTAGAATTTATTTACAAGTCTGATATTTAATTACTCGCAAACCTCAAATGTGATCAAGAAGTGGCCGTCTACTGGTAGGTACGTTGTACTATCTGAATTAGATAGGCTGAATGAGGTAAGTGTTGAATCATGTGGATCAGGTAAAAAAATGAAACTACTCAAATTAAAATTTACGAGCTTTGCGCAATGGTGGTTCAGCCCATTAATATACTATTGTGGGAAAGAACCACCAATAAGCCCACTTTATTCATAAATAAGTAATTGCACGAGTATATTAATAAATCAAATAACACAAAAAAATAATGAAAGGGTTAAATATATAACAAAACACCTTTAAACCAGGTTAAAGTGCGTACAAAATTATAACATTAAAAGAAAATGCATAAAAAGCAGTTTAGTTACACAGAAACACAATAATTACGAAAACCATGTAGTCACACCCACAACTGTGTCATGAATAATCAAAATAAAAATCATAATACCAAACATGTGGCCCTTTTAAAACCAATCATGCCGGTCTTTAAGTAAATAAGCACATAAAACAATAAAGTAAATTACGGTACATATAAAATACAAAAACAGTAAAATTGCACTGGTGATAATAAGCTAAAGGCAAGGACAAAGGAAAATAGACAAGGAAATTGCACGTGAACCATTGTTTAGTGACTACTAAAGTACAAGATACATACGGAAATTTACAATATATATATATATATATATATATATATATATATATATATATATATATATACAGGGTGTTATTAAGGCTGGCCAGGCCATATTTCAGAAACTAGTGGACATAAAAAGTGGAGAAAAAATTCATTATAAAAGTCGCCACGAGAAAATCCTGGAAATTATTTTAAGTTCCGTAATTCATCGCAAGCGCAATTGAAAATTAAAAAATAAAATTATAAATTTCTCCGAAAATTCCACATTAAGGCATACCTTTGGTAACATCGTTAGAAAGCTTAGACAATTCTGCATCATTTTGGTCTAAGGCTCATTGGCTACTGACCTTAATAAGAGTGAAGCTATTGAATGTGTAATCATTTAAATCGCTGTTATTTTTAAACGACTTATCCGATTGTAGTAAACCTAGGCTTGTTTAGAAGAAAAGGTAAGTACTTTTAACTGTCGCATCCATTGGTACGCGATAGCTCATAATAAAATTGTTAGAGGGCGCAATTTGTAATAATACCAGTATTTTTGATTTTATTCAGAAAAATTAAATCATACGGTATAATTATGACATCATAAGCGGAAAGTAGCTTAAATTTGTAACAAAAACGTAAATAACGCAATTTGATATCTTTATTTGTTCCAGAGTTATGGCGAAAAGAAGACTTTTAACCGTTTAATTTAATAATTGATTGTTGCTATGGTTTCTTAAGGTGTATAGGTTGGATTAGTAATGAGGAATCTGCATTTATCATAGTCTGTGCCTCCTTCACACTCTATCTAGGCTTAGGACTAGTCCAAACTAAGCAAATTGCAAAATTTGGAGCGTGTTTAGAGGCCAACGGCCATAACAACGATATCAAAGTAATGATTGATTTTTGTTTAAGAAACTTTTTAATAGAATGGTAAAAATCATGAACAACTGTTAAAAAACAAGTGAAAAGCTATAAATGTTCAAATTTAGGCCAGCCTTACTGAAACACCCTGTGTATATATATATATATATATATATATATATATATATATATATATATATATATAATATATATATATATATATATATATATATATATATATATATATATATATATATATGTGAGAAATGAGTTCGCAGGCAAATAATTCTACTTCAACAAACTGGCACAAAACTCATTAAAACAAAGTTATAAGTTATAAATAGATCCTAACATCGTAACCGATGTATAAGTTTGGTGCGTTAGAAAAATACAGCGCTCCTTTCTCAGGTTATTCGTTCATCTATACAGCAATAAAAACAATAAAAATAAAATTCGAGGTGTTTAATGGTTATCTGCTTCCGGGAGTGTACCTTCTTGGCAATTGCCTTTTACAAAGCGGTTTCATGTACTCGATCACCAGCCCACATCTACACAATATAAATATAAACAATAAACAACAATGCTAATTGACACAAATACCCAGAGCGAGGAAGCCATGTACTGTCTTTTATTTTAGCAGATTTCAGCTTAATGAGTCCGTGTGCGAGATACCTTTGCAAGGCAATGTATGATTTTCAATACGTTACATAGGCTGGCAAAATTATTTGCTGCGAGCCTTAATTTATATAACCAAAATACCTACTTACACTTGAATTCCTTTAATTGATTTTGGTTTAACTCCAAAAAGGGTGACTTGTTTATAGATTAATATTTGAAAAACACATTACAACTAACAACCGAAAGAAAATGTACACGCACGAAATATTTTAAAGACAAACTGTTTACAAGGAAGGTATTTAATTAACTAAAATCAATCTGCTCGATTGACACTCTAACTGTAACTAACTTCCCCTCTGAGTTCCAACTCACCATCTCTACTCCCGAAAAGCAACCGCCGTCTTTCAAAAGTAACAAAAAGAACCAGAAACATTAATTTACGTTGGAACAGTTTCATATTATTATTGCATGACATGTTAATTTTTACCAATATGGATTCGTGCGTAACAAACCCTACATTCAGGTTTCGAGTTTGCAAGTACCAAACAAATACGTCTTTGATTGCAGAGTGTACCGTTAGTAATTAATTACTAACTATGACATTTTTACGTCAAGAGCGCGCGTATAGAAATTTTCAACAATTCATCACGCCAGTTTCGGCAGAACACCCGTTTATCTACCACATAGGAAATGTTTTAATTTTACAGCAAATGTTTAGGGAGTTTTGAGTTGGTTAGGTTAAGCTCCATTATTAATGATTATGGTCGGTTATGTATTGCTGTGTACTTTTGTACAGTTAAAATATAAATCTTTTGTCATCACGAAAATTTTATTTTTTTATTGCTCGGCTACGCCTACAGCCCTAAAATAAGTTTTCTTTTTCTGTTCAACCTTTACTCAAATATTAGTTACGTCAAATACAGAAAATGAAATTATCCAGAAAACATTATCAAATTACGACTTAATATATAATAAAATATATCAAACACGTTAATTACCTTTTCTATCGCAGTAACAATTGCGATTTGAACATGTTTATTATAATAATAAAATTTTCCCGGTGCGCTACCTACAATATTAAGTTACAATCACAAGGTTTATATAATAGTAGAGTAGCAGAAGTTCTTATATAAATAAAATTGTTTGTATGAACCAATAATGCAGAATATTTCCGAAATCGGAAAGGGTATTTTTCATTAAACGTTGGATACTCTAATCTACAAATTAGACATGTTGCAAGGTGGCCCGGTGTAACACACCATCAGACGATGTTTAATAGTTCAAGAATTAAAGGTCGTTGAAAGAAACGAGTTTAATATTTTGTTAGGAGACTCGGGTTATGAACTCACAAGTTATTTAATAACCCCATTATTGCATCCCGCTACGAGAGGTGAACATATTTTTAATGAATATATGAACCCGGGACCCAATTGAAAGATTGTTTGGAGTATGGAAACGCCATTTTCCAATATTATCGTTAGGAATACATTTATCGGTAGGCATAGCTCAAGCAGTTGTAGCGGCTTGTGCAGTGGTACATAATCTAGCAATTTCTAGAAAAGAACAACAGCCAGACGATGAGGATGATTAGGATTACCGGTTGAAATTGATGATAATTATTTTAATCAGCAAGAAGTAATCGATTATCGTCAAGAGTTTGTCACGTATTTTTCAAATTTACATTAATTTAAATTGAAATATTTTGCTAATAAAAATATTTACTGCTAAATTTTTTTAAGTAATTCTATTTATAATCTTTTTTGTTCTTATCCAGACGAAGCCCTTCTGTGTGGATTTCTTTATTTCTCATATATTCTTTAATTCTTGTCTTGTTTTAATTTAAGTCTGTCTTTAAAGTTGTTACATCCTTTAATACTTCTAAAGATAGATGCTTTTTTTATTTTTTTCCGTTGTTAAAATAAGATGAATTTTACTAATTTAATTCTCCTAAGACGGCTGCGCAGGCTGTTTCGGCGACCCCTACTCCAAACTTCCCCTGAAGATAACCGATTCTACCCGAACATTGACGAGTGCGCCAGCGTACAAGACCCAAGGCCAGCAACATTCTCGTTTCTCGAGCGTTTCGCTCTTTAAAGTGTAACCGTCATCGAGTGAGCATTATTATAATGTATTCTCCTGTTTATGAGCCAACATCAGCGGACATTAGAGATTTTACTGACTTGTTAATAAACTATTACAACATAACCGTTCAAGATGATGATGGAAACGATGACGTGGATGAGCTAAATGTATTTCACGTCCAAGGTGATGGTGATGATTCACAGAAGAGGAAGAAGAACGATGAGGTAGAGGAGGACGAGCCTCAAAACCATGATGATGATAGCGACGAATCACGGTTCAAGAAGAAGAAGACCGATAGAGGATGTGATTAAATAAATGATGTATTGTTGTTTATAATAGTAATAATATATTTTCAAACACTAAGCTTTCCTTCAGTTTTGTTAACGAGTTTTTCCTAACGGTGTTTGAACCTGCACTAACAATGCTGTAGTTAACGCGAAAGGGCGGTTAGATGGGTAGCTACAATAAGTGTGAGATTGGCTTTCTTTTGCACTCTGTGCGTTCAATCATACTGCTATTTTTTGAATTGAGAGCTGATTTTGTATGATTAAGTTAAATCAGTTTGGTATTTAATTAATTTGATTAATTGGTTTGTATGTCTGAGAAAGAGACGAGGAAGAGACGAACACGATCAACCTCTATTACAGCAAACATTCATTAGCCTTTACACCACTAGGTACCACGACAATACACGAAGGCTTACCAACAGGTTGCGATCACGACAAGCGGCAAAGACCCGAGAACAAGTCGCGACACCCCGTCTTACAATCTTGGTTATGCTCGGGGAGGGTTGAAGTGGGATCGCCGAAACAGCCTTCGCCGAAAGCGAAATATTACCTATATGAGATATGATTTCGCAAAGATATGCCGCTCATAACTCAAAATGTTCCCGTAACTACACTCTAATGTCTTCCCTAGGGGCATGTTTATAAATCTAAAAAGCCCTTTTTCGACAGCTCATCCGAGACAGAACCTGCATGTAAAGCCGTCTTATATGATAGCATGGTAGGCCCTTATCGGTAAAAATGCAAAGATTAAAAGAGACCGGTATATTTAATTTGATTATAACCCTTTTTTTGACAGAGGTAATTCAGGTAAGATAGAGCTTGCATGTTGTATAGAGGCAAAATCTAGCTTAAAGGAGAAGAAGAGGAAGACAAACCATTTTTTTGGCGTATACACCACTATATTGAAGGTGCTGTCTTATGTGTATTAGAAAACGTGCTACTGATCTGGAGTTGGACAGAGATAGATATATGCGGTACAGCTTCCGGGGTGAAGAAGAATTGAAAGCCTAGATAGTATTTCAAGGTAACGTGGGGAACTTAGCTAATTTTTATGAATAATCCATATCTGTGCAATACTAATGGTAAAACAAAATATTAGACATTAGCCCTTGCGTGAATTTAAAGTACAATTATTAACGGGTGAACGTTATTATGAAGCAGTATCAGGGTATTAGATGTTTTACTAGTTAATAAGCTATAATCGCTCAAGATGACGCGGATGAATAAAATGCATCTCAGATCCTTGATGGTAATGTGTACTTTGCAGCAACGATTTTTTAAGAATATTTTTAAAACATTTGATTAACACGATGTTGACGACTGATGGTTACTTTCCAATTCATAACTGCATTCCATAAAAACAAGTTTATCATGTAGGTGAAATCATTTTAAAATGTATGTTGTAAATAACAAACATCGTTTTGTGTATAAATTCATATAAGGTCGGTCTAAGTAGTGTGCGAAAGTGAAAGGTGAATACGGCTGCAGTAAGTGTGATAGAGATAATTAGGTTTGTATATTTTACATTCTAAAATTACTTACTTAATGAAGGGAAAACCAATAGCCAGTTTTATATCAACTATACATAAGTGAAAATGCAAAACGGATTAGTAAACTGTATAAAATTTTCAATATGTAGTTTAGTTCTCCAGCGCAGTTATCATTAGAACAATCGAGAGAAAAACACATCTGAAGGTATGCGTATTATTTTTTAATATATGTTTTACTGTGTTTTAATGTGTTATTATAGGGAGAGGCTGTCATAAACCCAACCATTCTACCCATTTATTTAGTTAATTAGATAAAGGTGAGAGTGTTATGCTATTTTCTTTTAAATTAATTAATAGCATTATGCGGTATACATTTGTTGGTTTTAATCTTCGTAGTTATTAATTCGCCTATAATAACAAACCGTTAAAACCGTTTGTCTTTTATTTCCGTTATGGCAAATTGGTATTTTGAACTGTGGCTGATTTTGAGCAACCAAACTGTAATTAAGTAAACCAAATCAGTTTTTGAACTGTAAGCTGTAAGGGAGGGAGGGAGCGGGGAGGGAGAGATAGCCCTTATTAGAATACAAATTAAAATTTCCCCGCCATAACCAATCAGAATGCAGAGACTTAGTCCTCCAATCAGAGCACAGAGACTGGGTGGGGCTAAGGACCAATCAGAAGCCACAGAGGCGGGTGCACACATGACCAATTGGTTAAAAGGCGGAGCGTGGCCTAGTTTTAATCTCTCTAATCAGAACACTGCATGTACGCGCAATTGCCTAACCTCCAAGGGGTATACAGCCAAGAAGGCTTTTAATATTGCCAAAAGGACCTTAATTAGTGGTTCAACTCCACCCAAGGATTGAAGAAGGCCCCCAAAAAGAAGGCGACCCCACCCTCAAAATATACCCGACGTGGGTGAGTACAAAAGTGGAGGTGTCCCAGTGGGCGGGACTTGTGACGTAAAAAAGTGGAGGAGGTGCACGTCTTCTACTGATATAATAATATAATATATCTGATAACAATTTGTATGTGAATATATTAATTAAATGAACCTACCTAAAGCACAGTCCCATTTTTTTCAATTCAGTAGATTTCAGTGGAATAATCGGTGTGTTGGACCTATAAAATTAGTATAGTCGCCGTTTTGGTCGTTCGCCGCTTTGGCCCTTGACGTAATAATCCAACATCGAAATTCGACAAAATGGGCGCTGCCGACGTATAGAGGAATCCGACATACTGTCAAACTGAATCAGCTGATACGTTGAGGGACAAACAATACTCTGTTTGGACTTAGATCTGCATGAAAAATAAATCTTTAGTCATTGTGCTTTCTAATCGGGAAACATTTTTTTGGTTAGGATTAAGTTTAAAATTTAAAAATAGTTAATGGAAGTATGTTAGTATATTTTTGACATATTAGTTTTAATATAGTGTATTAGTATGTTTAACACACTACACAGTAATTACCACCGTAATAAACACGTCTACTAGTTTTCCTCGTTACCAATCGTAAGCGACAGCACACCAATGACAGATTTGTTTGTCCCACAAACAGATGTTGGTTCGTTTTTAAGGTTAGGTTAAATGTTAAATTTTAATTCCTGTTTGGCAAGGCTTTGTTCGATTTGTGTTTGAATTTTGTCTGAATTATGTTTATGGCAAAACTTAATGAGCTTCCCTGAAATATGGTTTATGTATTTAATCTGTTTAATAGTGAGATGCCGAAAGCTATTAAATAAATTTCAATAGCACAAATTTATTATTTATAATTTGGTTCATTAATTTGATTAAAATTAACATGTTTTCACTTTACGTTATATCTATTAATTCTATACTAAGTATTAATTTAGTCTTTAGAATAGTGCTTGTTTCGTAACATATAATACAAGGTTGAAAAATGACTGCAGGAATAAACATTTTTTATGTGTTAGAAGCTATGCAAAGTTATACAAAATTTTGTGGTTTTTTAGTTTGGTCTTCTACAATTCATGAATCAGTTATGTGCAGCAAATTTCTGAAAACGTGGAATTTAACATTTAATATCTGCTTATTATTAATATGTGTTTTGCATTATAACTATTGTGGAATCTCAATTTTAAGTTTTCAATCGGTAACATACAGTACAACTCACTACATTTCCTACCTTGGGCTTTTACTGCACATATTCGTAACGAACAAGTATAACAAAAGGTTCTTTTTCATTATAAAATCCATAGTCGAAATTGACATAATTATACAAAAATCACTAAAGAAAAATATAAATTATTTAAAATCTAAAAAAATGTTTCTTTTTAAAATAATAATATCTTATTTTATGCTATTTTTGGCCATTGGAACTGATTCCATTGTTATATATTTCCAAGACATTTTCAGTATAAAACAATATTATTGTTCATTCATAATAACATCATTTGTAATGATCAACGTAAACTTCACGTGTTTTCAATTATTTGTATTGGGAGAATTGACAAATAGAATGAAAATTATAAACAACTCCATTTGCGAATTAGAAATTTGGAAACGAATTAATTTATTGTACGTCCTTCATAGAAAATTGTTGTATTTGGCAAAAGAAATAAATAACATTTTTGAACTAAATTTATTACTCAAAATAATTTCAGTTGGTTACTTTGTATTAAATTTTTTCTACTGGATGACGATCGACGAATTTTATGGTAACAAGCTTACATGGAGAATATATTTAAATTTCTCTGTTTGGATGGTGATAGTTAGTACAGACTTAGGATTAACGGTTCTGTACTTCAATGCATTTAAAAAAGAGGTTAGTATGTATGTTTTATTATGTAATATCATTTTATGAAAGAGAAGTATATGATTTATACTTATTTGTGTTTTAAAAGAATTTCTTTTTTCTTAATTGTATAAATGAAGGAGTATAAGTTAGTAGCTATATTATTTTTTTTGGTTAGAGTCCTGTCCTTAGCAAGACTTTAAAGGTTTTCATAGCAATTGCAGCTAAAGCAAAAAGGGAAACATGTTAACAAATATTAAGTAATATCAACAAAATTTATAAAATATGAAAACGCAAAGAAAAAGCCTATATTATTTTAAAGATTAATAACTTCATTTGTAGTAGATTAATAGTTAGGTATTTAACCATGATGTGTATTAATGAAGGCAATTAACGATGAGACGTTCAAACGCGTGAGCGCGAATGCGTTAAAAAAGTCGTTAATCGCGCATTAATACACGAGTCGGCTACAATATATTTCAGAGAATCGCTTTTTTAACATTCCTGTTTTTCCAAAGTGAAAATTGTATGTCGAGCAGGCTGCCATCTCGTAATGAAAGTCCAGAACGTCTGACATTCCTTGAAGCAATACATTCATTGTCTGTTGTTTCATACATTGAACTGTACGTGATACGCAACTGGAAGGGATGCGGACGATTCCAATGCATTGTAGGGTGTTGAAGCCGTGCTTGGCTGACAGAGACAGATGCGGAATAGGAACTTTTGTCGCTTTCTAACTTGTTGCGGGAGTAGAGCAGACTTAACCGGGTATTTTCCACATTTTGAAAGGTATAAAGTAATATTTGCAAGTGATTGTGAAATTTATTAAATCAATACACCACGGTGAATAGTTGTGTTGCATACGGATGTTCTAATTTAGCCGATAAAAGCAGTATTAAAGAATTTCATGGGCGAGTTCTTCATAACCTCCACAGTTCGCGTGCTGTACCTAGAAATGCAGTGTGAAATGTTTTAGTTTCCCGTTTAAACGATCTGCGATATTGTAATTATGGGTAAGGGCAATTAGAACAGAAAAGTGAATGCCTACAAAAAGCAGTCAAATATGTAATGATAACTTTTCAAAGACTGATTACAAAAACATATTTAATGACAAAGGTAAAGATGACATGCAGCATCATAAAATTAAAAAATATTTAAAGGATGATGGAGTTCCAGGTATATTTCAATATCCAAATCACAAAAAAATTAATTCCAAGAAGACCTATAACCCGCTTTATTCCAATAATAGAACAAGAAAATAATTACAATTTTACTGCTTCAGAGGCAAAATACCTAATTCATTTGTTTAATCTATTTTTATAGTAATTGATTTATCATTTGGACACCACCTGTGGCCAACGAACACAAATGTAATATGTCAACACAAACTGATCCACTACCAGAATCTCCAACAAAGTGCAAACTCACAAAGAAGATCAAAGTTTTGCAGCAAAAAATTCGGCGTAAGATTTCAAAATTTCATCCCTCACTCAACTAATTGAAGAACTACAAAAAAATAATTGCACTACAGACAATTTAGCAAGTATAATGGAAAATTATTTTCATGGAATTCCTTTAGAGTTTCTTGTAAATCAAAACAACAATTACAATGTATCAATCACCCAGAGGATATACTCGGATAACATGAATCAATATGCCTTGACATTACATTTTTATTTACTGAAAGCATTTGCACGTAATCATTTTTATTTCCCAAGTCCAAGAACTATTCGAAGTTGGTTATCAACTTTCGAGTGCAAGTCTGGCTTTTTACATGAGGTTTTGACTTTTTTTACAATTGAATGTGTCTCAAAACCATAAATAAACGAATGCGCATTAATTTTTGATGCCATAGCTATTCACCAAAGATTAACATGGGATGTCAGCAGAGATTGAGACCATGGTGGCACTTTCGCCCCTAATACTGATGATTTGCCAGGAGAAGCCCTGTTATTTCAAATGGTTTCGCACCAAAATCGTTTTAATTGTCCTGTTGCCTATTTTATTACTAACAAACTTTTTGCAAAAATACAGCCACAGCTATTACTATCATGTATTGAACCACTATATCATACTGGCATTACTGTTCGCTCGATTACTTGTGATGGAACAGGAACCAACATCTCAACATTGACAAAATTGGGTTGCAAAATTGTTGGGATAGCACCAGTGTCATAATTCAAACATCCTTCAAAGTCTGAGATATTCGTTGTTTCTTAGATGCGTGCCACGTACTTAAGTTAGCAAGAAATACATTTGCAGAAAAAATTGTTGTCTGAAAAAAGGCAGTATTAGTTATCTGTCAAAATTGAATGACTTGCAAAACAAAGAAGGTTTAAAGTTTGCTAATTCACTATCTCCTGCTCACATTTTGTATAAACACAAAATAATGAATGTTAAATAAGCTGTTCAGTGTTCAAGTAGTGGCGTGGCAGACGCTATTGATTATTTAAGAAATGAGGATCATCAAGATTTTAAAGGTTCTGAAACCCACGGAATTTAGATTGATAGGATATTTGACGCTCTTAATTCAAGAAATATTTTTGGAAAAGGTCTAAAGCTCCTATTAAACCAATGAGTATGCATTATTTTCAAGAAGTGTTTGGTAATGGTTCAGACTATTTAAAATCAATTACGATAGGTTGAACCACCCACGAAAAACCTTTGCCTTAGGATTCATAGTCAGCATGCCAAGTGGTATAAATTTAGCATTCGATCTTTTTAATAAAGCAGAAAATCCATTGCAGTATTTCTAATATACAAAAGGCCACTTGGAACTTTTTTTTAGCTGCATACGATCTTGGGGTGGAGTTAATAATAATCCTGATAGTCTGCCGCTGAAATAGGCATTAAGGCAGTTGTTGTTCAGAAATGAAGTAGCACCAAGTGTTAATGCCAATTATATAGATCTTGGGAGTCTGTGCACACCAGCGTTTCAGTTTAGATCGAAAGAAAGAAATGTAAAAGAAGACGAAAATAGGAATTCGGCAAAAAATTACGAAATTAATTTTATTTCATGAATCGAAACAACTTTCAACATGAGTGGAATTATTTAGTTTATAGGTACACACTGAATTTATTTTGTAATGTTTTGTAAACGCGCGTTTATTTTCAATATGTCTTGTACGGGGTGACCAACTAAGAATTCGAGGTACTGCATCTTGGAAACTATACATCGTAGAGGCTTGCGGAAAAAATAGTTATTACTAAAACGGCCAATACAAAAACCTGGAAAATATCTTCATGTTTCTGAAATGGCCGCTAAGTCGAGGATGATCTGAATTTTTTGACGTATCTATGAAAATAAAGTGGTGGGGGGTATTCACAGGTTTCCTTAACCCTTTAACGGTCTCTGGTACGTATTTGTACCACTTGCTATTACAGTCGATCTATGCATAAATTTTATGCTAAACATCAACCTTATGATGCATTTAAATGCTTTAGACGCTCTCTGGTTCATATACGTACCATACTCAATAATAGCGTCACCTACATTGAAAAGCTTGAACTCCTGTCATAAAATGGTATGCATTTGTACCAGTGAACGTGTGAGCAAGTTAACATTAAAAAAAGCTAGTTTTTCTGTTTTCTTGTGGAATTTTAATTAGCTAAGTGAATGATATAGTAAGTATACCAATATTTATAATGTATTTTACTAATTACATTAAAAGTTAATATATGCTTCAAATTGAACAAAAATTATGTATTTACGATTTTTGGTTAGAAATGGCGCGAAACATACAATTATGTATTTACCGTTATATCCAATATTTGACAGAATACACCTTAACATTTTTGGATACAGCATGCTGTGATTATGAAGAATTGTTTATTTTTCTTCATATATATAAAATTTTCTCGGATAAGATAATTTCTGATATTACAAATGTGGTACATATAAGTACCAAAGAACATAGCATGTTTGAATTTTTCAATGCCGTTTGTTAGAAGTACAGGGAAATAAGAAGTAGGGAAATAAAATCGAAGCTTTTCTTTGTCAAAAAATGTGTTTTCTTGGCCATATTGAACATAACGAAAACGTCGTTATGCCCAATGTGGCCCAAATATTATTAGACTTTATTGTTCCTACATGCAAAAATGCGCATTTTGTTTATAATTTCTGGAAGCTTTTGGTATAGAGAATCATTGTTTATTTTTTGTTTCATTTTTCCCAGATGGATAGCCGAAAATTTTATGACTTGGAGAACTCAGAGCAAGTACGGTATTTGTTAGATACAATAACCGATGATATGGCAATAAACTCAGATGCAGAGGGCGAAGAGGATGCAGATGATAATGCAGTATTTTCTAACTTGTCAGGTAGAGGATCTGCATCCACTTCTGGAGATTTAGGTCAAACAGAAAATTCACAACAGGATGTAAATGTCCAGATGATCGATGATATTAGCGACGAGCACGAATCTACAAGTTCTTCGGAAGAAAATATGAGTGATGAGCAAATGTTTGACTGGGTTAGAAAATCAGAAACTCCAACTGAATTTTCTCAAATGTCGTATGAACGTAGGTTTGGTATAACAAGACACGCAAAATTTGATATTCTCCAACCACTATCTATCTTTCTGAACGTTTTATCTCCCATATTTCTTCAGTATCTTGTGGACCAATCAAATCTGTGTGGTTCACAAATAGGACAAAGTTTGAACTTAACCGTAATAGAACTAAAAGCCTATATAGGAATGCTCATTATTATGGGGTTTCATACACTACCCAGTATGCGTCTTTACTGGAGTAGCGATAAAAATTTTGGTGTTACACGAATCCAAAACATTATGCCCGTGAAAAGATTCTTGAAGATAACAAGACTTCTATACGTAAATGATAATAATGTTATGCCTAAGAAAGGAGAAAATGGTTATGATAGATTATATAAAATCCGCCCATTTTTGGATTATAACACCAAGAGATTTCGGTTACTCTTTGATCCTTCACGATATTTGTCAATTGATGAGTCAATGGTTAAATATAAAGGGCGTAGTACCCTGAAACAGTACATGCCTATGAAGCCCATAAAAAGAGGTTTTAAGGTTTGGGTTATAGCTTGTGCTGTGACAGGGTACTGCCTCGGAATGCATGTTTACGAGGGCGCTGAAGATAAAAGTAATACGAACATGACACTTGGTGAAAGGGTCGTCAATAGATTATCAACTGCATTTGAGGGTTTTGGATATTGTCTGTTTTTTGATAACTTCTTTTCGTCTGTGTTATTGGCAAAAAAATTATTAGACAAGAAGCTTTTCACTTGTGGCACTATAAGACAGACAAGAAAATTGTTTCCAAAACATGTTCTATGCGCAGATAAAAACATGAAAGTAGGGGACAGCGACGGTGTTTTATACAAAAATGTGGGAATTTCAAAATGGAAGGACAGGGGAAAGAAATCTGTTAGTATAATTAGCACCATGCATAATCCAAAAGGAACAACACAGGTACTCAGGACTCAGAAGGACGGAACTAGAAAGCTTGTGACCTGTCCAGAAGGTGTTGCATCATATAATAAATATATGGGTGGAGTAGACCACTTTGACCAGCTTCTTTCCGCTTACAGTATTTCCTGGAAAAGTAGGCGTTGGTGGCTCAGAATATTTTATTATTGTCTCGATTCTTGTATAGTCAATAGCTACGTTTTATATAAAACAACCACCAAGCAAACCTCAAAATCCAGAAAACCCATGACACATCTAAAGTTTAGATCAATTTTGGCATCAGAACTAATAGGTTCTTATTCTGGAAGGGCAAAACTTGGACCAGTTGCTGAATTCGGACGTGGTCGGAAAAGAAATAACCCTGATGGGAGATCTACAATTCATAATATTACTAGACTAAATAACGTTGGAAAACACTTACCCATCAAAGGAACACGAAGGAGATGTTGTCACTGCAGCACTCTGAATAAACAGCACAGATCAAATATTATTTGTCTTGAGTGTAATGTCGCTTTATGTCTGGAATGTTTTGCACCTTTCCATAAATTATAGTATATACGTTGTGCTTATCTGTGTTTTGTTAAAATGTTGTATTCATAAAGAAGTTTTACAAAACATTTTTGGGAATTTATCTTCAATTTTGGTTGCAAGATTTATATTTTACATTTTGTATTAGTGTATTTGTTCACAAAAAGAAAATAAATTTTGTTTATAGATTTAACACGTGTCTTATAGTTTAGAGAAAAAAGTGTTTCTGAAAGTCCCGGTTTGTACATAAATCCATATACTAAAATATGGTACATATTTGTGCAGGAACGCTCACTGGTACGAATATGTACCACCCCATAAAAAAAGATCTAAAGATAAACTAAACATTTTTATGTCATATTATGTTTCACAGACACCCTTGTAATTCATATATGACATCAAAAAACTTTTAAATAAAGCCCCAGAGTCTTGCACGTTAAAGGGTTAAATCAACCCCCATATCTTCGAAACGGCTAATCCGATTTTAACAAACTTGGGCGCGTTGAAAAGAGCTTTTCTTGGGCTACAATTGTTAAAAATAATTGAAGTTTTGTTAGTTTCAAATGTCGTCGCTAGAGGGCTTTGTTCGACATTCCGACAGAAACGGTTAATTTTCGCAAAAAAATTAAATGCATTGGTATAACTTTTTTTCATGAACAAGTAGCTAAATGATGCCTAAACAAGCTAGCGAAAACCTCATCTCGATATCTTGTTCCTAACCTAAAATATAGGCCAAAGAAAACTTTATACGAAAATCCCTTAAGTTTTGTTTTAACTATATTTTTCTGGAATTGTTTCTATTATATAAGTTGTGGCCCTAAAAAGAACCGATTTAAAGGAGGAAGGTTTTAATGCCCCTGTAAATGCTCGAAATGATGACCATCACGCTCTATGCATTGCTGAAGCCTCTCATGACTAGACAAAACTGCAGCTTCAATTTCGGCTCTCGGTATGTTACGTATTAAATTACGAATCCGGTTTTTCATATCTTCTCTAGTAGTAGGTTGAGTCCGAAACACAATGTCCTTTAAGCGCCCTCATAAATAAAAATCTAGGCAAGTCAAGTCTGGCGATCGCGGAGGCCATGGAAACAGACTTCCTCTTCCAAACTACCGCTGTTGAAATACTGCATTAATATGCTCTAGCACATTAATAGCAAAATGTGCTGGGCAACCATCCAACTGCAAAAACAAATTTTGCCTTGTTTCCAGAGGCACATCTTCCAACAACAACGGTAATTGATTGGCCAAAAAGTCAAGAAATACATTGCCATTTAGGTGTTGCTCGAAAAAATATGGCCCAATAATTCTGCCTCCCAGTATGCCACACCATACATTTAAACTCCAACGTCCTTGGCGCTGAACTTCGCGCAACCAATGGGGATTTTCTGCAGACCAATAATGCATATTGTGCAGATTGACTCTCCCATCACTACTGAAGGTGGCTTTATCGGTCCAAAGAATTTGAAATAAAAATTCTCTATTTTCGCGTATCATGCGTAACATCCAATGGCAATAGTCTAACCTTCGATCAAAATCTTCCTCTTTCAAGGCCTGATGCAAAACGACATGATATGGGTGCATTCTTAAAGTAATTAAAAAAAGTTTAAACGAATACCTATATATTTTGATGGCCATTAGAACTTACCTATGGTCCTTCAAAATATTTTGAACCGTTGTCCGTGATATTCCCAACTCGGTGGATAATGCTCTTGTGCTAACATGAGGATTTCCGTCAATATAGCCCAGTATACGGTTAATATTTTCTTGTGATCTTCCAATTCTTTGCCATTAAAACGTAGGACGAAAACTACCATTGGCTCGTAAGCTCTCCACTAATCGGGGAAATACTCTTACATAGCAAGAACGCCGATTTGGATATCGAGCCGCTTAAACTCTTTTAGCTACTGCGGCATTCTGAAGAAAATAAACCGCAAGCATATCAATAGCTTCATTATTCGTAAAACGCATTTTGAAAGCACAAAAATTGCTCAAAGTAACGCGAAAGTATTGACAACTATTAACAATTTGAGGATTATGTGTGTTTTGTTTAGGTATCTGTTTCCAATGCCTGCTTCTATTAATTGTATTTTTCGTATATATCCATAGTGAATATGCATTTAAACAAACAAAAAATAGGCCTTTCGTGTAACTTTTAGCATTGCTTACTTGCCCGTAGTAATTTCAAAAAGGGTGATTTTATTCTGGTGAATAAATTTATAAACATTTAAAATCGCAATTTCTAGGTAACCTATTCAGAGCCAACATTGAAGCTGCAGTTTTGTCTACCCATAATAGGCCTCAGCAATGCACAGAGTGATGGTCAGCATTTCGAGCATTTACGGGGGCATTAAAAACCTTCCTTCTTTAAATCGGTCCTTTTTAGGGCCAGAACTTACATAATAGAAACAATTCCAGAAAATATAGTAAAAAAAAAAAAAATTTAAGGGATTTTCGTATAAAGCCTTCTTTGGCCGATATTTTAGATTAGATGCGGTTTTCGCGAGCTTGTTTAGGCATCATTTAGCTACTTGTGCATGAAAAAAAGTCATACCAATGCATTTAATTTTTTTGCGAAATTAACCGTTTCTGTCGGAATGTCGAACAAACCCCTCTAGCGACGACATGTGAAACTAACAAAACTTCAATTATTTTAACAATTGTAGCCCAACAAAAGCTCTTTTCAACGCGTCCAAGTTTGTTAAAATCGGATTAGCCGTTTCGAAGATACGGGGGGTGATATAAGGAAACCTTTGAATACCCCTCACCACTTTATTTTTATAGATACGTCCAAAAGTGCCAAACAAAAAAAGTTCAGATTATCCTCAACTTCAAAGGTCAGTTATTTATTTATTAGGTTAATATAGCAAAATTAACAGAAACATCACTTTTTTAGATTCAAGATTGCAGTTACGCCCCCTAGCGGCCATTTCAGAAACTTGAAAATATTTTCCAGGTTTTTGTATTGGCCGTTTTAGTATAACTTTTCTTTGCGCAAGCGTCTACGATGGATAGTTTCCCAGATACCCTACCTCGCATTCTTAGTTGGCCACCCTGTACAGCGTCACAAAAATTGTATGTATTTCATAATAAAACATTCATTCATTTAATTGTAAACTTTTTATTGGCCTGGATCACAACGCGTTTCACTGGTGAAAGAGATGCCAACGTATTTTTTTACCTGACTTACCTGCATTTTATTCCCCCTGTTATCGTTCGGATATGACGTTGTGTGCGAAAGATAGAGATAGAGATACCCATTTGTAGAGGGTAATTTAACTTGGCTGTGACTTCAGTGTTATTTATGCTCCTTGCCTTGCGTATAGCGTACAGTTCAATGACACAAACCAATGCAGCATCTCCTATCAACTTCATTTACATCGTTTATTAATAGAACGTATTAATGCATGATTTGGAGTTGCTTAATAATTCCCATTAATAAAAGATTCTCTGAAAATGCTGTTAAATCGTCTAGAAAATGACATTCCAAAACACTCTGTGGACGAAAGGTAACAATGTAAAATGCAATAAATCAAAAAATCAATTTTATTACGTAGTAAAAGTTGTCGAAAGTTGTAAAAAATGTTTCTCTTTTTACTGACGACGATTGCTACAACTGGTACTGAAACGTGCAAAATATAAAATATGCTTTTAAATACACGACTGCTGCCTAAAAATATTACTAATTAATTATAAACGTATTTTATGAAAGGTTTCATTTTTGTAAGTTAAATAGGCATTTTTGTGATTCAATCAAAATTAAAATCAACGATCTCGCAAGAGTATGAATGCAAGAAATTTAAATGTTTTATTATCTTAAACCATTCTATTTGCTTATTTATTTACGATACAATACATTATTAAGGTGATATTTAACTACTTTTACGTTTCTTTTATATTTCACAAATCTCACCGAATTATTATTTTGTAATTTATGTTTCATATGCTTATTGTAAATCAAGATAAACACTACAATAGCAAAGGTGCGCATGTCTTCCATGTAATCTCTAAAACTATTAAATTGTAGATATGTAAGCGTACACAGAACATTACTATTTAGGGAAGCTTACAAATTTTCGTAAGTTTGCTTGTATACAAGGGTGTTAAAGTAGTAGTGTAGATTGTATACCTGCAGTCTGCAGTGGTTATTAACACTGTAGATACCATTAAAAAGACTGTTGTTATTCACCTGAATGAGCAATGGTCATGACCAGGACCGGCCCAAGGCGAAAATTGCAAGTGTGCAAGACTCACATTTTATGCCCCTACTGGGGAGTCTGGGGGGTATTCCATACCCCCAAGTAATTGCACTTATATTGTAAGTACTCTCAGAATAAATAGATAATGCGGGAATCACCGTCCGCCGGACCTAAGATAAATTTCCATATCTCATGGGTAAAATAAAATAAAACAACAGAACATAGTGACCAATAATTACAGAGTTTAATAATGGCGCACACAAAACAAAAGTTTATTAACTATGTAGCGCCCCTTCCTTGTACGTAGTTCTTTACGAGCCGGGTCGGGTGTTACAACTACTAAGATAGGTACATAGTCTCTCATTATACATTTATACAAGGGATTTTCTTGCTTTCATTTCGGAGAATGATTTAACTATGTCCAAATAATCAATTGACTGAGACAGCTCGTTTTCAATTGATAAAATTGAAAGGCTGTTAAGTCTTTCTTGAGACAGTGTTGACCTGAGATAAGTTTTGATCAACTTCAGCTTTGAAAAGCTTCGTTCAGCGGAAGCGACCGACATGGGCATTGTGGATACGATCCGTAACGCTATCCACAGGTTGACATAGGCATCCGTACTTTCGGTCAATGACAAAAAGTTTAGGACATCCATTGGAGACTTTTTACCTAAAAAGAATAAAATTATGTCATGAAACTCTTCAAGTGTAATTTTTAGAGAAGATATCATGAAAAAGATTAGATTGGATTTTGATATATTTTTCTTTTTACGTTATTTACGTGTGTACTGAAGTGTCAGGATAAAACTAAAAAAAAAACAAGGAGCAATATTACTATAGTACATAATTATGTAATAAAATTCTAAGTTTAATGCATTTATCTGGTAAAAAATAAGATAAGATAGGGTGAGGTAAGAAGTGGAATTTAACTGTACATGAACCTAGCAAAGTACAGGTCGTAGGTTCGAATCCTACTCGAGGTAAACTTTTTATTTATGTATTTAATAAAATTAATAATAATTTTTAATGAACCTATCAAGTTTAAATCGTTAATTTGGTAAAAAATATAATAATTAAAGAATTAGGATGGTGAAATATTAATATTAGTTTCAATAATTAATATTATTAATAATATTAATAATTAATTAACTTAAATTACCTGTTAACTTAAATTTCACTATTATTTTACTGAAAGAGTACTAACCTTCCTTGGGTAAAAGTTTCTGTATAGAAACCAGCTTGTCGCACAATTCGTCCCCTCTAATGTCACTTTGATCAGTCCCATCTGACATTAGCTCTTCGAGTTGTTTTCATTTGATCAAAACTGTTTGTCGATCGGGCAGTTTGTCTAGCTTGAAGAGAAATTCAAATGTTGAAGTCTTGGCCTTCAACTGCTCAAACCTTTCTTCCACAGCTGAATAAGCAGTATCGACTAATGGTAAGAAAAATTCGACTTTAAATTTTCTTGTGGGTCATAAGAGGCTCATCTCTACCCTCATCGTCAAAGTGTTTCTTCTTCCTCCTGAGTCTTGGGGTTTTGAATTTCCTTCAACTTTCAGCTCTTCAGCCAACTCTTTGCTTTCACCAAACTAGATACAAATCCATTCTCACGAAAGTCGACTAAAAACTCTGAAATGTATTTCAATGCGTCTACAGCTTGAGGAAAGTTGATCACCTTTGATTGTAACATCTTACTTGCCAAGTTAATTTGAAAGAGGACGTCATACCAGGTTATTAGAGAACCTAAAAACCCGTAATCTTCAAGCGTTGTGGCCAAAGAGTTTGCTTCGCTCTAACATCATCTTCAAACGAGGGATCATCATAAATATCCCAAAGAGCTTGGCGAACTTCGACGATCTGATATCTCACCGCTTTCAGGGAGTCGATTCGTGCCTCCCACCGTGTTATACAGAGCTCTTTCAATGTCAAAGGAGGTCCAGTAAAAGATTCTTCAGACGTCAAAAAACTCTCTAGGAACAAGCTCCAGCGTTTGGTTGAAGAGCTGAATAAGGTATAAAGACGCTGGATTGTTCCAAACAGGGTCACTGTTGGAACTGAAGACTTGGCTGCATCACTAACCACCAAGTTTAAGCTGTGGCAGCCACAAGGGACAAAAAAGGCATCAGATCAGACTACTGTGTTTCAGAACTCATTCGGGTATCAACTGTAATAGTTTTGAGACAAAGTTCCTTGTAGTTTAAATATTTCTGCCCAACATTTAAATCAATTTCTGAAAATTTGCCAAATATTTTTTTTTTACCAAAATTGGCCAATTTTATGCCCTTCCAAAAGGCTCGAGTGTGCGGCTGCATACTTCGCACACCCCTCAGGCCGGCCCTGGTCATGACACACGTGTAGTATATTATATCTTTCTAAGAATAATCTGTATGTAATATGGGTATATTGTTATCGTTTACGTATTGAGGGGAAACGACATTTCAAGTAAGGAAAATGTATCATCCCCGCTATATTGGTACGACAAATCCGTTCAGTGGTGACAGTAAATGTGTGTCGTTCGATAGTGAGTTTTATTTATTCAAGTGCGTTGTATTGTAACAAATTAATGGATTAATTTAAAATTTACACTCTATGTATAAAAATTACGTCGTGCGTGCTGAGTTCGTGTAGTAGTAGAAGCGGTTTGGATAAAAAATAAACAGGTGTAACATTTCAAAACTTAGTTCTTTGCATTAACATGTTATTCAGTATAAATACTTATTTATTTATTAAAATATCATGCTAATCATTTCGCCCAATGTCCAAAACGTAGACACTACATTTTAAAGGTTTAGAACACCAAACGTGACCACAACACCGACGACCATTTCACCGAATTTTAGTGTTGGGACGTTCCACAGACAGAGACTAAACGTCAACTCGATCATTGTACCGGGTGTCCCAAATTCGAGGCGTATCGTTGGGATCTCGAAAACGGGAAGAGATAGAGAAACGGTTAAATTGTGGCAAAGTTGGGTATTTAAGGGAACAATAATTAGACTCCATCAGATTTCAAATATTTTCTTTTGTTTTTGAGATAATTGAAAACAAGTGATTTCTCGAATTTTTGTTTTTGTAGAGCCATTTAAAAAGAAATAAAAAAACAGTTTATACTTCTTCATTATTATTTTTTATTGTCTTTAATATCATGTCATCTACATATCCATCTGACGTTTCGGATTCCCACATTCATCATGAACTTAATTTTTTTAAATACGAACCTGGATTTTTTTAACTTCAAAAATGAATTATTTCATTGTGGTTACCATAACATATACAAGTTAGGTTGGAGTATTTGTTTCGTACCCTAACAATCATCATCAAGCTCCCAATATAATTATAATTGTTTTCAATATGCCGCTGTAATTTTTTAAAGAATGTTTGAAGATTCTTATTGTGATGGTCATCATAACATCTACTGGAAAGGAGTTGAATATTCGATTCGTATAGAAAACGCAATAAGAACATAGGTATATGGAATAAAAGACAATGAAAACTACTAAATACTAAAGGACATAAAGAACACTTAAAAACCAGTACAGCAACATTGAAAACTACTGAACACTAAAGGACATAAAGAATATGTAAAAAACCATTACAGCAAGTGCTCAAAAATGTATCTCCGTTCTCGAATGCAGCATCGTATCTCTCGTATTAAATTATTTCTTAAAATGTCTATATCTTGGGGTGTATCCTTTTAAATACCCCCATAGGAAGTAATCCAGAGGATTAAAATCTGGACTTCTGGGGGGCCATCTTACAAAACCTTTATTCAAAATCCACCGGTGTCTAAAAATTCGGTGTAAGTATCTTGTAACCCTTCTGGCGTTATGAGGAGGAGTCCCATCCTGGTAGAACCACATCTGAGCAATTAAATTAAGTGGCTCATCTTCCAAAACATCCAGAACATCATTTTGAGCCAACTCTAAGTATATTTTATGGGTAAGATGACCATCGTAGATGAAAAGACCAATAATTTTATTGTCTACTGAACAGTAGTGTTCATTGTGTCTATTAAACACTCTATTAGTGGAAAAACTGCATTCATCAGTCCAAAGAACATTGTGTACAGAATTGTCGTCAATGGCCAGTTGATCATTAATCCAATTACAAAAATTTAACCTTCTTAGGTTATCTCCTTGTCTCAGCTGTTGGCTAATATGTAATTTATATGGTTTATATTTTCTACATCTAAGTGTTCTCCAAATTGCCATCTTTGACATCCTAAGCTCCATGGAGAGTTGCCTTGTGGACTTCCGGGGATTGTTACGGATCTTATTGCATATTAAAAATCATTGAAATTATACTTATAGCATTCAAAATATTATTTTGTGTAGCAGCTGAAACTCGAGTACAGAATTTCTTTTTTGGGACATTAAAACTTCCATATTCAACTAAGTTCCTGTCTTATTTGGCGAAGTAACCTTTGTGAGGTTGTTCCTTTTCAGGATAATCTATAATATAACTGTCGGCAGTGACGGTTGCATTTCTATGACATGCGTAATATATTTTTAACAGATCTCTCTGTTCTAGATTAGAAAATTTCATTTTGTATTGTTATACTTCTTTTAAATAGCACAAATAAGTAAGTACGTACTAAACGTTGGAAATGACAAGTAATAACATAAAAACACAAGCTGTCACAGCCACTGCGATCATATCAAAAAGATGCATATGTATCTTGTTATTTATTATTAATTAAAACTTTTATAATCAGTTCTAAATAATTAGCAAATCTTACAGTCACTACAAACTTATTTCAGTGTCATTATGTAAGATTTTGGTTTCTTAATGACTTACAGGTTAATCGAACAAAATAAATAATGACAATTTAACTCATGTATAAAAATCGCATAAGTCGCAGTGCAATTGTCACTTTGACAGCGGCAAATGCAATAGTGATTTTTTGACATTTATTTTCTAGTCAATTATCGCAGTATCCGTTCCCATATACTGTAGATTCAAATGTGTTTAAATGCAAACTACACACATACTGAACTACATGGATGTTTCAAAATTTCTTGTTCGTTACATATCTTCATTAAACAACACAAATTTACTCGGTTAAATACAAACCTCTTGTGCAATTGTAAGTGAGAATTTCATTGTTTGAATATTTGCAATGTTCTTATTGCGTTTTCTATACGAAACAAATATTCTACTTCTGTCCAGTAGATGTTATGACCATCACAATAAAAATCTTCAAAGATTCTTAAAAAAATTACTGCGCCCTATTGAAAACAATTATAATTACATTAGGAGCTTGATGATGACTGTTTGGGTACGAAACGAATACTCCAACCTAACTTAGCATATGTCATGGTAACCACAATGAAATAAGTGATTTGCAAAATTAACAAAAATCCAGCTCTGTATTTAAAAAAATTAAGTTGATGATGAATGTGGGAAACCAAAACGTCAGATGGATATGTAGATGACATGATATTAAAGACAGTAAAAAATGATAATGAAGTAGTGTAAATTGTTTTTTTGATTTCTTTTTAAATGGCTCTACAAAAAAAAAATCCGAGAAATCACTTGTTTTCAATTATCTCAAAAACAAAAGAAAATATTTGAAATCCTATCACGTCTAATTATTGCTCCCTTAAATGCGCAACTTTGCCACAATTTAACCGTTTCTATATCTCTTACCGTTTTCGAGATGCCAATGATACGCCTCGAATTTGGGACATACGGTACAAATCCAAAACGCCAAAACTTAATGCAGGTTTAGATGCTGCCGTTAGTCTTTTGTAGAGAGCAATTAGTTAAATAAATGTGGACGAAGTTAAAAATAAATCCTCTGAAATAACGAGTTAAAAATTATTATTTTAGGTTGGTGTATTTCATTAACTTGATTGCACATTTTTTGTATAATAATCATCTGTAAATATCAAGTTATTTAAAAATTCGGCGTTTTCCTCAATTTTTGCCGTAATCCACAAACATCCGTTTTTGAAAATCATCTCCGCACAATTCTTGGCGGATTGTAATATGGTATGGATGGAAGGTGCTTGGCACATGCCTGCTTACGTAGCAGTTTTCTGGAACTAAGATGAGGATTTAAATCTACTGCAGTTAAAACAGCGACAACTTTGTCTTCTCCAGTTTGTGGGCGACCTCGCGTCCTCTTATTGGATTTTATACTGCAAGTATTTCGACCATGATCTTCCAGTCGTTTAAAAGCCATATGGAACTTTGGTAAATTCGGAAACCGCTCTCTCCATAAATTGGCCACCTGTCGATAATTTTTTCCGCATTAGCTCATTATCAATAACATATCGACTTCCAGGTCAAAATAGGCTTTGGCCATAATTTACACACAGTTTGAAAGATATTTATTACTTGTAATAATAATTATAACAAAATGTCAAAAACTGTTAGTTTCAAGCTTGAAATAAATAGTTGCCATGGAAACGACGACGCGTGTTTCTATTTGTTGCATATATGGGGCTACCTTTATTACAAAATGCCACATTAGCTTCTACTGCGTTTCCTTTTAATTATTGTAAAAACCATTCAAACAAATTTGATGATGTCTTGAAGTAATACATAACTGACTCCACGATATCGATTGTTCCTAAAAAATTATATCATTCCATTTGATATGTTAATGAACTTACGAACTTGTGTGTCATAAAATTTTAATTCAGACGTCAAAATACGTCCCCTTTGTAGTATGTTAATATCCTTAAGTTCCATTTTAAATAGTCAACGGTTTTGGAGATATTATTTTAAAATTTTACCCTGTATAAATAATTTACACCATTGTTTTCCAAATAAAGTGTTACTTAACATGTCAAATGGTGAAAGTTTCAATGCTTACACCATACAAAAATTTCAAACAGAGCAAACCATGAAAATAACAAATATGCTTCGATGTGATGCGCTACATAAATACAGGTTAAGTTTCACTCAAATTTACATATTGTGTATCATTTGCGCGAGTAATGCGAGGTAAAGCAACTTAGCCATGTTATGTATTGATAAGAAAATTACAAAAATTTAAATTAGGATGCGATAGTAACCTAATTTGAACAACGGCACACGTGTCAATTACTTTTCAAATAAGTGTTAATAATTGTTTTTGTTGAGTGGCCATTTTATGTAAGATTGTAAAAAAACGAAAATTTAAAAAAATTACATTTAAATACATAATATAGTGAATGTACGAGGGATCGTTTTATTTTCTCGGACTAGGCATGATAAGAGTATATTAGAACAACAGAAACTTATTTTTCAATATAGGCCCCTTGCTTTTCAATACAAGTATTACATCGTTTCAATAACATCTTTAACCCATTATAAAAATATTCTTTTAGTTTGCTCGCAAAATGGCTTTAAACATCCGCTGTAAGTTCATCATCGTCCCTAAATTTTCTTCCTCTTAGTGTTCTTTTGAAATCTGCAAACAAAAAATAGTCACTGGGGGCTAAATCTGGACTATAAGGTGGATGATCAATTTCTACAAAGCTACATTTAGCAACGGCAGCTTTTGAAAGTCTGGGCTTATGGGCTGGTGCATTATCATGAAGCAGCAGAACACTTCGCGTTAGTTTTCGGCGTCTTTTCACTTGAATAACGTCTCTGACGCGATGCATTAAACTTGCATAATACTCTCCTGTCATTGTACCATCCTTCTTCAGACAATCAATCATTAAAATTCCTTGGAAATCCCAAAAAACAGTTGCCATTATTTGTCCTGCAGAAAGGCTGACTTTAAACTTTTTGGGAGGACTGAACCCCTAATATGCCACTGAATATTGTTTCGACTCAGGATCAAAATGATGGACCCAAGTTTCATCTCCGGTGATAAGTCGATTGATAATTAATTCTGGTTCTTCTCCATAAAGCGCCAAAAACTTCTCCATTCGAGTAATTGAGTGTTATTTTCGAGTAATCGTTTGAAAAGGCGTAAGCATTCGTAGAACCCATCTCGCACTGACCTTTGTCATGCCAAGGTAATCGTGTAAAATTCTGAAAACTGTGGTTTCTGAAACTCTTAATAAAGACGCTAATTGTCGCTTCTTTAATCTTGCATTTTCCAATACCAAACACTTCGTTTTTTCAATAACATCCGAAGTGATCATGTCAACAGGTCGACCTGGACGGGGATCATCACCTAGTGATTCTCGGCCTTGTTTAAACAATTTTAACCGTTCACAAATAGTCGACTTGGAAGGGCAATCATCCCTATATAAAATCAACATTTCCTCACGAATAACTTTTGGAGGTTTTCCTTGTTTTGTAAGAAACTTTATAACAGTTCGAAATTCAAGTTTGTCCATTCTGAGACGTTATAACACAAGCTGACAGATATTAGAACTAATAATGCTGCAATTGTTTTGTAAATTGTCAAACACGTTACCAAGACATATGTGATTTAAAATCAATAAAATGAAAAATTACATTAACATTGTAAATTGCCTAGTCCGGGAATATAAAACGACCCCTCGTATCATGTACTTTTACGGAGCCTAATTTTCTCCATTTTATTGTGTACCCATTATTGTTTTATTTGTTTTTCTGAGTGTTTTTGAGTATTCCAATAATGCTATTTTCTAATTTTTTTTGGTGCACACTTTGAGAATATTGGGCCCCATTTGTGCCCACCTAATTAAGGAACACTAGCGCCGTCACTGGACCAAATCGTTGACACGATAATTTTGTAGGTCATAACAAATAAAAAAATAAAAACAATTTATGTGTGTTGTTATGTATTACAAAGGTAAATTGCACCACGGTCTAGCTCAGTGAGGTACAAACTTATAAAACTTACTGAAATTGAGAACTCGTTCATCAGGTGTGAGGAAAGCAGAGATATTTTCATAGATATAATCAGTATTAGCATTTGTTTTAATTGGGCACCACTCAATTTCTAGGTTTAATAAGTAAAATACAACAAAAATTGAGAAAGGTTGTATCTCAGAACATAATAGGTAATCTGAATAAGCACTAAACATCTGAATTTATATGTATATTTAATAAAGCAAAATGTGTGATTAATATCAAAATAAAATAACTAAAACGATACTTCTTGTACGGCCTTACCATCTTAAAGTACTAAATTAAACACTGTATCTAAGCTTACAATCTGTTTACTTAGAATTCAAAATGCAATCTATTCGACATGTATTCAATAATGAAATATGTATTGACCAATGTCAACAAATTACAGTTGTGATAGGTTATGAACTCAAATGTTTTCATTTCAGGAGCAGGACTTAGCTGTTCCTTTTTTTAACCGTATCAAAATAACACAAACCGATTTGTTATTTAGATAAACTGCACTAAAAGGATAAGTAATTACTTGTACAAAACAAATATTTTAATCTCGTCTTAAACGAACTGTAGCTTGAGAACTTTCATTTCCAATTCCAAGACAAATATACGATAATATAAAGGTAATTTCCATTTGTAATTAACGTACAAATAAACGAAACATAAACGTATGGGAAGGCACTATAACTTTCCTATGTCTTCAACATAAAATTAGATGAACGGTAGCATATAGGAACATTTAATTATTGACACCAAATGTTGTCCCTACAATAATTGAAAGATATAATGAACGCAGATTCGAACGACGAAAGCTGTTGATTTAACGACAAACGCAGAATATGTATAACAGCATATGTGATTGATGCAAAACAAAGGTATCTCCATTTATGTTCATAAAGATGACATTGCATTAACCCGCCATTTTAACAAAGTAACTGTTCGTGACGTCATACCCACGCTACTCAATGATACGTAAATTTACCAAAATAAAAGCTTTTCCTTAAGATAAACGATATTCTTATTCCTTATTCTTATTCCGTATTCTTATTCCGTATTCTTATTCTGATTCCCTATTAAATACAATATATAGAAAATGTAATTAGACGCCTTTACATACCTTATAAAAGGGAAGCAAAACTTAAAAAAGATAACGTCTGAACTTCACGGCATAATATACGGAAATGCACAAGCATGCTCAACTCATGCTGCGCATAGAACTAAAATTGAATGTCTAAAATATACACAGGGACGTTCGTAATTATGTAGACTGAAGAGAAAATATTGCGATATAAAAATTTAATTATTGAACGAAAAAAGAAATGCTTAAAGATACTAATGTAATGTAAATATACTTATCGATAATAATGCAAATTTCGAAATTTAAATTAAGGTAACGTCAGACAAGAATTGGCACGTTACAAGGTCCAAAACACCGATAATTCTCCTGAAATCTACTGAATTAATGAAATTGAAATTTGGTATCACATTTATTACGTTATTAGGTTCAATTGTTTTAACTACATAATAGTGTTAATTATATACAAGTTCGTGCGGATAAAATAACCTATATACGAGGATCACTGCTAAAGTTCGCGAAATCAAGTACTCCTTACAACGCTAAGGTTCTGAGATTGTAATAATCGTAAAAATTGACATTTTATACCATTAGTGTAACTGACTGTTTTAATGTATAGTAAGTTTGTGAAAAAATGAATATTTCGAATCGTGATTTTCTAGTGACGATTTTTTATAACGCCACAGCAACGTGTGGCAAAACTAAAGTTGTGGTGATGAAGCGCCGTCCAAAACCATGGTCTACAAATGGTTTGCAGAATTCAAACGTGGAAGATCTACTTTTGATGATGATTTTGACGAGGGCCGACTATGCTCATCTGTTGTCGCAAATAATAGTGATGCTGTGCGTGAAATGATCTTATCAATTCGACGTGCAAGCAACATACAGTGAGATACAGGCATCCTCAGCCATTGCGGCGCAAATACATACCATTTTGAAACAATATTTAAATGTCAGAAAATGTGGATATATCCATATAAACCTGAAAGTAAACAGCACTCATCTGTATGGGTGTTCCAAAATAAACCTAAATCAACAAAAGTAGTGCGCTTGCGAGGAGTTTCAAAGAAAATGATTGCCTGTTTTTTCAGAAAACCGGTCATGTTGAAATTATTGCATTGGAGGATCTTGTTTGGTATACTTCAATTTGTCTCCCCAAGGTGATCGCTGAAATTAGAAAAAAACAATATACATAAGTGAATCATTCTGCATCATGACAATGCAAATTTTTACCGAACGTCAAAATTTGTAGATCTTAAGGAAAAATATTTTGAAAAACAATAAGTTTCTTTACGTGCATTTTTTTTTAGCAGTGATCCTCGTATAATCAAAGGATTATTATGAATTGCGTAGTTAAACCATGTCATGAACTTCCACTTTTAATTGGGAAAAGCATGGAGTCTGACTCGCAACACTCAAATAATGATTTATAGTAATTCAATTTATTCATTTCTTTCAAAGATAGAAAAAAATTATTTATCAGTTGTTTAGTCATTTCTATCGATTAATTTGCTGGTTTAACCCATACAAAATAGATACTGATAGTACTCCGATAATTTACATTCAATAAAAAACAAGTTTTTAATAATAATAAATAAAAAAACTAGACATCCTTGTGTACACATTGTCAGAGAAAAAACTATTTATACACTTCTCATAAGTCACTTTAGGTGCCGCTTAATACTTTTATATTTTGCCAGTTAATTTCGGACTAGTTAATTTTTTTCGTTTTGTTTGAAAAAATCGTGTGTGATGCGTATGTGTGAGTAGCCGTGAGAATTTGAAAAATACGCATCGAATTTTAATTAAAGGGTATATTTTGTGTAATCACTAACTCATCTCGGTTCGATTAATTTTGGTTACAATCTCAAAAACTGTTAAATTTACAGAAAAAGTGTAAATTCCTGTTCTACGGATGATTCAATTCTAGATAAGTTATCTCAATAAAAGAATTTGGTGGGATGATGAGTAAACCCTTAAAAGCACTTTATACGACGTTTATAACTATCTGAGAAACCTTTAACTGTACGTCAAAAGTATACAAATCTTTTTTGAAGATAATTCAATTTTAGACAGGATTTTCTTATAACATTTTTTCCAAGAAGCCTTCAAACTTAATTAAATCAAAGATTTGATGTATATTTTACTGCAACATGTTCTTGATGCATATTCGGAAACTATCGTCCTAATATGGTTGTAAATAGCCAAACAAATTAAAACTCAAATGGCTTATTTATCTTTTAGACACCTGTTGAAATACGTAGTAATGTATGATTTATTAATCATTTATCATCAAATGTTCTGAAAAATCTACAATATTTTGTGTAAAATAATTACACAGAAGAACTTATAGTTTTAAAGAGAAGCTTACATTTAAACTTATGCACACAAACGATTTTTCAACAAAAATATTAATAAACGTAAAATAGTCTTTCTCGGGTTGATCAACGTGACCTTTTAACACTGTCTATAGGTGTCTTATAAGATCTTCCCTTTAGCACAGATGTACACACATAATGTATGTACATCTGTGCCTTTAGTTTCTTTGCCCTGCACCATAGAAACAGTATTAGAAACAAATTTTGAATAGTGGCCTATGCCATGACAGGTAATCTTCTAAGGAACTTATTATAATACCTATATTGCGTATTTATCTAAGTGTATTTCGAAAGCAGTGTCGTAGGCACACGATTTTTATTTTCCAATAGTACAGAGTTAAATCCCACGCTTTTTCTTTTGTAACCTTACTCTTCCCGTGCCTTTTTTGACTTTTCAAAATGTTCCTTTTTACATACGTTTATTAAAGTGTTATATTAATGGCAAGCTTATATATGCGTTTTCATATTTCATAAATTTATTTTGACGTCCTAGTTAATTTTTAAAAGCTATTGTCATTTACTGAGGACGATAACAGTATCTGTTATCTAAACAATTACTGAATTCATTCAACTACAATTTCCTTCTAGAAACATATAGACACTTACGTAATACTAGTAAAACTCAAAATACCTAGCTAATAACACTTATGTACCGATTATAATTGTAAAATTTGAAATCTTTCACGAAGAACACCGAACTAGTTATCCCTGTTCGATTTGGAAAGAGCTGCAGTCACTCAGTCATGAAATTTATATTAACTACTAATTTTTATGTATTTGACAAGTTAGATCTTCATTATAACTTAATGCGTTTTGCGATGAAATTATAGAAATAAAATAATATAAAACAACAGAAAAATATCTGATATGTAAAAACATATGGCCTTCCAACCTACAAAATAGAAATGAAGAGAAATGGAATCATTTTAATAATAACAATTTTTCTAGGATAATTATGCAACATCTCTTGTAATACGTTCATAAAGACAATAGGTGGCGTTGTAAAAACAAAAACAATAATCCATGCCAGATGGACGCTTAAAACTTCATGTCACTTCAGGCATATAGATGCTAACATAAAAAAAATTTTAAAAGTCGCCCGCTTCCATAAAATATCGATAATATTTTATATTATTCATTCATTTTTAGAATTATTTGGCTCTGTAATACGAACCTTTAGTAATTAAAAGTTATGTAAAATTAAACTTTCTTTAAAAAATATGTCTTCACATTATCTTATAAAGTTCATCGTTATTCAGATATTGAAAAAAATTGAGCAGTTTTTGACGCTAAATATCAAAAAAATTGCATAAAAAACAATCAATAGATACGTTTAAGATCTATACGTTAGTATTTTTACACCTTTGACAGATACAGCTGTTTCAGAAATCTATGATAAAAACCAAAAGCCTGTCTTAATAAACCCCCCTTGCCGCAGTTCCAGGAGAAATGGAATTAAACTCAAATACGAAATTTTAAGTACGGACGTCTTATCGTTATATAGTTATAACGGATATTCAAAGACAAAAATCTAAGGGATACCTTGTACTCCACAATCATTTCATTAGAACAAACGTTGATTTCTAAATTTAGGTACTAAACAATTTTTTAATTCCACGTATATTTTTAAAATTAATTTTCTACATATATATTTACAGGTTTTATCACCATCCGCCCTTAAAAAGCTGTTGAGCTTGGGTTAGAATTACTGTATTATTGTTAAATATAACGAGTACTGAATAGGACCAAAACATATTTTTTGAATTTATATTCATGCACGCACGCACGTGCGCACGCACGCACATGCGCGCGCACGCGTACACGCTCACACGCGCACACGCGCACACGCGCATACGAGCACACGCACACACGCACACAAGCACACACGCACACAAGCACACACGCACACAAGCACAAGCGCATGAGCACACGCGCACACGCGAGCGGACGCAGTTGCAGTTGCAGGCGCAGGCGCAGACACAGACGCAGTTGCAGACGCAGTTGCAGACACAGACGCAGTTGCAGGCGCAGGCACAGATTTTTTGTAAATTGTAAAACATTGCCTTGTGTACCATACTTTTCACAGTTACCACGAATATGTGTTCTGTGACCAATTTATTGTAAATTAATTATATTAATTTCGATTTCATTTTACTTGACGTGTGTGAGTACATTTGTATTAAAAAGGGACTATTACTATTATTATTGTCGCGTGACTCGAAATGACTATATTGCTTTATCATTATTTTTACTTTCTCGTGTACTACCTATATAAAAAGAAAGTATTGCAATCTAAATAAAATTTTGAAATTTTTTTTCGCGTATTTCAACGTTTTGGTGTTCCCTGAGTCGAAAAACATCGATTTCGCGAAAAAAAAATTCGTGTATGTCTGTTGATCTGTGTGTGGCTCCCAGACTAATTGTTCAATTTTAATGTGATTTGACATAGGGCCCTATATCTAAAAGTTATGTATAAAACTGGATTTTTGTAAAAATCAATTAATGGGGAAAGAAATGAGGGTGTTTTTTTGGGGATGCATTTCAAAAACCAGAGCGAGAAGATCTATCTTTATAACGAAAATATAATGAGCTTTATGAGATTTCTTTAACTTATCCAGGACCGGGATTTGAAATTTTCAAATTTGAAAATTTTAATCCCTCATAACTATGCTTCTGATAAATGAAATCTTGGAAATAAGGGATTGTATAGTAGACATATATAGTTGCTAAACTGCTATATTGGAGTATTTTTAGCACTTCCGGTTTTGCCGAAAATAACAAAAAAAAATTAATTTTGAAGTTTTGTTAATATTTTATATCAGTTTCCAAAACAAAGCTAATTTCTCATGCTATCCAAATATGTAAAAATATACAGTGATTTGAAAAATATAAGTTGAATGAGAAAAAATAATTTTTGTATATCTTATTATATTGCAAGTTATAGTGACTGGCCTATCAACGTAGAGCTTTTAAATTTACATATTTTATAGTTACACGTAACAAAAATATAATGAGCTTTCTATCTTATCCAGGATTGGAGTTAGTAATTTTAAAATTTAAAAATTTCAATCCCTTATAACTATGTTTCTAATAAAAATGAAATCTTGAAATGAAGGGATTACATAGTAGATATACATAGCTACTAAACTGCTATATAAACCCAAAAAAGATAAGTATTTTATTATGTGTAATAATGGTGAAAGTTTACATTTTCATATGCTATATTGGATTATTTTTAGCGCTTCCGGTTTTGCCGAAAATAACAAAAAAAAGTTATTTTAATGTTTTTAATATTTTGTACCAAACTTTCAAAAACAAATCTAGAGAATTTTAAAAGTAATTTGTCATGCTATCCAAATATGTAAAAATATACAGTGCAAAATATAGGGTGAATAAGAAAAAATTAATTTTGTAGGTAAGTATATCTTATTATATTGCAAGTTATACGGAGTTTGGAATTGCTGTGGGCAACAGTTAGTTTCCTTATACGAAAAAGTGTTGTGCCGAAGCGCATCGGCCATATTTTTCTAGTGACACACTTCTAAAACAAAAAACGTTTTAGTGTATGCTCCCAAAAAGAGATATTTTATGTACTCATTTGAGTTCGTAAAATGAGACTTTTTCGGACTCGGTCCCAAAAAATTGCCATACCAACTATTGACAACAATATATGTAGATAAATTAAGCAATACTGTTCCATACAACAATTTGAACAACTCTATTTTTATTTAGCACAACAATCTGAATAAATTATAAGCCCTCTAAGTTAGATATTGTATATTTATACTTTGCGTTTTGATTAATTATTTCGGGATTCTGTATCTTGCACAAAACACAGTCTAATTTTTTTGTTTACACTTTTATCATGGTAACACGATGGATAACTAGAATCCAATGCTTGCTAGTTTCGAGAAATTGCTCTAGTTTAATGTGCTTTGGGCGGTTGTTGGAAGCTTTAACGAAAACATGTCGTTTGTAACAGGTACCTCGGTTACGCCTCGTCCGAAAACAGCAGCGGTTCGTCCGCAAAACGTATATTTTGGGTACTTGTGACAAAAAATACTATTGTAATATCTTGTAATGTATTTATCAACATTCTTCGCCAATCTCATCATGTTTATGTTACATTTCTGAATATACTTAAAACTATTTTTGTTTTCCGTATACGGTATTAGTCGACGAATGTAACGTAACAGGTGAGATGTGCAGCAAGCGAAGGAGGATACTAGCAGTGCGCCAAAGACCGGAATGCCAAGTATTTACGTACCGCCTTTTTCATGTTAATTTCAAAACTTTACATTAAAGAAATACCTATTTAAAGTACATGTTTGTCTACATGATTTGTGCAATCATAAGCTAACCCACCCTTCTAATAATTATGAAAACTGTTCGGTGGAGAACAAAAGACGCCCTAAATTGAAAAATAAATTTATACGCTGACATAATTTAGGTAATGTGTCGCTGTAAAAAAAAAAAAATGTCGACCTTTTTGTAATACAATTTAAAACTTCTGCATATTATGAACATAACTACCTATATTCGTAGACTAATATCACTGCCCATTTTTACTGGACGACCCAGCTTAGTTTTGTTTTCTTTCCATTTGTTCTGCATACGATGTGTTGTATTACTACAATGTATATCGTTGGTGCGAATACCCAGCTTGAACCGGATGTTTAATCTACACACGCTGTAATTATTGTGTAAGTACATAAGTATATTATATACAGTTTATATTGTACTGCAAGCTATTGGGTTATTAATTTTTAATTTGGGGTTTACTAAATTTTTTGATTTTGGAAAGGTACAAAAATGTAGTTTGCTGAATTTTAATGTCGTAATTTTATATACGCGGAGGGGGTTGCAGTATTACTGTGGTTGATTTTTGTTTCCGTCATCTAGTTAATGTAAGGTGCACACAACTCATTTAGTTGGAATGGAAGTTACTGAATCACTTCTTTTATCAATCATTGATATTGTCGTGAATAAACAATTTTTTTTCATTCCGAGGTGAAATATATTATTACAGTCCGTGTTTCTATGGACCGAAGTATCAATTTTAGTCTCTAGGGATTAAAAGTAACTTTTAATCCCTTGGGACATAATGTGAAGAAAAACCTTGGCAGCAAATGAATCTAGATATACCTAACTAGATACCTAATGACAAATTGCGCATTCTGAATTTTAAAACTTCTGGATGAATGTTAGTATATTTAATCTTAGAATGATAAAAAAATAGCGTGTATACCGTGGGACTGAGAAATCTGTTAATCCCCGATTGAAGTCCTCGACTTCGTCGTTGTGTTACAGCGAAGGTATGTAAGAGACTCATTTTGTTTCTATATGTAAGAGGAAGGAGGACAGTATTAAGAGCCTTTTAGACAGTCCAACCTCTGGAGGGTAGGCAACCGAAGTATCCCTGCGTTCTGATTGGAGAGCCTGGGGGTAGGCCACGCCCCCTGGTCCAGGCTCCATCCAGATAAGCCCCCTGATTTCTGATTAGTGGCGGCCATTTTGTCAACGGCCATTTTTGTAATTGTTATGGCGGTAAATTGAAGTAGTATTCTAGTAAGGGGTCCCTATCTTATGAGACAGGTATAGGCGTCCGGAACTTGTTCTCTGGTCTTTGCCCCTTGGACAAAGTAGAAATTTGTAATAGTATTATAATAAGGGGCCCGATTCCATCTCTTAATACGGCTATAGGACTCTGGAACTTGCTTTCGGGTCTCCGCCCCCTGTTCGTTTCCTCTTGTTTACTATGGCGAGAAAACCTGAAATTTGAAATAGTATTATAATAAGTGACCCGATTCCATCTCTTAAGACAATAAACGACTTCAGAAATTGCTTTCGGGCTTTCGTACCCTGTTCAGGCCCTCTTGTTTACTTTGCCAGTGGTGTATTTAACAAAAACTAATGAATGTAAATTCAAGATGTTGATCTGATCGACTTCTATTAAAATATCTTGTTTATTATCGGTGATAAAGAAAGATAACGGAGTTTTCAACAATTTATTATAAGTAATATTATTTTTAAGATTACATAGGAACACATCTCGTGTATTACCATCAGGCTTAGACCGAGATGAGACGGTGCTGATGAATGGTTTATTCAATAAAAATAATAAATCACTTTAATTTACATTTCAACTTGCAATATCAACCTACTGAACACTGTAATTGGGCAGACAAAAATCCATACAAAGCAACGCGTATTTCTAGCGATACGTTGAGATTACACACACACATACGCACGCACGCACGCACGCACGCACGCACGCACGCACGCACGCACGCACGCACGCACACACACACACACACACACACACACACACACACCACACACACACCCACACCCACACACACACACACACACACACACACACACACACACACGCACACACACACACACACACACACACACACATAGTTTTTGTAAACTGCAATCACCTCAGTATTTTTGAAATGAAAGTTGGCTTTTGCAAGCTGTAACTTAAATCAAGCCAGTATTTTTGGAATGAAAGTAGGTTTTTCAAGCTGTAACCTAAACCAATCCAGTATTTTTGAAATGAATGCCTTTTAATTTTAGCCAATTATTGGGTTTTTCCAAACAAGTATTTGAGGTATTTCAGGGGCAAATATCCGAGAACAACTTCCGTAGTCCTACACCTGTCTTATGAGATAGCATGAGGGCGCCCCTTATTAGAATACTATTTCATCACCTCATTAAAACCATTCTTGTTCCAAAATATCTGCGAATAATCACGTCATCTAAAAGAGTTTGTTTGCCTTTTACGTTTTAGCTAATCAGTGGGTTTTTCCAAACAAGTATTTGAGGTATTTGAATAGTGCGAGGATGTTATTTGTGGTTACATAACTGGGGTAACCCTGAAAATAGTTACTTTAAATTAATGATTGGGGAAAACCGTTAAGTACTTTATCTTGAATTTATTTCAAAATTTGGCTGTAATTAAAAATCTGTTTATGTATTTGATTGAGATTGCTTTGACTGAGATTAATTTGATTACGATTGACTTGATTGAGATTAAAAACACACCAGTAGATGACGTAAAAAACAATTAGGGGCAAATATCCGAGAACAACTTTCGGAGTCCTACACCTGTCTTATGAGATAGCATGAGGGCGCCCCTTATTAAAATACTATTTCATCACCTCATTAAAACCATTCTTGTTCCAAAATGTCTGCGAATAATCACGTCATCTAAAAAAGTTACAAACTACTGGGGAAGCTACGAGATACAACTCGAGTCAAACCTGCCAAATTCACTTACTCATGTGCTCTTGCTTTCTTAAATCTAAAACTCTGCTAAACATCATTCCCATACCCGCTTATCCATTTTAATAGCTGATCGTGATCACTTTCCCCTACATGGTAATACAATCACGGACCACCGTGTATGTGAAACCTTGTAAGCACGTGTTAGGGCAATTTTTATTTAGCATAAGAATTTAATATCACAGGTGTCACCAACAATTCCCATACCCCCCATTATGTGTTGAAGAAAGTTAATGCTTTATTATATTAATTTGGAGAAATAGTTTCCTTTATCTCATGAACTGTAAAAATTAATAGTTGTGGTTAATATCCTTTATTATAGATATTCCAGAGAAAAAATGTGGAAATAAATCACGTCTGTCAAATTAAAGTCGCCCCTAATGTTGTCTAAAAGACCATCAGGGCATAAACCTTACAGTTAAAATTGTAGTAAGTAAAACATTTTACCTCTGAATGAATTAACATCATAAATATAAACATCAATAGTAAACGAACGAAACTTTTCTTTACAATTAAAATTCTACAAACCTACACTGAAGGTATCTGCGACCAACTTAATTACAATTTTTTTAAAACCAATTAGTGAGAGTACATTGAAGGCAAGTTAATTTGGAATCGAACATACATAAGATCTTTTTTGTAACATTATTTTAATTAATAATCGTTTGAATGATAAGAATAATACTTCGTAGCACATTAAGTAATAACGTTAGGCGATTGATTTTTGTGTAATACATTCCGATCATTAAGAAAAAATACAGAATAAAACATGTTTCAAACAAAAATTAAACAACGTATAAATTTTTACTACGTAGTTGGAGCTATGCAAGCCTTTGCGAAATATTTTGGGTTTCTAGTTTGGTCATCTCAAGACACGAATGAAAGTAGCAAATTTCTAAAAGTTTGGAATGTTGTATTTAAAACATGTTTAATATTAACATGTATGTTTCACTACAAATACTGTGGGGAGGCATTTCTTACTGTAGAATCACTAACAAGCGTTGCACCATATTATATAAGTTACGTTTCTATTATCCAATACATAATAACAACAAGCATGTACAACAAAAGAATTAGTATAATAGTAAAATCAGTTGTAGAAATTGACAGTAATATACAATATGGATTAAAGAGAAGAATAAAATATCTAAAATCAAGAAAATTATTTTGTCTAAGTATACTAATGTATTATTTATTGTTTAGCCTGACAATAGTACTTGATTCTATAGTAGCAGTGGCTGAAAACTTTTTAGTAGATCAATTCCGATGTTCGGTTACCTTATCATTATCTACCAATCTGAACGCAAATTTAACGTGCTTTTTATTATTTATCTTGAGAGAACTGACAAACAGAATAACAATTGTTAACAATTCCATTAAGAATTTAAGGATTAGATCATCAATAAAAGTAACCCAATGGATCTATAAGGAAATATTGCATTTGGGAAAAGAAATAAATATCGTTTTTGAAATACATTTGTTCTTTAAAATAATTTTATACGCTTGCTGTTCGCTACACTTTTCTTTCTGGATGAGTATGGATAGCTTTTATGGCAAATCGTACACATGGAGTATTTACCTCAGCATCTATGTTTGGATAAGTACAATTACACTGGATTTTTGGCTTACTATTTACAATTTTGTTAAATTTAAGAAAGAGGTAAGGAGATATAAATTGCAATATAGGGCACACTGATTAATAGTATATTAGATAACAAGAGATTGAAGTGACTCATTTAATCCCGTGAATAGAGATTGTTGGTCGAGGGCAACTATTCAAGGGATTAAGGAACTTCAATCCCGTGGTATCTACTTTTTTTTTGTAAAAATGTGCCATGAGTTGCTAGCTATACAGATTTCATGCGCGCATTCCGAGTAGTAGAACAAAGATACTTTATCCGAGGGGACAACCACTTGCCTGTAAAGACACTTTCCGTATTGTTCCGGTACAGAAGGTTTCTGTGGTATGTCGGTAAAGAATATTTCTGTCTTCTGTCGATAAGTACGTTTATATTATGTCGATAGATTTATACATTACGCCGTAAAAAATCCAACTTGAGAATCTTGCTTTACCACAAACGCCATTGAGTCACCCATTTTAGAAATTATCTCTTTGCTGAGTACACCTTCCGGAATCATTTATAACTTGGTTACAGAGTATAATTTAGTTGTTTAGGAACAATTTTAGTATCTGCGATTAGGGATCTTGAAACTAGACCAGGCTCTTGAAATCAGGTTCAGGATTTTGAAAATTATATCTCCTTTGAAGAATTGATTGGGCGGGCAGTTAACCTTCTCTTCAGAATTAAACGTTGTATTGTATGATTATGACAATTTTGGCATACTCTCCATTAGACATAATGAAAGTGATGACATCTAAGTGCCTTTGAATACCTTAGTACTGGATTTTTGTTAATTTTATGTTTAAAACAAAATTTCCTGGGATTGTATAATAACTATAAGTGAACGTTATTTTATACGATATATAAAATTATTTTTAGTAACAAGTAATTAAAAATGTAGGCAAATGAATTAATAGAGTAGGTAACAATAATTACCTACCTGAACATTCGATTTTAGAGGTTAATCAAAACACCCAAACATATGCGACAAAGAAACTAGCAAGGAAGCCATCTTAGCAACACGCACTCACGCACGCACGCACGCACGCACCCACGCGCACGCGCGCGCACGCGCACCCGCGTACCCGCGCACACGCGCACACGCGCACACGGGCACACGCACACACGCACACACGCACACACCCACACACGCACACACACACAAACACACGCACGCACGCACGCACGCACCCACGCACGCACGCACGCACACACAGACGCAGACGCAGACGCAGACGCAGACGCAGACGCAGGCGCAGACGCAGACGCAGACGCAGACGCAGGCGCAGACGCAGACGCAGACGCAGACGCAGACGCAGACGCAGACGCAGACGCAGACGCAGACGCAGACGCAGACGCAGACGCAGACGCAGACGCAGACGCAGACGCAGACGCAGACGCAGACGTAGACGCAGCGCAGACGTAGACGCAGACGCAGACGCAGACGCAGACGCAGACGCAGACGCAGACGCAGACGCAGACGCAGACGCAGACGCAGACGCAGACGCAGACGCAGACACAGGCACAGACACAGACACAGACACAGACACAGACACAGACACACACACACACACACACACACACACACACACACACGCAATCACTCAAACAGATGCAAATAAGCAACCATACTAAACAAGCAAGCAAGGTTGCCAATCATAAAAACACTAGTCAAACTACAGAAACCAGCAAATCAGCTAACAAACAAACATATAAACGCACAAAAAACAGCCAAAGAATCACTCAAGTGCCGAAAATCAGGAACAGCCAATAATCTCTGGAAACTAACTACACAAACCACTAAAGAAATATCTGGTGTGGATAATTATGCAACCTCTTTTAAAATAAGTTCATTAAGAAATTAAGCAACATTCTAAAAACAAAAACAATAATTTGTGTCATTCATGTCAGACAGAGGTTGATAGACATCTAGATGCTAACTTAAAAATTCAAAGAAATGAAATAATCCTATATATAAAAATAATCGGGTCATTTAGTTCACGCAGATTGCTAGACAACCGCTTGACGGATTTCGATGATTTTTTTATTTTTGATATGAAGGTAATTTTGAGTAGAAAGAAATAACAGAGCCAAAATTTTATTTTAAGGCTTTAATTTTTCTAGTCTAGCCGCCGACGCTAATATTGTTGTCCATTTACATATATTCGTTTGTATTTAATTTATTATACGTTTTATTATCATCATTAAATTTAATTTTAAACGCAAAATTTTGCGGAGGTAGGGCTAGTTTCAATTATAATTTTTTTTGAGTTACTACGCAACCCCCTTGATACGTTCATAACGAAAACAGGCAACATTGTAAAAAAAAACAATAAATAATCTGTGTCAGAATGACATTTAAAACTTTATGTCAGATAGTAATAAACAATTTTAGCGTTCAGGTCTACAGAACAAATTTCTGGTAGCTCTTGAGTCTGAGACCTTCAGGATCGGGATTGAAACGACTTTGTGAATGATTAACTTATATAAAACATATCTGTTATCAGCACTTTTATTGTGCAAATTAATATAAAATTCTATATAATAAATGAAATAAACTTAAAATATCCTAGCTAAATAATAAAACAATAAAGAATGAAAGTAAAAATTAATTCTTGTTACCCTGATTCTATTGCGGTTGGGGACGACGCAGACACATACACATACACACAGACACACACACACACACACACACACACACACACACACACACACACACACACACACACACACACACACACACACACACACGACACACACACACACACCACACACACACACACACACACACACACACACACACACACACACACACACACACACATACACACGCACACACACACATACACACACACACACCACCACCACACAACACACACACACACACACACACACACACACACACAACACGCACACACACACGCATACACACACGCACACACACACACACACACACACACACACACACACACACACACAAACAGTTCTTACCTCGCCCTCTATGGGTGTAACTGTAAAGTAGCTAATTACTAAATGTTTTTTTACACCTGAAATAAATGCTTTAAAATGTTAATTAGAATGATGTGTGTTATTTGGGTGCGTCAATATTGGTGAGCTGATTTGGAGGTTACACAGGAAGTTACAACAGGTGAGTTAGTTTGCTATTATTTGAATTAGGTAGGAAATTATGGTTAGGATAAATACCATGTGGTTTTGAAATTGGGGCTTCTGAAGTTGTATATTTGAGTAGTTTAATATTAATTATGGATGCCTGGATGAAATGCAAAGCAGTTATGTGTACTTTGATGATAGTGGAATAGGTTGGACAGGTTTCGCAGGACATATACAGTAGGAGGGGAATATCGGCTTTAATTATGATGATACTCAGGTAGGGTTGATGATTAAGTAATGAAGGGATACGAAAGTATCTACGTAAAGAGTAGTGGTACGAATATACGTTGTTGGAGTGTAATTAAGGGCAGGGGAAATCGTATTCGGAGCCTTAACTGCCGGCAAATGGTAAAAGGGGGTTTTCGGTTTCAAGGTGGTTTGTTTGAGTAGAAGTTTGAGTAGGAGTAACTAGACTTTCGGTGCAAGACCTCCGTCGAACTAACTACGTCGGATGGAATAATTCAAAAGCCCACCTCGGTGTAAAGCAGTCAATATGTTGGTCGGAATTATATTACATTTCTCTTTTGTTGAGGGTGGTTGTATTCAACTGTAGAGAGTTTCTGGGGGCCGCTATAATTAGTAATGCGGGGCGGTGCCTCCGGCAAACTAAGTACTACGTATCTTAGGTCCATTTATATACCGGACTCGGTGCTAACTGCAGCTAAGAGCGTTTTATATAAACGTGAGTACGAAGAGCGTGGTTATAAGAATATATGATTAAGGGATGTAAGTGATGGATGATTGTGGTGTGTTAAGGGGTGGCAGGTTTGGTTATTTAATTAAGGATGTTGGTATGTTCTGGCAGGACAGGTAAATCAGATTTTTGGTACAATAAAGGATGTAGGTCTGATATGAGTCCATGGAAATAATAATCAGTGTCATAAGGACGGGTGTGGTCAGAATAGGATCGGAAAGAACGGAGTTAGGGTCAAATATATGCTTTTTTCTTGTTAATATGCTCATGCTTATATATATATATATATATATATATATATATATATATATATATATATATATATATATATATATATGTATATCTTAGTCGTAGACTGTTCAGGAGTCCTTCTCCTTATCAGCCCTGGTCAATCCATGTTTATTGGTGTTGCGATGTTTTGTGTTATTGTATAGTTTACAATCATGAGATGTGGTTATGTTTGGTGTAAAAAAAAAGAAAAAAAGAAATTTATTTGAGTATTTAATTATGTGTTAATTGGTTTAAGTGAGTATGTTGTTTAGTGGGGTGTAGCGTGCTTAGTGTGGTTAATCCTATCCGTTGTCCGGTTTCTTGCTAGGTCGTCATCGAATAGACGGGGAGATGCGGGGGGCATATGGGATCTTATGTGGGGATTCTTCCATCTGCTCGGGGAGGTCGTCAAGGAGTTGTGTAAGGATCGAGGGGGGATGCTTGAATTTTAATTTAGGTTTTCTCCGTGGGAATTGGTGAAAACGGTAGGGCGTGGTAAGGATCTCTTTGGTAGGGATAGTGTCGCCGAAGGTTCTTTTATGTGCAAAGTTCTTCTGTAGTGTTTGGATTCTGTGTGTGATGGTTGGTATGTTTGCGTGTTGTGTTGTGAGGTCGCTAGGGTACCTGAGAGGTAACTTATGTATGCGTCTGACTATTCGGCGTTCACAGGAAGCAATAGAGGAAAGGTGATTGGGGTTTATGTTAGTGTATATGGGTGCTCGGAAATCCATAACAGGGCGAATATGTGTTTGGAAAGTGTGTTGTAGTGTTTTGGCGTGGCAACCTCTGATTCTACCCCGGAGGGCGCCCAGTAGCTTTGCTCGGTTTCTTATCCTATTAAGTGTTCTTTGTACATCGGGGAGCCAATTGAGGGTTCTAGTAAAGAGGATTCCTAGGTAGGTGACTTTTTGTTGGAGTGGGAGTCTTTCTTGGTTTAGGGTGAGGGAAACCTTTCTGGAGGCAAGGTTTGGGAAGTTATCGTCGGTGTAATTAGGATGCCGGAAGAGGATTGTTTGCGTTTTGATGGGATTGACGGGGACTCTCCACCGGTTCGCCCAGTTGGAGAAGTTCCGGAGGGTTTTGGATAAGAGGCGGGAGGCTGTTTCGCTGTTCCGATTAACCGTCCAGAAGACGGTGTCATCAGCAAACTGCGCAACAACTACTCCGGGTTGTCTGGGAATGTCGGATGCGAAGATAATGTAGAGAATCTGGGCTAAGGCAGAACGTCGCGGTACGCCTGCTGTAGGTTGGAAAGGATCTGAGAAGGTTTCCCCATCTTTGACCCGAACTGACTGGTTGGTCAGTTACGAGAGTAGGAGTTTGGAGAAGGGGCCGGGAATGTTGAGGTTACGGATCTTGTGCAGGAGACTGGCGTGCCAAACCCTGTCGAATGCTTGCTTAATGTCCAGAAACACAGTCAGATTGCATTGCTTGTGATTGAATGGTCTGGTGGTCTCTGTAAGTAGCTTCAACAAGGGATCGTAACGTGTTCGGTTGGGACCAAATCCGGATTGGCTTTTGGGAAGGAGGTCGTTAAATTTGAGATGATCCCTGAGTCGCCTGGTTAGAATCTGCTCAAAGCATTTTCCGAGGCAACTCAGGAGGAAGGTTGGTCTATAGGAGGAGGGTGAGGTTAGGTCGGCGTGGGGTTTGGGTATCATGACGGTAGAGGGCGATTTTCAGTCCGTCGGGAAGTGGGATAGGATTAAGCATTAGTTGTAGATGTTGGAGAGTAATCGGAGAATTGACGATACATTCGTCTTTTCTCTTAGATCCAGTTCACTATGTGTTGTGGGAGCGGTTTGCGGAAGTGTCGATGTTTTTTAGTGGTACAGAGATGTCGACCGCTTCCGTAATTACGGAAGTTAGGTCTCCAATGGCTCTCTCTCTAGATCTTGGGTCGTTTGAAGATTGGGTGTAGGAAGGTTGTTGAAGATCTGTTCGGAGAACACATTCTCGTCTGATTTTGAAAAATCTTTAATGACTGTGTATTGAGGAGATGTAGGGGGAGCTGGACAAAATGAAGTTTTGACCAGTAGTGATATGTGATCTGATGTGGTCGTGGTGCCTAGAAATCACTCACGATCGAAATAGTGAGCTGTGGGTTCGGAAACTATAATGTGATCTACTACTGAGGCACCTAAATGTTCGAAGTATGTTGGCTGTGTGTTGGCGATTCGCAAGAGCGGCAACTGCAACAGAGCCTATAATAGCCTGTTACCGTTGCTATTAGTTGCGGTGTCACCGAATTGGATGTGGCGCCGAGGATTTTGGGTTCTAGGATGTCCTTATCTACGTGACGAATCACGCAGGAAAAGGAGGGTGCTCTAAGAGTGGTGTTTTAAGGACGGGGAGCGGATGGTTGGGTCAAGGTTACTGTGGGATCACCAAAATGGTACATTATATATATATATATATATATATATATATATATATGTTCACTCTTAAAATTTCACTTTTACCGTGTTTATATTTAGCATTGGTGGGAACGTTCGGTTGCCTGTTTCTTTTTTTCTTTCTTTTTTCTAGTATTTGAGACGAATTAACCTATTTACTATATAAAATAAAGGGACAAACTGAACCGCCCTTCCAACAAAATTTTGTAAATAATTTATGAATAACAAATATTTTAACTTTGATATAATTTTTGGGCTGTTGTGAAACCATAGCAAGTGTATCTGTATGTTAAATAAGTTTTGGTTATTAAAACGCTTTTCTAGTGTAGGTATAGAAGGTTAAACCTTTAAATTATTAATGTGTTATAATAATTTTCTTTTGGGTTTGATGTAAAAAACCCTCTGTACTTGCGGACGTCGCGATTAATTTCATTTTGGGTCTATTTAGGTGTTACATATACCGTATTGGTATATATAAATTATTATATTATATTATTTATATCGGTATATATAAAGTTTATAAAAAAATTAATTTCGTTTGGTTGATACTGTATCTACTCCTATTTCCTGGCATTACACTACAACTTTTTTTCTTGTTCTCTCTTCCCCCTTTTGCTCCCTTTTCCTTTAATTCCCTATTCACCTCTTTAGACATCGCTATCCAGAAGTGGGGGTAACGGTGAGTTTTGATTTGGGGAGCGACTTCTGGCGCACGTGCAAATGCGAACGCAAACGCAAGCTCAAGCGCAAACGTAAGCGCAAACGCAATCGCAAACGCAAACGCTAACGCAAACGCAAACACAAACACAAACACACTCATCAATTTAGAAAATGTTAACCATTATTTGTGGCTGTATAGAATTTTGTCATAAGACTTTGATAGTCCTTTTTACTCCCTTAGCGGAGAAATTTTGGATTCGGTAAAACACCTAATTACTTATTTTATTAGTAAATATCAAAATGACTATTCTTTTTGTATGTTAAACTTATAGCAGTATGCGCGTTATATGTGATTATACCATAACACTTTGATACGAGTGCAGCATGCATTTCAAATAAACAAATAAGACGTGTCCATGTATCTGTTGCGTTGTTACTATCTTCCTAGTTTCATGTTGATAAATTTATTATTACAGATTTTCACATAAGAACATTAGTACCCAATGTAACCCATTAGCTGAAACACCTATTATCTGAATTAAATATAAATCCGTTTTTAGTAGATAACGGTTTTTTGTAAATAATCCACCTTCCAAATTTCATAACTAGGTTTAGGGGTTACGACAAGGTGTTGTTAGATGGGTCAGGTCAAAGCGTTTTATATATTGGCTAATAAAAAGAAACAAATATATTATTTTTATCATTAAATTAATTAGTGTAAACGCAATACCTTCTGAAAGGGTACTTATACACCTATATGTAACTCGAGTTTAACAGGTGAATGACATAACTTTTGTAAATGAATAAAAACGGATAAACGATGACATCGTAGTACATAAAAATAAAGAGCGCAACAATTTTTTTTTTGTTTTTTAGTTTAGTCGTCTTCAACTCATGGATCAATTATATACAGCAAATTCTTAATTGCACGGAATTATATATTTAAAATATATGTAATGTTCACCTGTGTATTTTTTCGTTATCACTTATGTAGATTGTCATTTTTCACCCTTCTGTCAACAAGGTACAGCATCGGATACAGCTTATTCATTTGTGTATTGGAGTACATTGTGACGACTAGTATTTACAACTAACGATATTTTCTGATAATTAAATTGGTAGATAAAATTGATACTTTAGTATTAAGGTCTCTGGGGGAAAGTATGGATTGTTTCAAATCCAGAAGAATGTGTGTTATAAAAATATTATTTTATTATTTTATATTTTTAATAGCAATAGGAATGAATACACTATTGACAATTTTTCATCAAAGAATCGTGCATTTACAATATTGTTTTTTGATAATAACAATATTTACAATCGTGTACGCAAACATAACGTATTTTTTATGACTTATGTTAGCAGAATTAAGAAACAGAATCCAAATCGTTAGTTATTCAGTTAAAATTTAAGAACCTGGCGATCTCTTTATTTAATTAATACAATATATACAAAATTATAGTATGCAGGAAAAGAAATTAACAGTGTGTTTGAAACACATTTGCTGCTTAAAATAGCAACATACTATTATTTCTTCTAAAATCTTGCATAATGGTTAACTACGAATGATTCTTATGAAATCGACCTCGATACTTTGAAAACGTATGTTCATCTAACTTCGATCATTATACATGGTACAGAATTTTTGTCAACAGTTTACTATTTCAACACATTTAAAAAAGAGGTTAGTGTAATCTTGTGTATTGAGAAATATTGTATGCAGAGTGTGGCACAAACACCGATCTGTGTAAGAACTAAAGAAGTGTAACATCTTAGTACAGTTTTACGTTATTTACACATTTTCACTTTACCTTCATTTATTGCGTGGGAATGTAATAAAAACACAACTTTAACCATTTCTACTCTTTTACGAATTTATTATTTAATAGAAAGTTTTGAGAGTTAAAAATAATTTAAAAAGAAAACGTATTATTTTTAGTATGATTAATAAACTGTTCAAAATCTGTATAGAAGCGTATCTTAGATATTATGTTCCGGCAAAACTTTTCTTCCTGTCATAAAATTCATTTAATCGATCGATATTGTACTGTTTCGAAGGAGAAACACCTTACACCCTTGTTCCAAACAATGCTGACACTATATTATTGTAAGGACGTAATGTTAATTGAATAGGCGTTTTTATGGTAGTTTGTATTCATTTTCGGGATTAACTGCACAACAAAAAGAGTTGTTTACTACAGAGTTTCACGTCAAAGACTAATTGTGTTATCTTATACTTTTGTGCGTGTGCGTGTGCGTGTAGGTGTGCGTGTGCGTATGCGTGTGCGTGTGCGTGTGCGTGTGCGTGTGCGTGTGCGTGTGCGTGTGCGTGTGCGTGTGAGTGTGCGGCGCGTATGCGTGTGCGAATGCTTGTGCGTGTGCGTGTGCTTGAGTGTGAGTTCGAACGTTAGTGAGTGAATGAGTATGTGAATGCGTGCGTGCGGTAGTGTGTGTGAGTATGTGAGTGTGTGAGTGTGTGAGTGTGTGAGTGTGTGTGTGTGAGTGTGTGTTGTGAGTGTAGTAGTGTGTGTAGTTGTGTGTAGTGTGAGTGTGTGAGTGTAGTAGGTGTGTGTGTGTGAGTGTGTGTGTGTGTGAGTGTGTGTAGGTGTGTGTTGTGAGTGTGTGATGGAGTGTGTGAGTGTGTGAGTGTGAGTGTGAGGTGTGTAGTGTGTGGGTAGTGTGGTGTGAGTGTGAGTGTGTGAGTGTGTGTGTGTGTGAGTGTGAGTGTGTGAGTGTGTGGTGTGTGAGTGTGTGAGTGAGTGTGTAGTGTGTGAGTGTGTGTGTGTGAGTGTGGTGAGTGTGAGTGAGTGTGTGAGTGTGTGAGTGTGATGTGTGAGTGTGTGAGTGTGTGAGTGTGTGAGTGTGTGAGAGTGTGAGTGTGTGGAGTGTGTGAGTGTGTGAGTGTGTGAGTGTGATGTGTGAGTGTGTGAGTGTGTGAGTGTGTGTGTGTGAGTGTGAGTGAGTGTATGTGAGGTGTGAGTGTGAGTGTGTGAGGTGTGAGTGTGTGGTGTGATGTGAGTGTGTGAGTGTGTGAGGTGTGAGTGTGAGTGTGAGTGTGTGTGTGTGAGTGTGTGAGTGTGAGTGTGTGAGTGTGTAGTGTGTGAGTGAGTGTAGTGTGTGAGTGTGAGTGTGTGAGTGTGTGAGTGTGTGAGTGTGTGTGTGTGTGAGTGTGTGAGTTGAGTGTGTGAGTGTGTGTGATTGTGTGAGTGTGTGAGTGTGAGTGAGTGTGTGAGTGTGTGAGTGTGTGAGTGTGTGAGTGTGTGAGTGTGTGTGAGTGTGTGTGAGTGTGAGTGTGTGAGTGTGTGAGTGTGTGAGTGTGTGAGTGTGTGTGTGTGTGAGTGTGTGAGTGTGTGAGTGTGTGAGTGTGTGAGTGTGTGAGTGTGTGTGTGTGTGAGTGTGTGAGTGTGTGAGTGTGTGTGAGTGTGTGTGTGAGTGTGTGAGTGTGTAAGCGTTTTAGTGTGGGATTGTGTGTGAGTGTGTATGTGGATGTGTGATTGTGCGCGTGGATGCGTATGCCCGTGTATTCGTGACTCAAGTAAACTTTCTCATAAGCGGTGTTTAGGTAAAGGCTAAAATTGTACGCTCAAGGGATACCTTTTATCTAACGTCGGCACACAGTTCAAATTACAAGACGAGAATTATGGACGCTAGTTTACTGGTTAGACGTATGGGGATGAATCCCCACCATTCTAATTGCTCACACAAAAGCTTTAGGAACAACTGCAGCAAAATACCCTGTTGCAGGGGCAGACGTAAAAGGGTTAACTATACCTGGGAGTATACTGAGAAGATTATTGGATAATGGTTGCCTGGATCAGTTACCTAAAGGATGTATCGTAGGGTTTGTAGCAAATAAAGCATTCAACGGTGATTATCCAGCAAATCCGTTCAATTATCATCACATCATTATTAACTACATGTCGTTATATATTGATGGCCAGCAAAATTCTTTAATGGTCTTACAACTAGACTTTACAACTAATGGTTTATATGTAAGAGCATATCACCCCTTATTCTCCGGTACGGGTATTCATTTTTTGAATGAGGGCAATAAATATCGAGAAGCGATTATCTCAACGGCAACTGTTTAATGGCCTTTGACCTAACTCCTGACTTACCTTCAAACGCTAGCACGCACTGGAATTTAGTTCTCTGTACCTGGAAGTCCACTTTCAAGAAGCTCTTGCGGAAACCGTTAACTGTATAGTGTATGGCGAAGTAGATAACATGATTGAGATCGATAATCATCGGAATGTCGTCGTAGATTCTACCTGTTAAGAGGGATAACTCTAAATTACAAGCTTCAGTGTTCAGCAACAGCTGAAAGAAGATGGACACATACTTGGATGTACAAGGGCTTAGAGGTGTTAACTACGAATTCATACCGAAAGAAATTGCCGTGTTTACAGATCGTATTGATTTATTACTGATGCTGGTAAAACCACCTCGATATTATTTTATATCAAAACCAGATAAGGATTTAGAGAATAAACTTCATGTTCTGAAATAGCGGTCGGGATATGTACCCTACAACCACTTCCAGGAGCAGTTGATAAGAGCGTGGCTGCTTTTTAACAAAATTCAACTTAAGGGTAGTGAGAAACAACAGTTTTAAAGAGTTCTTAACAAGCCAATGCTAAACCTGGACGAGAATGGTTGTCTGTCGATTAAAAAATTAAAAAAGGAAGCAAAAGAGTATAGTTGTTTAAACCACAACATCGAGTCACCTATGTGTGCTCTGGAAAACGTATTACTATTGCAGGACTGGACGCATACCAACTCCAAAAATGATGATAATGTTTTTGTATTTTAGATTAAATAATTTACCAATAGTCGATTTTGTAAATCAACTTTTCACTACATGTTTAATTGGAAATGATGAAATAATTAAGTTATTATTTTTCTACAATTCCACCCTGATAAATAAAAGGAATTTTAGTACTTTAGTGTTTTTAATTACGATTTACGGTGACTGTAACGTATGATTCTAGCTTGAAACGTGTTTCAGCTAGGCGAACCAAGATACAGACACAAGACCTAAGTCTAATGTTTTGAAAAAAGTTTCTACGAACACGAATGGTATTTTAAACTTTAAGTTTTCGCTCTTAACAATTACAGAAATCTACATCTACTTTTTTCTATAATATATCAGTAGATGGAGCCACGCACACAAACAAACAAGGGGACCACTATAGTGGGGCTAAGACTCTGTGAGAAATTTAACAGTGCTAACGGTGTCTTATGAGATAGTATGTGGGTCCCATACTATTTCAAATTACCCTCTACAACAGTTAAATCTACATTTAAAAATATACAATTAACGATTAACCTCTATTGCAGAAAAATATACCACTAGATGGCGTCACAAGTAAACAAACAAAACCAACCAATCAGAATACAAAGCCTTAGGCCTTCAACCAGAACACAGAGCCCGGAGTTTAAGGACCAATCATAAACCAGGGTGCGTGGTTTACCCTTAGGCCCTCCAATCAGAACGCGCGACCTGAGGTAGTATGCGCGAATATGAAGAATCACCTGGAAGTGGGCATGGTCACGTGACCCCACTCCCACCCCTTTTAATTGTGACATCATCTGATTCAAAGTGGTGGGGGATTGCTAACCCCCTTCTACTTATAGTTTTGTGTAACTAAATAAGCTGGCGTTTTAATTTTCTTGGGCCGTGGTTGGTTTTTTTACTATAATTATTTTATATATGTAGTTTTTTCGAATCAATTCATGCCAGCTAAGGGTTTACGGGTGGCTCTAAAATGTATTTGGTAATGACTAATCACTAAACTACAATGTTCTTATATTAATTTTTTTAATTTTTTTGGATAAAGTCCATTTCCATTCTATATGAAGATTTTTTTTATTTTAATTTTCATCAAAATTTGAAGTTTTACGGGGTAAATTCTTTGTTTACGGATACAGCAAGTTTTTAATTTTGCAAAATTCGCAATGGGTAATGTTACATCCGCGCACATGTAATAATACGACTACTGTGATTATTTTTTTATTTCAAAAAATATTAAAAATGTATTACCTCCTCCACTTTTAAGCTTGTAAAAAAGTAGATAATCAGCTAAAATGAAAAATTGCCTCCTAGAGGTGAGAGTTCCACAAAAAGCAAGGATACAGTGTTTTTTTTATAGTTTACGTACTGATTCTATAATTGAAACCGTACTCTTATCTTTTGTATTTAGGGTGCGAAATGAAGTAACAGTTACACATAATTTACCTACAGGCTTTAACAGTATTAACGCTGATTGAGCATTAAGATACTTTGTTAATAATCTTTTATGTATTTTAGAATGTCAGATGGAAACAAAAAACTATTTAGTGCTCAATACAAAATAAAAAGTCTCGAAAAGCAGTCACAAATTGATAAACAGGCTGGGAGTTTACTGAACTACCTAGGAACTAAGAAAAAAGAGTTTGACAACCCAGAGTTGTTCCAAGCTGAAGCAGACACGAACTTAAATTATAAGGATAATATCGATCAGGTAACCGTAACCGATAAAGACACAAATCTAGAAGAATCTACTCCGGGAACTTCTAAAGAAAATACACAACCTGTGATTATCTTGGATGCCGATCCAGGATCTTGGCCATCTAGTTTGTCAGATGCTGAAAGATGTTTTTTAGTAAAAGAGGGGTCACCTAAACCATAAAAGGACTTAAGTATCCAGTTGATAACACCGGTTGAAGATTCAGTTCGCATTATCATACGAAAACATAGAAAAACGGAGACAAAGCACTGCGCAACTGGTTAGTCTATTCGATTATAATAAACTGTGAATATTGCTGTCAACTTTTTAGTCGCTCTTTTAGTTTTCTTTACACGTTGGGGGCACCTCAGATACATTAGTCATCAAAGAATCACACATTCACTGCCAAATGTCTTAGATTGAATTTGGTCGGCGATTACAATCTTCTAAAACTATTGACAATGAGGCAAAAAGGCTTATTGCTGCAGAGACAAATTATTGGTATGAGGTGATTCTACGTATTGCGTCAACAATAAAAATGCTTACTCAAAATCGTTTAGCCATTAGGGGTGCCAGTGAGAAACTTTGTGATTTTAATAATGGAAATTTTTTACATATCATTAAACTACTAGCTTAATTTGATTCAATAACGAAAGCGCATGTCCGCAGAGTGCTCAAGAAACAAGAAGCTAAAGTTCACTATCTTCGAATCCAAAACGAACTGATTTATCTTTTACATTCACATATTAAATCACATCTCTCCTGATGTAAGTAAGATAGAGCGAATGACATTTTTAGTTAGATATGTGTCTTTTGACAAATATAACCTCAATGATATTATCATTAAGGTTAATTAAAGATTTTTATGCTTTCTTCCAGTTAAGAAATCGACAGGACAAGAACTTTCAAATGTAATAAGTGAAAAACTTGCAAAACTGGGATTAAATTTGCAGGATGTGACAGACCAGGCTTACGGCAACGGGGCCAATATGAGAGCTGATAAATCAGGGGTACAATCTGGAATAAGGGTGATGAATCCACGAGCATTTTACCTACCATGTAATAGTCACTCATTAAATTTAGTCTCAACGATATGGCAAAGGTGTTCTTAGAAGTCGCAAATTTTTTTAATATATTTCAAAAAATTTACTTCGTCAACGTTTACATGGGCCATATTATTAAAATATGTTAAGAGACTAACTCTAAAACCACTGAGTGATACTCGTTGGGAAACTCGAGTAGAAGCTTTAAAGCGTTTAAGGTATCAATTGGGAAGTATTTACGGAGTTGAAATTGAAGCTTCTATAAGAGATGATGCTTCTGGACTGTTGCACTGTATTAAACAAATTAAGTTTTTATGCCCCATTGTAATAGGGTATATAATCTTAAATTACATTAATACGATCAGCAAGCCACTACAGACCAAGGACGATGATTTATCATCTGCTATCGAACTAACAAAAAATTGTACAATTTTTTTCAAGGATCCTCATTCGGATGAGGCTTCTAGTAAAATGCTTTGTGATGGAAAGGAACTCACTGACGTTATTGACAACCCAGATGACTACGAGTTAGCACAACCGCGTCATAGAAAAACTGATAACTTTCTATACGAAGCGCGCGATGATCCAGTCGCAGATCTCAAATTAAAATTTAAAATACACTTTTTTTTGTACAATAGATCAATATGTTAACGCTTTAGAATCCAGATTTGATTTGATGAATATCTACAGCAATCATTTTCAATTTTTGTTCAACTTACATAATGTGAGAAATTTACCTAAAAACGAGGTAATGAAATATTGTAAGGACTTGAAAATACTATTGACTGATGGTGAACGCACTTGAGCTAGTAGATGAAATAGAATCTGTTTTAGGGTTTGTAAATGCAAAACAAAATTCAATTGAGGTTTAACCCTCTATGGCCCGATTTTATAAAAGTTGAAATAAAAAAATAATGTACCGTTACATCGTTCTAATATTGTTTATTAACGTAAGTATCTTATAATAAAATAAAAAAAAGTCATCCCTTAATATAGTTACTTGGAAGCAGCGCTGGTCGTCACTGGGTGTGAAACTGCATAAAGCAGTTGGATGTTGGTGTGAAGCATAAATATTGCTTACACTTAGAGCAAACCACTTTAGGAATTCCATGGCATCCTGAATTCTTACATCTTCCCCTCTTCTCACTAAAAGTAGGCCAATGTGCAGTTTTGTCTCTTCTAGTGTCTTCTGTGGGTATTTCAGCTATCTTGCCTTTGCGTTTCTTATTTTCAATCTCCTGCTGAATATTTGGGGAGCCAGTAGGACGTCCTCTTTTTCGGTGATCAATTACATCCTTTCCTATTGTGCACAATCTGTGAGCTAAATCAGTTTTAAATTGCAACAGACTCATTTGATGCTTGCTAATAATATTACTCCGTTTGCAGTAAATGAACGGGCTTATTGTCATACCACTTTATTGCAATGATGTCAACATCTTCTTTTTTTGCTTTTCGTACTTCCATAGTACCTCTCCCCTTTTTCGACATTTCTTTATCTACAGAAAAGGTACACCCTTCCAAATGATCCAGTCTGACTGCTCCCAGGCTCAGTATACCTAGTTTGAATAGCTCTACTTGCAGTTTTGGACTGTTGAACCACTTATCATAGTAAATTCTGAAGTATTGGTTTCTAGGAACAATGTTTGTAAGCCGCATAACAACATTTCCACTGATGCCTACATCAGTAAAGGTTGGATCGAGGGGTACTGAACCGGAATATAGTTCCCAATTGTAAATTATACCATCTGATCCACATAAAACGAATGCTTTATAGCCCCACTTTTTCAGCTTCTTTTTCAAATATTGTTTCAAGGAATGCCTTCCCTTGAATGAAATTATTTGCTCATCCACACAAATTTGTTCAGTCATAGGAATTTTGTTGAATTTTTCAATTAGTTTATTTATCAAAGGAAGGAACTTTGAAAAGCTTGTCAGTGGTGTTTGCAGGATTATGAAGCTTTGATTTTATCTACTCCCATCGATTTCTGGACATCGTGTCCACTATTTTAGTAACCTTGGTTTCTGCTTGCCAGAACATTCTGGTTCTTGGGAGACCGCATATTGACATGATAAAAGTGATACCCATAAATTGTTCTAGTACATTTTTAGTCAAAAAGAGTGGTTTCTTGGGATCGATTTGGCAAGCAAAGAAGTTGCTCTGTTCAACAAAATGTTCTAATAAATTGTTGTCTACGAGTTTTCGAAAATATCTCAATGGACTGTCTGGTTTGTGTTGGTCCAGTAGGTCGTTATTAGGTAACTGTTCTTTCCATGCTTCAATAGGTCGTATAATTTTGGTCCCTACCAGTTTCCAATCTAATTTCGATTTTTTCTTTGTTTTTGTTACCTTTTTATCCTTTTTTATGGGATCATTTTTCCTATTTTTATTTTTTGAAATAACTCTCATACTTTTTATTTTATGACTTAACTGTTTATATTTTGGCCGTTGTCGTTACCTTCTTCTCCACTGCTTACGTCCTCATCATCAAATTCATAGTCACTCCCTTCTTCACCACTAGCACATTCCTTATCTATACCATCCAATTCATTATTTCGTGGTTTTTGTTCATCGAGAAATGAAATTTGAACTGAAAATTCGGTTACTAAATCATCTTCTTCGCTGCTGTCACTCATCAATGATTCATCAGACAATTCTTCATAATCTACTGCTTTACTGAAAATTTCGGAACCACTTTTTTTTCTATTTAGGCCGTAAAATTTACGGACATCCATATTCAAAACTGAAATGGTCAATCGAATAAAGTCTTTATAGCCTAGTGTATCATTAAAGTAACATACCTGAATTTAGTGGTAACCTTTGAAAATTAAAATTGCATCAAAAATTCTTCGTTATTATAACAGTAATTGCTTCATATAACAGTAAATAAATTTTTGTTTACGCTATTTTAATCACAAAAGGCAAAAATACGGTTGTAAAAATATACTATTCACACCGCATGTCAACAGTGAGGCGTCATTCAAAGTTTTGGCGCGTAATTCCTTATACGATGTACAGATGTCACCACTGTATATGAAATACGTTAAGATATTGTTACTTCAAAGATACATTGGGCTACGGAGGCATTAAATTAAAAATTTGTATAAGAAACTTCAAATTATACGGTACGTTTCTTGAAAGTAACGCGAGGCCATAGAGGGTTAAAACTTATCACTACTTTATATGTTGCTCCTAACTACAGCATTGCCTTAAAAATCTTGTTGACTTTGCCAGTAAGTGTGGCAAATGCTTTTTCTAAATTGAAAATAATTAAAAATTACTTTTAGTTTTTTTACGGGATTTAATATATGTTACGTCCTTTAATAGGTATATGCTACTCACTCATTGTAGCTTATGCTTAGTGTCCTTTCTTTCTAGTATAAAAATTGTTGAAATTTTTCATTCGTTAGTGACTTTTATTGTGGGGGTCATGCACGTTTTGGCACCGGGCGGCAAAACTGCTAGCGCCCGTCCTTGTAAATGTATAGATCAATACTAAACGAACACACATTTGCTTTACTATTTCAATTCTACAAGCCTATACTGAAAGAACCTGCAACGAACATTGATTAAATTTTTTTTAAATCAATTAGTAAGAGTGCTGTAAAAGGCAAGTTAATTTGGGATGAGACATACATAAGATCTAATTGAAATAATGTATAGGTAATTTGTAACATTACTTTAATGAAAAATCGTTTGAATGATAAGAATAATACTTCATAACACATTAAGTAATAACATTAGGCGATTGATTTTTACGTAATACATTCCGATCATTAAGAAAAAATACAGAATAAAACATGTTTCAAACAAAAATTAAACAACGTATAAATTTTTACTACGTAGTTGGAGCTATGCAAGCCTATGCGAAATATTGCGGGTTTCTAGTTTGGTCATCTCAAGACACGAATGAAAGTAGCAAACTTCTAAAAATTTGGAATGTTGTATTCAAAACATGTTTAATATTAACATGTATGCTTCACTACAAATACTGTGGAGAGGCATTTCTTACTGTAGAATCACTAACAAGCGTTGCAACATATTATATAAGTTACGTTTCTGTTATCCAATACATAATAACCACAAGCCTGTACAACAAAAGAATTAGTATAATAATAAAATCAGTTGTAGAAATTGACAGTAACATACAACATGTATTAAAGAGAAGCATAAAATATCCAAAATCAAGAAAATTATTTTGTCTAAGTATACTAATGTATTATTTATTGTTTAGCCTGACAATAGTATTCGATACTATAGTAGCAATAGCTGAAAACAATTTTTTTCTGGATCAATTGCGATGTTCGGTTACTTTATCATTATCTACTCATCTGAATGCAAGTTTAACGTGCTTTTTATTATTTATCTTGAGAGAACTGACAAACAGAATGACAATTGTTAACACTTCCATTAAGAATTTGAGGATTAGATCATCCATGAAAGCAACCCAATGGATCTATAAGAAAATATTGTATTTGGGAAAAGAAATTAATATCGTTTTTGAAATACATTTGTTCTTTAAAATAGTTTTATATGCTTGCTTCTCGCTACACTTTTCATTCTGGATGAGTATGGATAGTTTTCATGGCAGATCGTACACATGGAGTATTTACATCAGTTTCATTGTTTGGATAAGTACATTTACAGTGGATTTTTGGCTTACTATTTACAACTTTGTTAAATTTAAGAAAGAGGTAAGTAAATATAAATTGCAATGTAGGGTGCACTGATTTAAATAAAATAAATTTTTTTTTTGAAAAATTACAGCTATCCAGGTTTTCGCGCGCATTTCGAGTTATAGAACAAAGATACTTTGTCCGAACGGCCAACCACTTGGCTGTAAAGACACTTTCTGTATTCTGCCGGCACAGAAGGCTTCTGTAGTATGTCGGTAAAGAATATTTCTGTCTTCTGTCGATAAATATTTTTATATTATGTCTATAAAGATTTCTGCATTACGCCGGAAATAAACTAACTTAAAAATCTTGGTTCACCACAAACTCCATTGAATTTTAGAAATTATCTCTTTGTTGAGTACACCTTCCGGAATTATTTATACCTTGGTTACAGAGTATAATTTAGTTGTTAAGGGAACAATTATAGCATCTGCGAATAGAGATCTTGAAACTAGACCAGGATCTTGAAATCAGGTTCAGGATTTTGAACACTTGTCTATGATATCTCCATTGTAGAATCAGTTCTACATATTGAAATAAGGTTCACCGTTAATCCAATACTGCCGAGCATTAATCATACTTGAACTCATTCGGGGTTAGGTAATATTTTTTAATGTATGACATTTTTGACATATTCTCGATTAGAGATAATGAAATTTCGCCAAGTAACGCCATCTAAGTGCCCTTCACTATGGAACCTTGCCTTGAATGTTTTAGTTAATAAATACTGGATTATTCTTAATTTTACTTTAATAACAAAATTCCCTGGCATGATATAATAAGTATGAGTGAATGTTATTTGATAGGATATATACAATTAATTTTAGAAACCAATAATTAAAAATGTGGGCGAGTCAACCTTATGCTAACGTAATAAAGATTATCTAACAACTTACGATTTTAACTGCTGATGAAAACACCCAAACATATGCGAACAAACCACAAAAACAAAGAAAGGAATCCATTTAGGTAAAAAAACTAACCAGAAATCAATCAAAATAGTTCCAAGTGAAGCAACTAAACAAACAAACCGTCCACCAAACAGACACAAGCCACGCAAAGGAACAAATGTCCATACACGTGCAATACAAAACAAGCAATCACACTAAACAAGCAAATAAGTTTGCCAACCATTAAAAAAACAAGCCAAACTAAAGAAACCAGCAAATAAGATAGCAAACAAACGTATACACGCACAGAAAGCAGCCAAAGAAACACAATACCCGAAAGCCAGAAATGTCCAAACATGTCTGGAAACCAACCACACAAACGCTTTGTAAAAAAAACATAAACAATTACAACATTCAGATCTGCAAAAATACTTATACACATAACTGTGAAACACGAAAGCATGCAAACAAAGGAAAATGCGTAGGTTTATGAGCATACGGTTTTGAAGCACACGACTAAAGTCAGATGTGTAGGAATGAAATTAATAAAGATAACCTTAGGATGGCCCTTGCTGTCTGGTTCAGATTCTCAATCTCGAAATAACTTCCCTGGACACATGGTTGCAGTCGTGTGCTTAAGAGTCATTTGACCAATTGTCTTCTCATAAACCTACACACTTTCTTTTGCATCTTTACTTGTTTATGAATTTTTGTGTTGTTGCCTGTTTACGTATATGTTTGCATGTGTAGTAATTGTACGTTTAGATGTTTTGCCTGTTTATTTATTTGTGTGATTGATTGTTTGCTTGTCTGCCTGGTATGCTTTCTTGTTGCTTGAACAGTTTCCTTATTTGCTGGTTTCTTTACTTTGGATTTTGATGGGGTGTTGACCACCTCGTTTGGATGTTTAGTCTGTGGGTTATTGCGTTGGTTTGACCCGTTTGGTTTATTTGTTTGTATTTAGAATGATTGTGCCTGTGTTTTTATGTTTGTTTAATGTTTAGTTTGCTAGTTTCTTTCGCTTGGATTATCTTATCTGATTGTTGCTAGCTTGTCTGCTTGCTTAGTTTCCATGGTTTGGTTTCTTTGGTTTGTTAGAGTATGAATGCTTTGAGAGTTAATATATATATAGTATATATATATATATATATATATATATATATTATTACACTTGAAACCATTGGTATTCTTTATGTCATTATTTTGAAAAATTATAAAAATGCAGAACGTCAACTTTTGAATTCAGTTGTGCGTTATTTAAGCATAAATTTATATGTACAGTGATTCTTATAAATACTGTATATTTGTATATTTTGAAATCTTCTCAATGAACTCATTTCAACAAACTATAATGACCAATTAGAATTATACAGGGCGAAATTTTAAAATTAATAATTTATTACACTTGAAATATTGGTATTTTTTTTAGATTAGCTAAATACGTATTTATCAAAATCTAAACTAATTATTAGACGTATTTGGAAACATTCTAAATTAAATAAAACTGGTAATGAAATTTATCAAAATACCTAAAACTGCCTAGAACGCCAATAATTAAACAAAATCGGTAAATAATGTGGATTGTTATCTGATCTGTCAGTTGTTGATTTGTTGACATTTAACATTGAAAAAGTAAAATCTTAGTTAAAAACTTCTTACTTGTAGAAATAACAATGAAATATTTAACAGAGACTCTCCGAATTGAGATTTTAATGATGATCGGGTACGGGGATAACTGCAGAAGTCAAGCTGAAGTGGCAAACTTATTTAATCAGAGGTATCCTGAATTGCCTAATATTTCACAAAGTACTGTGTCTAAAATTCAAGCACAATTCAGAGAGCTTGACATGTCAAACAATTAAAAGAAAACCACACTTCGTTGAAGATGATGTAAAAGTGGATATTTTGTTAAGTGCCTAAGAGAATCCAACTTCAAGTACACGTCAAATTGCCCGTGAAAATAATGTTAGCCATACAACTGTTCTAAGTATCTTCATAAAGAAAAACTTCGTCCCTACAAATTGACTTTTGCGCAGGAGTTAACAGAAGACGATCCAGATGGTAGAATGGATTTTTGCGAAAGATTGATGAATAAGCTGAATAGAAATGAGATAGCTCTTGGTACCATTCTTTTTTCGGACGAATCAACATTCACATTGAATGGGGAGGTAAACCGACAGAACTGTAGATATTGGTCAGCAGAGAATCCTAATTGGATGCGTGAGACACATACTCAGTATCCTCAAAAGGTGAACGTTTGGGCCGGTATCATAGGCGACCATATTATTGGTCTTATATTTATAGATGGAAATTTTACGTAAGAACTTACTTAGACGAAATCTTCCCCAATAAATGGATTGATGAAGAGGTACTATTGAGTGGCCAGCTAGATCGCCAGACCTTACGCCGTTGGATTTTTTTCTGTGGGGTTAAAGTATATGCAACACAGCCAACTAGCATTATAGACCTCAAAAACAAGATAACTACAGTAATACAGAATATTTCACCTCAAACTTTAAACAAAGTTAAGGACTAGTTCTATAGGAGACTGTGCTATTGCCAACAAGCTAGGTGGAGAACATTTTGAACATTTAATTTAATGTATTAAAATCAAATACATCAGGTATTTTATGTATGTGTTTAATTGATTAAAGGAAACGTTAAAAATAAAAATTTAACCCTATATAATTGACCATACAATTGTAGTTTGTTGAAATCAAAAATATACAAATATACATTTAAAAAAGAGAACACCGACTATGGCGGACTTGCGCGAATCACCCTGTACATTTAAATTTATGTTTAAATAACGCACAACTGAATTCAAAAGTTGACGTGTCAGCATTTTTTATAATTTTCTAAAATAATGACATAAAGAATTTTATTCCATAAGTGGTTTCCACACTATGTATGTATATATATATATATATATATATATATATATATATATATATATATATATATATATATATATATATATATATATATATATATATATATAGTGTTAATACTAAATGGTTACAACCGAAAATGGCAGTTAGATCTCATTAAAGAAACAACTTTTTTAGTTCCAATTTTTGATTTTGTACCCCGGTTCTAAGTTATAGCTCTTCGTTTGTTTTTCAAAAAATAGTCACAACTTCTTTATTTTAAGGACTATTAATAAGAAATAAAAGTTTCTGAATTAGCTTTCGATTCTCTAGAACATTTGTATTTACAACTATTTTCTATTTTTCAAATAACAAAATGGCGACCGATCAAAATTTCAAACAAGATATTTTGATAACTATTAGATCGATTTGTGAAAGTAAAACATTTATAAAATCGTTAAATTATCTACTACAGTATTTGCCTAGAAAAAATTTATTAATTAATTACAAAAAAAAAATTATTCAGTTAAGCACTAGTATTACGCTCACAACTATTAACAAACTAAAAAACATTTAAAACAAAGTAACTTTCTGACATTAAATACTATAGAAACAAAAGAAGTTCGGATGTGAAAAATGCACTGTAATAAATTTTCAAAGTGGCTGGTTTTTTAACGTTGGTAGAAGCTTTCGCAAGGACTTCTGGCCTTTCTTTGATATCTTCTGCTGCAGCCACGATTCTAGCCACTAGTTCTAGCTCTGTATTCACTGGTGTCTCATACACCAAGGTCTTCATCTTACCCCAGAAGAAATAGTCTAATGGTGTTAAGTCGGGGCTTCGGGCTGGCCATGCAATAGGAGCTCTCCTTCCAATCCACTTATTTGTATATTCGCAGTTTAGAAATGCGGTGATTTCTCCCGTTGTATGAGCCGGAGCCCCATCATGCTGAAACCAAAGTTTCCGTCTAATGTCTAATGGCAAGTCATCAATAAGTTCCGGTAGCACACTATCCAAGAAAGTCAAATAATTTTCTCCATTCAAGCGGTTTGGGAGAATGTAGGGTCCAATTAGATGCTCCCCTACGATTCCGGCCCATACATTGACTACAAAACGTTGTTGATATGCACGAGTAAATGTTGCTTGGGGATTTTCGTCAGTCCACAAGTAATTATTTTTAGAGTTAAATACACCGTTCCTTGTGAAGCAAGCTTCATCAGTGAACAGAATAAATTTTTCAAACTCCCTTTGAAGATTACAATGCTGAAGAAGCCAACGACAGAACATCAGTCTTGGCTGAAAGTCGTCAGGTCCCAAAGATTGCACTTTCTGTCTAGAGTATGGATGAAGACCTTGTACTTTCAGAACTTGCCAAACAGACACATGGTTTACATTTAATCTATTCGCTATTACCCTTGTGCTCGTCGATGGATCATCCTCAACAATATTAAGTACAGCCTCTTCAAATGCAGGTGTTCGACGTAATCTATTGGAATTTCCACCAATTGTTGGGTAAAACCTACCGGTCTCAGATAATCGTCTACAAATTTTTCTAAAAAGATGACTACTTGGTTGTCGACGATTCGGGTATCTCATCAGATATATTCGTCGAGCTTCGTTTGCATTACGCCTTGCTCCCCAAAAACCAAAAGCATGTCAAGCAGTTCATCGTTTCGATAATAATTCATTATCACATAAAATACAGACACGACTTTAGAATATGTAATTTTATAACTCACAAACAATATCACATCCTTCAGTTTGAAGTGCGAATATCTTGATTCACTTGTTCTAATCTTGTTTATTGTATAAGGTTCCTTTGGTGCAGATGTTTTTTAGTTTGTTAATATGTAGTGTGCATGAGTGACGACACTAACTAAATAATCCTTTTTTTAAACAATTGAAAGAACTTTTCTAGGCAAATAATGTAGTAGATAATTTAGCGATTTTATAAATGTTTTACTTTCAAAAATCGATCGAGTGGTTATCAAAATATCTTGGTTTGAAATTTTTGATCGGTCGCCATTTTGTTATTTGAAAAAATAGAAAATAGTTGTAAATACAAATGTTCTAGAGAATCGAAAGCTAATTCAGAAACTTTTTATTTTTATTAATAGTCCTTAAAATAAAGAAGCTGTGACTATTTTTCGAAAAACAAACGAAGAGCTATAACTTCGAACCGGGGTACAAAATTAAAAATTGTAACTAAAAAAAGTTGTTTATTTTAATGAGATCTAACTGCCATTTTCGGGTGTAACCACTTAGTATTAACACCCTGTATATATATATATATATATATATATATATATATATATATATATATATATGTTTGTGGACTAGTTTTTGGATTGGTAGTTTCCGTGTTGTTCTGTTTGATTGTCGAATAATTGTTTGTTTCTGTTGTTTGCTTTGGTTGTGTTTTTGTCTCGTGTATTTGTTTGCTGGCTAGTTGACTTGCTTGCTTTGAGTTGTATAGTTTGACTGTTCTAGTTTTTTTGGTTTCATTCTATGGTTTCCATGTGTTTGCGTGTGTTATTGCTTGTTTGTTTGGTTTGCTTGCGTATGTTCCATGAGTACGTTGTAACAATCCAAATAATTGTTACTTAAAAGTTACTTTTAATTTATTTTATACTTTCTTTCTTCTCTCTCTTTCGCATTTCATTTATAATCTCATCTCTCTCTCAATTCATTCCTTTGCTAACGTTCTCCCATGCAAGAATTCACTTCTTTCCGCTAAGATTAACACTTGCTATCTTGTCCTCAACTTGAATGGGAGATCAGCACCAGTTTGAGGATAAATTATTAACTTTCCGTAAAATCTCAATAATTGTTTTTTTATTGAATATATTGTTATGTTTGGCTATAATACAAAAAAGTCAACCATTTGATTATTACATATAAATCAACGAGACGTTGTATATATTGTTATTTAGCCAGTCGCCGCCAAGAAAAAAGAGTAAATATATGTTAATTCTGTTCAATACTAATAAGTAATTTAATTGTGCTCCTTATTTAAAATAGAGGCGCCTTGGCAACACGTACATTGAAGTTAAAGACTGCTTTGTCTTCTATGTATATTAATAGTGGCAATTAATTGGCATTACTGAACTCGATAACACCTGGAAGTCTGGAAAAACAACGGGTGAACCTGAAATTCCTGAACCTAAGATACATCTGGTGAGTCCGTTCCTATTGACCCACAGACCAGCAACTGATACACGGCAATCTAATTTAATAAGTACCACGATAATAAAATATACATCTAAAATATTACCGAATAATTTTACATTTAGTGTTACCGTGAATCAATTCAAATATATTTGTGAATGTGTGATAACGGCGAGAGCTCTTTAACTTATCTTTCCCATAATCGCCCTTTTTCATGTACATATAAAAATATACTTTAGGGGATTTTCTTTATAAATAATAAAATATGTTATTATGGTGCCCAGTTTTAATTATTTTATTTTAAATGCATTCTCCAAACCCACGACCAAGTCAGCCGTGAATTAAAAAGAGCTGCCGGAGTTGTGAACTTTAATATTAATAATGTAACAACGTGTCTTGTCTATTTGCGTGTGTTTGTTTGTTGAGTAGTTTCCTAGTTCTGGCTTGTGTTGTTCGATTGTTGACTCGCTTACTTGTTTAGTTTATATGGCATCTTTGCTTAGTTTACTTACTTCTTATTGAGTGTTTGGGATTTTGCGTGTTTGTGTATTTGTTTATTAGTTAGACTGTCTAGCTATATAGCTTCATATGTTTGCTTCTTTGGTTTAGTTTTATGGTATGTTTGCTTGCTTAGTTTCTTATGTTTGTTTGAATCTGCGTAGTTGTTGTATACTGGCACATTTTTTTTCTAAATAAATACAATCATGTAAACGATATTGATTTTTATAATATAATTTTGATCGTACGTGATCCATGTCACAAAAAGTCTCAACGTTTTAAATATTTAATACAACTAACGCTTTTGATTTAGTATAAAATCACGAGGATGTTATAAAACTCATATAAAAGACGAATACAGCCATTTTTTACTAATACTAAAGATTCGGTACGTATGCGTGTGCGTGTTCACATTCGTGTTATAATATAAATGCGCCTGTGTGTAGGCGTATAGCATCCCCAGGTAACCTATCTTGAAAAAGTGTAATTTGAACTTATTTGCAATGATGCAAATTCAAGAACAAAACAATCGCTAAGTGATTTATCTTGCCTTTACTGACAATAATGCTACTATTACTCAAATTAATTGCTTGCTTTACATTGAATTTCCTGGCAATAATTAAAACATTAGAATTTGTTTACAAGTCCGATATTTAATTACTCGCGAACCTCAAATCTGATTAAAATAATTGGCCGTCTAGTGGCAGCTACGCTGTGTTCGAATTAGATAGGCTTGATGACGTTAAGTGCTGCATCATGGGGGACAAAAATAAAAATCAGTTTAGCTACACATAAACACAAAAAAACAATTTAATCACACCCACAGTTGTGTCATAAACAAATCAGAATGAAAACTGTAATACCAAACATGTGGCCCTTTAAAATCATATCGGTCTTTAAGTAAATCAATAATTAAAATAGTAAGGCAGATTACGGTACATATAAAATTTAACAACAGTAAAATTGCACAGGTGGTAATAAGGTAACTGCAAAAAATAGGCAAGAAATTTACACCTACACAATTGCGTACAATTACCATAAATTACATATAAGAGAAATTAGTTCGCAGGAAAACAATTCTAATTCAAACCTCGAATTAAACAGATAGAATCAAAGACAAACAAAAACTAATTAAAAAAACAAAGCCTTGCAAGAGTAACTACTAATAAATAACCACGTGACCGATGCTCAAGTTTGAGTGACTGCGTTAAAAAATACAGCGTCCCTTTCTCAGGTTACACATCCATCTATACAAAACAATAAAAACAGTCAAAATATAATTCGAGGACCCGTGCGTATGTAAACACTCGGTATTATAACCGAGATTTATCTTTGACACGTTTGTCCATGCCCACCTCTACACAAATATTATCAAAACACAACAATGCTAATTCGCCCAGAAATAGGGAGTGAGCCCTGTACTGTCTGACTCTAGCCCTTTTATTTTAACAGATTTCATGCGTGCGCAATTAGATGCTTCTTGCAACGCAATAATACGTTACATAAGCTTGCAGAATTATTTACAGCGAGCTTTAATTTACATTAAAATACTTACTTACACTTGAATATATTCCCTTTTGTTGAACATTTTACCACAACACGACGAGTCAAGATACGCGGTTTAAACTTGAGGCAACGGCTATTAACGATAGATTAATTTTTAGAAAAATTTACATTAAAACCTACACAAAAAAAAGAACAAATTAGCGTTTAGTTTTCCTAAAAGGAGACGACAACATATTTATAGACCGAACGGTTTACAATGAGAGTTTCTAATTAAAACAATCAAATCAATCAGGTACAATCAAAACTTCAACCGCAACTCCGACGGTAACTAACTATATCTAAATCAACCTCCGTTTTCAAAAGTTATAAAAAAACAAGGAACATTACGTGGGAACATTTTCCACATTCATTACTGAACGGAATCTTAATTTTAAAAATATGCATTCGTCCGTAGAAAAATCTATACCTAATATCAAATTTAAAAGTACCAAACAAAGATCCCTTTGGATTTACGGTATGTTCCGACGTAATTAATTATTAAATTTATGAAGTTTTTGCGACAAGAATGTGCAGCGACTTTCAAAGATTCGTTACGGTTCCCGACCGTACACCTGCTCCTCCCTAACATGTGTTTTTCAAATCTTAACCAACTATTAGTTACATACATTCCCACATTTCTTACATAAATTATATAACATAAAATATCATGGAAAACAGCGAATCACGACTTATTATCAAGATATTAAAAACCCATTAATTATTTTTTTCTATCGCAGTAATAATTGCGATTTGACAAACGTTTATTACAATAATAAAATTTTCTCGATTCGCTACTTACAGGTGTGTGTGGAGTGTGCACGATTCAGTGGCATTACCTTCTACTAACTCATAATTCGCTATCTTATTTACGCGCTTAAGTGTTTGTATCAGTGTATATTGTCTCTGATTTACCTCGTAGTGAAAATTTCCCGTTTTCATAATGTTTACTAAGTTTATTGTGGAATAGTGACTGCAAATGATGTACCTACGTCCTACATTATGCGATTTATTTGTATGTGTGTTATATGCACAGGGTTTTCATTTATTCTTTGACACCCATCTACAACGGATATAAAAAGAAGAAACAGATTTTCATATGAAAGTTACAAGTTTCTTTATCTATTATCTTATGAACCGCGCGCAAACTTAAGAAAAATTAATAAATTTTCGTGGAACACGCTGTATATTTATATTTCGATAGAAAACGATCTTCAACCTGACATCAAAGCTATATAATTTATTGATATCTGGTTTAACTGTTCTGGAAATATACAAGTTTTATAATTTAAAATGTAATGAATGATTAAAATAAGCATTGCCTTGGAAAACAAAAGTTACAATTGAAGATACAACTAAATAACAATTGAGAACATTAAAATTACAAATTTTCTACATACATCGTTTTCTCTTTTTTAGTTGAAAATCACTTTCCTTACTATATGGTTGAAAACGAAAACCAATTGTGGAATAGTGACTGCAAATGATGTACCTACGTCCTACATTATGCGATTTATTTGTATGTGTGTTATATGCACAGGGTTTTCATTTATTCTTTGACACCCATCTACAACGGATGTGATTATGTAAAATTGTTTAATTTACAGTTTTTTTACCTCAGCGGATATTCCGTAATAAATTTTGTTTTTTAGTAATCTCAAAATCAATAAGAGGGTTTAAGTCGGGCCTATTGAGCGACCTTCTAAAAGTATCCTGTTTTCCTGTTACATTTTTCTTTAAGATAACTGGTAACAATTGCAACATTGCGTGGAGGTGCTACGTTCTGGTGCCAGAAGAGGATACTGCATTCTTGAATAGAGATTTTCTATTTCATTTTGAAGTAATGGTAATATCTATCTTCCGTTAGAGTTCCTAAAAAAATTGGTCTAATATCTTTATTGGCCAACATTCCACATCAATTTTGGAGGCACCTACGCATTTGCACTTTATCAGATTTTGTGGGGATTTTCTGTTGCTTTATAATGAAGCGTCAGGAATTTTGTTTTGTTGTTAATCGCAAAATAAAATTTACCGTCAAAATAAAGCAAAATATTTAAATCACGCATTTCATTTCTTTTAACACTCTTGGTTTGTCCAAACCGGCGAACAGAATATTTTATCAAAGGTACTCGTTCTCCGGGAAAACGTTGCCAAACTCACGATAGATTTTTAGTAAAAATTACATATAATTTCATGTTTTTGAGCTTCAGTCCAGTTTGTTAAGTTTACTAAATAAATTATATACTAGCGCTCGTAGCAGCAATTGCTGCTTTTTTATCAACTAACATATTTTAATGAAAACGCTTTGGTATTCTAAATTATTTATTTTTAAATGCAACTTAAAGTTTTATACTATATTCACAACAATATTTCTTTATAAACAATATTTTTTGTGTATAAGTCTTCATCATTTTTCAATTTTCCTTGTTGTCTTCTGGTAACGATCTGTACTTTAACATCTGAATGTGCTTTCGCTCTACTGAAGGCAACATATAGTTATCCGTGGCTAAATACAGGGTTTCCCAAGTATATTCCAATTTTTTCAAACGTTTGGCCTTGAGCTTTGTTTATCGTCATTGCAAATGTTAATCTAAGAGGAAACTGTGTTCTCATAAATGAAAAAGGCATATTTTTATCCGTAGTGATAAGCTTTATTCTAGGTAAGAAAACTGCTTGACCTATGTTTTTCCCTGTTAAGATTCCTAATGTAAAGTTTTTTCATACATGGCTTTTACGATCATACGTACTACGTTTACCAGTCCAGAAGCCATATTCATGTTTCTAATAAGCATCACAATTGCTCCTATTTTGATTTTCAAATTGTGTGGTGGCATTCCAGATGGTGTTATTGAATTTAGGTATTCTAATGGTATGTTTAATCTTTCATTCTCGTCGTCAGTTACAATGGAATCTATGCTTCGGTAGGATTTCTCTTCTCCTGGAATCATATTGAGAACTTGATTGTTTAGCTTTTCACAGTCGTCATTAAGAGGGCAGATGATGCATTTGGTTGCAAGTTCATAAATATTTTCATTGTTGAAATTGTTTCCAAGTTGTCACATATAAACTCTTGTGGTATATTGATGATATATTCACCTAAATCTAACTTAAATGGCCATTCCCAAGCTGTAATACCCATTGGGCAAATTGTTGTTTATCGTCTCTTGCGCGCATGTTTTTTGTAAGATGTAATATCTGAACTGTTGGCCATATTTTACTTCTTTGAATGCAGGATTCAATTATTTTAACTTTGCCAGAGTGAGGGACTACTGGCAGTACTTGCCTGAAGTCACCTCCAAAAACTATTATTTTACCTCCCATTGGTTTGTCAACTAAAGTAATGTCTCTTAGCAAACGATCAATACATTGTACAGCATCAACTGGAACCATTGAAGCTTCATCAATAACAATAATAGACGAATTCCTCATTACATTTTCCCTGTCATCAGTGTGTTTGATGGAAGACACAGATGTTTCTGTTAATGGTACAGGTAGGCCAAAAAGTCGGTGTATTCTTGTGCCACCATCCAAAAGTAGTGATGCAATTCTAGTCCATGCTGCTGTTAATACACTTAATCCCATCCCTTGTACAATATTGATAATGCAAGAATAAACAAAGGTTGTTCCACGTCATCCTGGAGATTCCAAAAAGAAAAGTGTTTGGTCATTTTCATCATTGTTTGCTGTAACCTTTGATACAATATTGTCAACAATAACCTTTTGTTCAGGGTTTAGTTGGCCATATATTTCTCTGCCTTTATTTGCACATTCATCAATGTTGAACAATAAAATGTTTTGTTGGATAGCTAGTGTAGGTATTGGTAAGTTCAGTTTTGAGCAGTTTAGACCATTTTGTTTTAGTACATTTTCAATTTGTAAAAGTCCTTTGTTTTCTGCATTTTCTATGTGGTCTAATCTAAAGTCTTCAATCATGTCTTGTTTAAATCTTAGCCAGAGATTTAAAGGTGATGAGGGTTCACAGAAGCAACAAATGTAGGCGAACAGTTCTATAAGTTGATGAGGCATATTGGTTGCAATCATTTCTTGTAAGCAATTGATCCATTCTTGATCGTCATCAAGTAGTCCACGCGCAACCACTGCTTCTCTATATGTTTCGTAATAAGTCCCGTTGAATTGACGTAAATCTCTGAATGACCTTGCACCTTTGACGTGAAGTAGCAATATTCTTATGTAAAATCGTTGTGGATCATTTGGAGCTACAGCGTACATACGTCCTATGATTTTGTCACCACCTCTTTGCCTTTTAGTCCATTTGTTGTTTTTGAATGTGTAATGGTTTGGAATTTCTGGGTATAGATATTGATGAGCCTGTACATCATGATCGTTCAGGCGAAACCAAGCAGTTAATGTAGTGTGTTTGTTGGATGCGTTTTCAAGAGCTGTAGCCTCTTCCCTTTGTCTAAAATACACATTCTGAGTTCCCTCTTCATGTATAGCTAATCGGATAATAGAATGTAACTGTTCATGCATTTCATTTTGATGTAGTCTCCAAACGCATTCATGAGCGCTCACATATCTCATATTTGCATAGCTCATAATTTCATCGTAATTTGTGTCATTGGTTGTTACGTTTTTTTACAAACGCCATGTTAGCTACATCATACCCTTTGTAAACATATTTGAACAAGTATTTAATACTGAGAATGCTTGAACAGATCTCTACATTTATGTGAGCGTCTTATTTTAAGAGAAGGTATTTGTTATATGGAACAACGTCACGATTGTCAACCTCTTTTCTGAAATTCAATTACATATACGTATGCTATAACCTTTCCAAATACGTTACGTTTCAATAAGTCATTTTTTATTTCATTTAGCTTTAGCTTAAATACTCTGGATACAATATCCGATCTGTCACAGGCTGATTCAGAAGGACCCAACAAATTCGTTATCTCAGGCCATTTAGGGTTGCACGTGATTGTTAAAAAAATGTCTGGTTTTCCATACTTCCGTACTATGGCCATAGCGTCTTGATACCGTTGCACCATGTTTCTGGGACTCCCTTCAAATGAAGATGGCAGGATGACGATTTTACCTGCTCTAAGATTATCTTGTTGAATGTGGTTCTTCACAAAATCTTGGAGACCTCTGTACTGTTCTGTCCTAAGCTCAGTTTGGTGTGGTCTTAGATAATTAAGTCTAGTTGCTTCCACTCTCGTGTACTGATCCATCAAGTATTGTTGAAACAACTTTTTACTGAGATGTAGAAGAGAAACCCCAACTCTAATAGCTATTCTAAAGCATATAAATTGTAACAGCGTCAATTTTTGCCTATTTGGTTGTCTTCTTGCTCCATTATGAGTCATATCCTTATCCCATCCCGGCTCACCATAAGGGAAAATCATAGGATAAAGCATTGGATCACAGTGGGGACTTAGAACTGATAGCAGTTTTGGATCTCCTTCCCGTCCCTGAACAACAACGTGACGATGTTCTGGTGGTTCTCCATCTCTCGAGGTAAACACACCGGCTATTTCAACAAAACGAAGATCTAATTGTTGAGGTGAGTTTTGATTCTGTTCATTTCTGAGCATTTGACCTGCTCGTATGTATGCTTGGCCGTAAGGATTAGTTGATAAAATATCTGTTAGTCGTGTTAAAATTTCTTCGTTCAAATCTTGGTTTTCCGACCTTCCTAACCTGATGTTGTTTGCTGCCGTTGAATCAATTATATATAACTGGCCATATGAAGGAATATGTTCATTTTGTGGATATAGGTCTGAAATATATATGTGAATCTGGCCTTGTACCTTGAAAGTATAAGGGCCGTTTCCAGGTATTTCCTTATTACATGCTGAAAGCGATGCAAAGGCCATAGCACTGTTGTATTTCCTTATGTTTTCTATAAAACCTTTATTATGTAGCATCAAATCGTGTATTTCCAAGTTTGTTCTTGGCTGTGGTAGCCATACCAAACCATTGTGACAACATTAGTTGAAATGATCTCGTACTAACTCACCTGGAAAGTGTAGTGCTTCGCATTGTTGGCAGGTTTGGTCTAGACTTCCAACACTATTTAGAGTCACATTATTTTCATTCATTAAAGGCCGCATGAAGTTGTTGTTTTGTTCAACATTTCCTCCTGCATTATTGTAGATTAATCTTAATGCTTCTCGCTGCTGGGCGTCGTTTCTATATACTCTTCTACGACATGGTAGTCTTCCTCTACTTCTATACATTTTTCTTAGTTATTATAACCTAAAAATCTGACAGTAAATAAATATGCATTGTTTACAACAGCTGGTAATAAAATAAAAACACTGTAGTTAGCATTTGAACTTCGAAGTCCAGTGGGGCAGAACCCTAATAATTTACCATGTTAATTGTATTTTTCCCCACGTCATTAGATCTCATACTTTAAAACAAGCCATTTTCCAACTTCCTAACTTATTTCTATCCCGAGAAATTTCATGGGGACCGATTCGCTTCCGAAATTAAATATATAGATAAACTATACATAAAATTAAGTATATATATATATATATATATATATATATATATATATATATATATATATGAAACTATTAAGTAAATACTTTACACTTAAACATTAAATGATAGAACCTCAAACATGGTTCGATTACTACTCGTAAGAAGAACCAAGAAGAAACTTACGAGTGCTACAAACAAGAACATTAACATTTAGATTGATAGTATAACTTAAGTTTAAGGTTTAACTTAAGCATTATAACTCTTAATGAAAAACCAACTATTTTTAAAAATGAACAGAATACACTTTTCTCAAAACTCTACTTTATAAGATTTTCGAAGAGACCTCCACCTTGCGCAAGGCAGTAACCCAATCTGTGACAAAAATTAGTTGGGGTGTTTTCTAACATTTCTTGGGTGATGCTGTTTAAAGAGTTTGTAATTTTGACACGAAGTTCGTCCAAATTGTTAGCACGTTCATGCTTGTGCCCATAAATTTGCTGCGATACGTATCCCAAAACAAAAAAGTCGTTCGGCGCGATATCAGGTGAGCGAGGAAGATATTTAGTTTCCAAAAACTGTTGAACTCTTATTGCAGTATGAGCAGGACAGCCATCTTCTTGATACCAAATGACATCAAAATTTATATTGAGGCGTTGAACAGCTGGAACTATGTGGTTTCTCAACCGTTCTAAATATTTGTCCGCATTCAAGTTGATAAAAAATAGACCAATTATGGAATTGCCTAGAATTCCTGCCCACACATTAACTTTTTGGGGGTATTGTGTACGGTAAAAAATACTAATGTGTTTGTTTTCCCAAGAGTAACAACAGCGACAGACGGATTGTGATGATGTAAATATTTTCAATAAATCTTTCGTTTTCATTAGCCCGATTCATCATATCTTCACAAAATTCCATACGCTTTTGATGACCTTCTGGAGAAATGTCTTGTGTAGTTTGAAACTTATAGCAAAGATTTATTCCTTTTCAAGATATTGCGAACTGTTCTTGATTCAATATTCATTTCTTCAGAAATTTTTGTACTATTGCACGGCAAATTAGTTTCTGCTAATATCTACACATTGCCATTTCTTGGAATTTGCGCACTTTTCGTTTAAGTTACGGCCAGGATGCTCACCATCATTACCATCAATGCTACTGCATTTTCTGCAATTATTTAAACATCCACATCTTTCAAATTTACAAACAGTATGCATAATAGTACTTTCTGATGGCCTGTTTTCAATGGAAAAAGCAACCTGCCCATTATTTGTTGTGCAGTCTGAATAATACCACTTAATAATTATATATTTTTTTCAGTGGAATACATGAGTATTGTGTCGCACTCGCAAAAATACTGATTTTCAATTCTCGTTGACAGTAGCAATTAAGTGTGTTATTGATGCTAGCCTACTCAAAAGACACATGTATGGCATCAGCGCTTTTAGTTTGTTGTGTATTCTATCTCACTTAGTACATGAACTGATTGTACTATCTTTGTTTTACTTATTATAAGTCAGACCCGTGGTAATATTTTTCCATGCCTGTATATAATATAGAGTAGAATATTAAAGTATTGTGTTTGGTAGTGCGCTTGTATTGTGTGAACTGTCCCGATGTTTCTCGGCTGGTGTAGTTAATTCTGCTGCATCGGATATCTGAAATAAAAAGAGAAACATATAAGTTTAGTCTTGACACATGAGTGCATAACGATAGCGGAGCTATTATATCCGGATTTTGTGCATTCGTTAGAGTGGTGATGTCCTGCCGCTCTACAGCAATGTTGTGCATGATGTCTGACATCGGTGGTACTGTTTGATGCCGTATTCCCGCCTCAAGACTTTAATGGATATACCTAGGCGAACCACGTACTCCACCTGTCGGATCCTTCTTAGGTCCTCTTGTTTTGGCAGCTGAACCAGCAGAAGCGCCATCGGGCGTCCTTGTTTCTTCATCCTGAAACAAGAAATGGTATTAACATCACGTTCATTTAACTTATAGCAAAGGGTGTCCGCGACGATCTCTACAGGTACTCTCGTACCTTGAACGTACGTTCGCTCGATGGTCGGCGTGGGCGCTGTAGGGTGGTCTATCGATCTCTTATTTGGGTTCTTCTTATTCTGTACTCGAAATTCCTCGTCTGCTACGTCGAGAATCGATGGCGCAGCTCCTACAGGTGCGGAAGCCGCAATCTTCTCTTTTGTCTTCCTATCTTCGGCTTTCCTTTTCTTCTTCTTTTTCCTGGTGGTGTTCTGGATGCTATAGGGATTCCATGGCAGGTCTAGCAGCGACGAATCTCTTGCGGGACAAATATTCAATATTTTGAGAGATAAATATCAATACATATTAAGAACCAGTCAAAGCGTAAAAACAAATAAAATCATTTGTTTTCTAAGGCAATGTTGATTTTGACTTAATTATATTTTAAACTATAAACTGGAATATTTCCAAAACGGCTGAAGGAAGTGACAATAAACTATATATCTTTGAAATTAAGGCGAAAAGAGTTTTCTTTCTAAATGGACATACTACATTCATTTTTTTCTTTCCATGTGTTCAAAGGAAATAGATGAAACGCTACGAACTTTCATATAGTTTTTTCTAAGTATTTTAGCAATCGTTGTAAGTGGGTGTCAAAATATAAATAAAAATCCTGTACTTCAGCTGGGAATGTGTCAGGATTACAAGGAACTGAAAATCCTGTACTTCAGCCGGGCATGTGTCAGGATTACAGGGAGCTTGAGTTAACACTTTAAAATAGAACGCGGGTTTACACAAGGCTACATCATGTGACCGTGGCTGTTTAATGTACTCATGTACAAATGTATAAGGCAAGCATGTACTCTTGCAAATGGTTTAGTAGTTATTGACGTAAACGTACTGTATGCTGATGATACAGCTTTACTAAGCTAAATTCCGAGGGAAGGGCAAATATTCTGATGGATTTGGATAAAGTATATGAGAGTATAGATCGAAAGGTAAATGTTAACAGAACAAAAGTGGTAGTATTTAATAGTGAATATGAAAAAAAGAGTAGCTTAGAACGATAAGAATGGATGGTGAAATTGAGTGATACTTAATAGCGTACTTGTCCTGTGGACGGAATATTTGAGTATGTCAGAGAAACACACCCACGCGCGCACGCACGCGCGCACACACGCACATACACACACAGATACACACACACACACATACACACTCACACAGACACTCACACACACACCCACTCACACACACACGTAGACACGCGCGCGCGCATACACGCACACACGCAACACACACATGCACATACGCACACGCACACACTCACACATGCACACACGCCCGCACGCACACACACACCACACACATACACACACGGACACAGACACACACACGGACACAGACACAGACACACACACACACACACCCACTCACGCACACGCACACACGCACGCAACCAACCCACACACACGCACGCACGCACGCACGCACGCACACACACACACACACACACACACACACACACACACACACACACACACACACACACACACATAGACACACGGACACACGGACACACGGACACACAGACACACAGACACACAGACACACAGACACACAGACACACAGACACACAGACACACAGACACACAGACACACAGACATATACGCACACACGCACACACGCACACACGCACACACGCACACACGCACAAACGCACACACGCACAGACGCACAGACACAGACACACAGACACACAGACACACAGATACCCAGACACACAGACACACAGACACACAGACACACATGCTCACAGACACACAGATACATACCCACACGCGCACACGCACACACGCACGCACACTCACACGCACGCACGCACGCATATACCGATGTTTTGATCGGTGAAAATTCATAAGATACGTTTTTACTGCTTACGGCACCAGTTTTAGGAAACAATCGTGGTTGCGAATTTGTGAACTGTACGTAACGTTAAGGTAATGCATTGGAAATCTACTAAAGAACAGCTAGCAAGTAAATGAAATTCAAATAAAAAGAAGGAACAATAGATAATTATAACGATATTGTTTGTTGTTAATGTTGTTATTATCATTAAAAGCTAGGTACCCATATTTCTACATAAACTACATCAGAACGTAAAACCATTAGTTAAGTGATATTTGTACAGTCAGAATCGCCATGTTGCTACTAGATTATTAATTTATATTCAAACATGTAATTGTAATAATAATAAAAAAAAGCACTTGAGAAGATTAAAAGGGAACGAATGCTATTCCAATTTTTAAGACGTTCCCCTATAACTAGCAAGCAATGGCGTCAGAAAAACAAACACAAAAAGACATTTACTACGTTTTAACACCACTTTATATTATAATGAAGTTAACAACATTTTTTGGAATACACCAGAACAGGCAAAATAAACTCATAGAAACGTGGAATATTACGTTCAAACTGCTTCTTATTTGTTTTTGTTTTGTGCACTTCTATGTATGCCCTATTGATCTAGGAGACGTTCAGAACATTACAATACAAATTTTTAAATTTTACAATTATTTTGCAATAATGCAATTTTTATTCATATTCTGCTTTTATATGAAACGTATTTCGAAAATTTTGCGATCAACTATTCAAATTGATGAAGCATATCGAGATCTTACAAGAAAAGATATCAATTATGTTGCTTCTCGTAAGCGCTTGATATTACATATGGTATTTTGGTATACTGTGATAGGTATAAACGTACTCATGGGAAATGTAATTGCCCTTTTTGGAGATGTAGAAAACATCTACAATTTTCTATGTTTGCAAATTAATGATATCACATTAATATTTAACGCTAATATGAATTGTTTCTTGTTATTTTTTTTAAGTGAAATTAAAAACCGGTTAATTGAAGTGCATACCTATATATTTAGTAATTTAAACTGCACAAATGTTTCGCAAAAATTAAGAAACTCGTTAAGTTTTACAATCACTTACGGGAGTTAGGAAAAGAAATTAATTCTGTTTTTGAACATGTGTTGTTAGTTAAAATAATTTCGTGTGCTTTTTTTATTTTAAGTGGAAGTTTTTGGACAAGCTCTTCTACCTTTAACAGACAATCATCTTCGAATGTTTTAATTGTGGCTCTTGGATACTGGATAACCATAAACGTACTGGATATTGTGATAGTTGTGTATCATTTTAACGCATTTGTAGATGAAGTAAGTAACCTTTTTCTAGTCTTATACATGATGTTAAAAGACCAGGTGTAGCAACGCGCGTAATAGCCGATCGAAGAAGAACTTTTTGTCCAGAATGTTGCGCCATATTCAAATGCAGAATTAGTCACACAAATTTGTAATACATAATACAAAATTATAATAATCATAAATTAAATAGCAGGAGGTTAATTGCATCCAAGTGTTAATAATGACAAAGTCATAGTAATATGTAAATTGTGAATTATCAAAAATCTTTTAGTGTATTCATGTTGGAAGTTTGAATATTCACAATTTGCTTATTACTTTGCCTTTATTAGCAATTCACCTCCTTCTCATTAATGTATATTAATTTAACTGCCTAAAAAGCAACTTTTCTGTATTCCAGTCTTGTGGGTCTGTATGAAACTTCAATCTTGCAGGCACCTTATCACAAAAGTGACTGGTTACATAAATATATAAGAATTACATCACATCAAACAAAAAGTAAAGTATTTAATGCATCTCGTACCATTATATTGCGTACAATTCTTGCCATTTACAACGCAGCACGTTGGCATGGTAGCTTCGCAAATATAACGTAATATTTTGGTATTTTAAGGTGTATTATGTTATGATTGACACATGTTGGCATGTTCCTTTTTGTATTTTGGATAAATTTCTGATTGGTGGTTACTGCGCATTTTGAAGTTGCTACACCTGGTCTTTTTACATCATGGTCCTATATACGAAACACACGAATAACTAAACTGGCTACTATACGTGTAATATGGTTACTATATATATATATATATATATATATACAGGGTGGTCCGAATTTTACGCTCATAACTTCGAGGGCGTATTCTACTTTAAAAAATAATCTTTTTAATAAAGTTTTCGATATAAACATATATCCAAAAATCCTTCTTTTCCAAGATACAGGGTGTCCAAGTTTCGTAAAATTTTTCGATTTTTTTTAATAGCTTCCATAGTTTTTCAGATATTGATTTGAAATTTGGCATAGTTATTACCTTATCAAGAAGCATTAATTTGAGTATTTTAAATTTTTTTAAATTCTACAGGGTGGTCCATTTTTGGGGGTGTCGGTACCTTAATCCCCCACAAACTTTTTTGTGGTACGCCCCTGGTGTATTTTGATTACTGATTTAAATTTCTTATTCAATTTAGAAAAAAATTTGTCTCTTGAGTTTTTTTCGTACAGTGCACGATTTTCGAGATAAATGAGAAAAACTGTTCAAAAACATAGGAATTTTAGTTTACCGCTTTTTCGCATTTTTCTCAAAAACAATGCGTTTCTCGAACAAATGTAACTTATGAAGAATTGTTTAAATGTAATTGACATACCAATTTTTTTTTAAGTCAGTGTCGCACCCCGAAGAAATTTGGGGGGAAAAGAGGTTCTGAAACCCAAAAAAATAGGACACCCTGCTAGTAAATCTGCGAAGAAAATTATAGTGGGCTATGATGCATAGCAATCATTTGATATCTGACATTTTTGACAACTTAAAACGTAAATAAAGTTTAATTGCGTTTGTGTGTAAACAATTCAATTTATTTAAGTGTTTACGTGTTTTTTAAAATGCCTAATGTGTTTACAAACGCCGAATATGCGGACATACATTTTATTTACGGTTTCACCAATAGAAATTCTTCTGAAGCGGTTAGGGAATATCGTCGGAGATTTCCCAATAGAAGACAACCTGACATAAAGGTGTTCAGGAAGGTACATCGTCGATTTAGAGAAGGTGGTTTAAAAAAAACGTAAGAGGTCATGAAATATTGCGTTTGTTTAACAATAATGATCGCTTAAGTTCTCGTGCTGCTGCAAGACAACTGAATGCTCAAAACCTACGGGTATCCAAAAGTAAAGTTTTACGAACATTGCATAAGGATAACAGAAAATCATTTCACTTACAACCCGTGCAACATCTAAGGCCTAGAGATGTTCCAAAACGAATTGAATTTTGCAACTGGATTATAAGATCGGTTGAAAGAGACAACTCATTTTTACGGAAAATATTGTGGACGGATGACTCTACATTTACTCGCCGAGGGGTAGTAAACTACCATAACCTCCATGTTTGGAGCAATCAAAACCCACATCAAATCAGGCTGCGGTCCTTCCAGACCGAATTTAGCTTAAATGTATGGTTGGTAGTCATTGATAATATCTTGTGTGGTCCATTTTTCCTTCCCACCTCCGGGTAAATTCACAAGTATTTTTGAATTTTCTTGAAAATGATTTGCCCATTTGTTTGGAAGATGTTCCGCTAGATTTAAGACACGAAGGTTGGCTACAAATGGATGGTGCACCAGCACATTTTGGAAGAAACGTACGCGAATGGTGCGATATAAATTTTCCGCAAAAGTGGATAGGACGGTTAGGAAGAGATGTGGACCATGTACCAGCAATAGGGCCAGCCGCCTAGGTCTCCCGATTTGACCGTTCTCGACTTTTTTGTGTGGGGGCATCTTAAAGACGTAGTGTATGCTACTCCAGTTGATACAGAAGAGCAGCTACATGCGAGGATCGAGGAAGCATGTGAGACCTTGCGCAATAGACCACATCAATTATCCGATGCTGTAAACTCAACATATCGTCGTTGCCAAATGTGCATTAATTCAAATGGATTTCATTTTGAACAAAATTTATAAAATTTTAAATAATATGTATGTACATATTTATTGTAGTTAATTAAATGATTGGAGTTTGTAATTTCGTTTATTAAAGTTAAAAAATCTCGAAAATCGTGCACTTTACGAAAAAAAATCAATAAACACAATTTTTTCTAAATTGAATAAGAAATCTAACTCTGCAATCAAAATACACAAGGGGCGTACCACTAAAAAATTTGTGGGGGATTAACGTACCGACACCCCCAAAAATGGACCACCCTGTAGAATTAAAAAAAAATTTAAATACTCAAATTAATGATTATTGATAAGGTAATAACTTTACCAAATTTCAAATCAATATCTGAAAAACTGTGGAAGCTATTAAAAAAAATCGAAAAATTTAAAAAAACTTTGACACCCTGTATCTTGGAAAAGAAGGATATTTGGATATATGTTTATATTGAAAACTTATATTATTTTTTAAAGTAGAATACGCCCTCGAAGTTATGAGCATAAAATTCGGACCACCCTGTATATATATATATATATATATATATATATATATATATATATATATATATATATATACAAACTCCTAGATAAATAGTATCCTAAACCATTGTTGAATAAACTATTTATTCACCCCCAACTCCAATCTCCTAACACATAAAGCAAATTTAAAAAACCACTTCATATTGATGGAAGTCAGTCTGTCTTTAGTTTCGAATTACCGTGTATATTACGGTAAACTAATCGTTAAACCTGAGCCTAGATCATTTGCTACCTAGTTCGTTATGTTGGATACTTAATCTACGGATACTGATTATGTACTTCATCTGTGTACTGTGGCCTAACTTCTTTTTATGCAACTACCCAATTAATTGTAAGTACGTTATTTGTTTTATTTTGATTACTGATACACACATACACACGCACGCACGCACACGCAAACACACACGCGCGCGCGCACACACACCTACACACACACGCGCGCACACATGCATACTCGCACATACGCATAGATCTACATACACACATAATTATATATATATATATATATATATATATATATATATATACATATCTTTTCTGAATCGAAAAATACTTGAATTTTTTGACAACCCTACATTTTCAAAAAATGTTAAATATTTCGGAAACTGTAAGGTTTAGGTATAGGGAACTCTAATGAAAGTCTACCTTATTTTTTCACCTTATTTCAAAAAAAAATTAAAAAGGAGGGTATTCTATTTAAAATAATATAACTTTGATAAGTAACAAGTTTGTGGATCACCCTGTATAAACCAAACTAATTTTAGATTGTAGTCCTAGAAGGCTTACATATTCTCGCCAAAACAGATTTTGAAAAAATTCAGTCGTGTCCAGGCTGAAACAAACATGGTTTTCAAAAATTCTAGAGTAAATAGTGTTATCATATGAATGCAATGAATTACATAATGTTGCTAGAGTACCCATTTTTTCTTAAGAGGGGTCTAGATGGATAGTTACGCAACACATCAAACCCCCATAAGAGCAATGTTAAAACCGTTCTAAATTTTTATATTATTATGAAGCTATCTGAAACTTTAGAGAAACGCGTAAGACGTCAATATAGTCCCGAAACCTTCCTAAATGTTTGAATATAGTTTTTTTTTTTAATTTTAATTTCTATAATTTTTTATTGAATTTTTTTCCCAGTAGTGATTAAATTGGAATATTTTTATAACTGATAATATTTTTAACAAATCCATATATTCAGACATAGGTTTTTCGAAATACGAACTGTTAAAATTTTGAAAAAGTTGTAGATTTATAATTTACTATTTAAAACTATAAAAACGATTAATGTTCAATAAGGTAGAAATTCCATTAGAAAACATAGCAGCATGGTCTGCTCATTAAATGACCCGGGGGCACAAAGATCTTCAGGTATTCCTTAGCAAGTACTTATTTCTATTGGAACACAAACGTAATCGGATTAACTTTAAATCCCTTACACTATTATTTAAGTTAAATTAACGAAAATGGGATGTACTTTATGTATGCACCTTATTAAATTAAAATGTATTCGTATCAGTAAAAATTAAAATAAAACAGTTAATTACTCTATTTATTTATCTTATATCAAAGTTTTTTAAAATATTGGAAACAAATTATAGAGGTGAACAAACAAAACAATTTAAAATTTAATTGTTCAAATGTACAGTTCGAAGATTTAAATTACGGCATCTGCGTGGATCCTCTAATTCCGGTAATAAACACTTATAAAGTTCTTCTAATTCTTTTACCATATGATCCTCCCAAAATGTATCATCCCTATAAGAAAACAAAACATATTATTTCATTTAATGTTTCTACGTACCTTTCAATTTCTTCAACATGGATTCATGTTGAAATGTAGATAATAAAGTAGCATTTGACTTGTTTGGTAATATGTAAAATTCCTTGCATCTGATAATAATAGTTACGGTTCCTCTTTAATTTAATTTTGTTGTTTTCGGAATATACAACACAATAATTAATTAAATTTACCTTACGTGCCTCCACAGGATCAATGTCGCCGCTTTTTATTACCACCACTGCATCTTCTTCTGCTAGTCCGTCAAGCGAACATGCTAAAAATACTTTTTCTTCGTCTATAAGGAGTCAGCATGTAGTGACTTTTAACTTGAATAATTGTTGAAATAGTTTAATTGCATTTGACTCACTGTTGGGGCCAAAGGGGGTGTACCTATTCCCTTTAAAAACGTAGAGTAAGGAGGAAACTTTGGAAGTGCACGTTGTTTTACGCAGTTTTCATATTTTCTCAAAATTTCATGCCGTTAAACGTTTCTTACGTTCTACTCTCCACAAATCACTTTTTGATTGGGTCAAGGTACCTTTTTTTGTCGACATTTTCCAAATAAGTCAAAAATTGACTAACGCGCAATCCATACTTATCTTTGAAAGATCGGATGTGATGGATTCGTTTGCCAATCCATATTCATTATCCGCGGATGCAAATGTCCTGTTTTTAAAGTGATCTGAAATCAAACCAATGGCAACTACTGTATGGAGAAGTTTCCATAGAAGAAAACGTTATTAAAATAATTCATACATTTTGTTACATTCTTCCTACGACAATTAATTTGGGAGTTTAAAAAATGCGTCATATAGTGCCCCGGTGGTCTATCCCAAAGGTGCTCATGCAAACGCGGTAATACATATCCCTCGCTATTAAAAGAGATCCCGGCCATTTCACATCTCAATTGGTATGAATTTTTTAAAGAAAAATTGACTCTTTTACCTCCTACAAATTTCGCAACTACCGAATTATATGTTTCTGCTTGATTTGTATCGGTATCGTAGAGCAAACTAGATGCTTGGTCTGCTAGTCGTTCTACAATGGTGTTTATTACTAGCAACATGCCGCATTGGAAATATACATCTATCAAATCCTCCTAAATTAAAAGAAATAGTTTAATAACAAACTAATATTATTCCAAAATATTATTATTACATCGTTCTTAGTGGCATTACAAAAATATTCTTGCCATTGGTCGTGTCTGCCCAGAATATGCAAAGGGCAATTTAATATATCTTTCTTCAAATTTTCAATTTTGCTATCGATAGGTCCATTTTCAAATTTTCGGCACGCTAATGCTTTCACAACTGCATTACGGAAACGACCTTAAGTTGAAGAATTGCATATATAATCTCTTCGCCTTTTTGGATATCGACGGTCTTTACTAAGATCGCTGAGTTTATTGATGATTACGAATCAAATGATTCCGACATTCTATTTTTCTTATATAAAATGACGGGCCGTATGAGGAAGTTTGTGTTAAACATTTTACTACACTACTGTCTCCGTCACCAATCAATTGGTCATAAATTACGTTATGCCGTGAAATTGATCCTGCAAATCCTTCGCAAATAATACCAGATTCCATTGCAGTGGAAGTCTTAGTCCAGTTCCGGAAACATTCATGATCATCCACATCATGACCTCTGGCACACAAACAGCAATATTTGTTTTTTACAACCACATACAAAATCTTTTTTGATTTAGCTCCGATTATGAATGCCTGAAAAAATCCTTTATAATAAGTGCAGAATAGTTTCTACGGTAAGATCTTTTCCCACAAGCTCCGTCTGCTATCACTGATATAATTGTAATGTTAGTCTCATTTTTTTCTTCTGCGGATTCGGCTTCTTCTTTTGCAGCTTTGCTCATTAATTGTTGGTTGGACCGAGGGTAAAATGCTGTTGTGGTATTTTAAATGTGTGTCATCTGTGGTATATCCATTGCTTCAACAAGCTCAGCGAATTGGGTAGATCCAATCCCAATTGATACAGTACTAATAACGGCAGCACGATTTGTTGAACCAAAAGAAGCATCAACCAGTCCTTACCACATCTGTCTTTCCGCACATATTACATTTAAACGTAAGCGTAGTTTCTAATCCTTCTATCTTTTCTGATATGACATCTATATCAAAAAAGAACAACCAAAACCATCGTGTTCTAGTGATTTCAACACATATAAGAAATATTTCCTATCTATGATCCTGCGGCCTGATAAATTGTGCTTCTGAGTGGCATCTGATTTTGTATCGTTTTCCAATAATAATGAAGCATCTGAACTGTCTTCATCAAAAGAAAAATCAAATTGGTCTTCGGGTTCAGTATCTGCGTCTGTCACCATTTCTTGACAATTATCAATATCCGACACCAAAAAGACTTCGTCATCATTATGATGGAAGCGGATGCTGCAAGGCTCGTCTTCCGAACGAGTGTGGATGCAAGGTTTTGTTGAAATCTTACCCAATTTCCTATAAAAGAAATTTATCAATAAAAAAAATCTACCTTATAATTTTTTTTACATACTCTGTCATTTAAAAACTAACAAAAAAGAATTTCGGCCCACTTGCATGGATTTGCTAATTGTGAATCGTACATAATTTTTTTTATTTATGATAATTACAGGACATTTTAATAAATTATAACAAAGGGAATATTTCAATAAAATAAGATTGTACATAGGTACTTACGCATTTCTCGCCTTTTTTAATATCACACTGCTACTTCTTCTTGGAACACTCACACTTTTCCTTACTTTAGGCATTATTAGACACAATCACAAATTCACAACTGGCGTTTGATAGATGAGTATCGTCTGCAAAATGCTAGTACACTGATAGCAATCTCGTAATTGTCCATATTTTATTAGAATATTTGAGGAATAACAATAATCAATATGTAATTACGTGATATACTTAGCTTAATTAAATGGAAAGTTATTTAGCCATTTTCTACACCTAATTATATTACTTATATCTCTTTAAATTTAACATTAGGTAATAAAACTAATTAGAAAATAATAGGAATTTGTTGTTATACAATTTATTTAAATAACACTTTATGTTGCTTACCTGTAATTAAAGGAAAGGGTGGAGTTGAGATTTTTTTTTAATTTTTGTAAAAAATGAAAAAAAAACAATTTTATTGCAAGTTACTTTAGTGTTCATGTCTTCTGTAAATTAGTGAAAAAATAATAAAGGGATTTGCATAAATTATTCTGAATATTGATTTACTCGCTCATCTTGCCTGTGGCAGATAAGTATTCAGGTAAAACTTTCACTCCGCTACACTAGGAAGCGCTGCGACCGATTTATATTTCGTCAAGCTATCTAGAAGGGCCTTAAGATTTGCAAAAATCTCACAAATTTACGCAAAGTAAATGGATTAGTAACAAAAAGAGTTTTACATAAAGTTTTTCCCCAAAACACGAAATAGAAACAATAAAAACTTAAATGCATACTTAAATTAATTTATAAAGTATTGCTGCAACACACCATTCAACAAAATCATGATACCAGCATTATTATTATTATTAACATGTAATTTTATTTGTAAAACCTCTGAAGAACAAAATGTACATATAGATATATACATATCTTTTTTAGGGCACCAACTTCTTCCAGATTTATGAGTTTTCTTAAGTTTCATTTAAAATACAATACATCGTTTGATACGCGCCTAAACTATCAGAAGAGAAAAAAAGTTTTATTTTTAATGGGATGCAATAAATAGTTGTGCAAGTTTTCTGGTCGTTTTTTCGAGTTACTGGAATTTAGAGCAAAGCAGTGCTGATGGAGCTTGTATAATCCTAGTTGCTAAACACCAGGTTCATATGTGTAGTTGGTAATCTTAAGCACTCTCACCGCTGCTGAATTTATCCCAAAATCTAATAAGCTCCAGGAGGAATGAAAACACGCATACACAAACGCACACGCACACACATGCACACGCACGCACATGCACATGCACACGCACACGTACACGTATACGCACACAAACATGCACACGCACGCATACATACAACTCACTCACGCTCACACGCACTGTCACACCATACTCACATCCACTCTCACACCACACACACACACACACACACACACACACACACACACACACACACACACACACACACACACACACACTCACACACACTCATACCACACACACACAGCACACACACACACACACACACACACACACACACACACACACACACACACACACACACACACACACACACACACACACACACACACACACACACACACACACACACACACACACACACACTACCGCTTACATATTTACGCATACTTACACTACACACACACACACACACACACACACACACACACACACACACACACACACTCACCGCGCGATTGATTATTTACTCCAATGAATTATCAATGCTCTAAATAATCAGGATTGATTAATTACAAACCTATTTACATAAAGTTTAGTTTAGTCCGCCGAAAAGACACATTGGTCTTTATTATAATAAAGCGTTTATTAAACACGTACAAATTTCCTATGGACGAAATTTGCTCTAATTATTAAATACAGGAAGTACTGAATTTATTACGAACTTATTTACTTTTGTACATTGTACATCACTTACACAATTTTGCACGTTATTATAAACGATGTTTATTTCGCATCTAATTTAAATACAAAAAGAGGATTGCATATTCCTCACAGACCTATTTTTAATTGTTAAAAACGAATTAAACTGAGGTGGTTGGTTTACGCAATGTTTTAGTACGGCGTAATTGAAATTAAACAATTATGCGAATTGTTTTGGACGTAAATAATGTTTCTCTTATACACGATTATTCTGTTGATTCAAAAAAATGATTAATTTTATACCTTTATATAGACTTGCGGAAGATCGTTAGGAACTATGCGGTGTCTGCAGCGTTTTTAACTGAGGTTGATGTAATTTAACAGGCGATTCCCGGTTAAGATACGGAAGTAGCTTCTGGCATGAACGGTAGCGGTTGCGGGTACCTCTGGGTTTCTTGGTATTTCTTTTTGGCAGGTGTGATAGTACAATGTTGTGTGCTGGCTGTTTAAATGAAGATACGTCTAATAGAATCTGGGACTAACCCGTGCTATGCTGTTTAGACGCGTCTTCCAGGGGGTGTTAGAATTAGAGCGATTACTCTTCTTGCCATCGGAGTAAATGGAAGATGACTGCAGGGCGTTAGAGCCTGTCGTGGCAAGTCCTGGTTTGTGTATGATTGTAGAACATGACTTCAGGCTTTATGGCCCGTCGTGACAACTTCTGAGGTAGAAGATGACACCAGGCTTTAAAGCCCGTCGTAACAACTTCTGATTTGTGTACTGGAAATGTGAGATAACTTCCGGGCTCTACAGCCCGTCGTCTATCAGGGTGTCTGGTGTAATGTTTGTGTAATCAACTCACGTACTTTTAACCTCCGAATACGTCGGCCAGGTTAGTTGAAGTGTGTTCTCAGGCGGCGGCCAGTAGCGCGACGGTTCAGGATTAACGTAAGTGGCAATCGTACACGACGAAACTAAGAACGGCAGGCGCGCGGTTGGGACCTGGTTCAAGTCTGGGTTATCGAAATAAGCGATCGGGATTCTGGTCAGGCTTTTCAGTATTTATCGCAGTAAGCGATCAGGTTTCTGGTCAGGATTTCGGGTTCTTTTAAATAATGCGATTAAGAGCGGCAGGCGCGCGGTCAGGTTTCTTTATTCGGTAGCGTCGACGGAATGGATCTACGAGCAAGCGGTCGGTGCAACAGCCCAACGCACAAGTAGGTAGTAGACTATGGACCGGATCGCGGACGAGTGGCAAGGTGTTGCGGCAAAGACCCGACACACAAGCGCGTCTCGCGGTTTTATAGAGGATCCGCGATAGGCGGGGACGGTTTCTGTGCAGGGATGTTAATGCGGTGATTGATTGATATACTGGCGTGATTTCTGGCGTAAAAACATTCAATGCTTTTGAAATCTACGTAGGAGGGGTAAGAGAATTATTTACTGTGCAATATTGTGTAATTTTATGAATTTGATTACTGCGGGATAATTAACGAATAATTAATTAGACAAATTTCGGTGAAGGCTGCTGGGTCTTTAGCTCTTTACAAGTTTTCCAAGAATGTATACGATCAAATATTTATATACAGACTGTTTACAATGAAGGTATTAATCAAACACCTCGATCGATCTTACTCAATTGAAACTCTAACTAGAACTCCCTTCCCCTCCCATTTCAAACTAACTATATTTACTCCCGAAAATCAACAACCGTTTTTCAAAAGTAATAAAAAAAACAAGAAACATTACGTGGGAATAGTTTCATATTAATTATTGAACGAAATCTTAATTTTAAGAATATGCACTCGTCCGTAGAAAAACCTATACCTAATATCAAATTTCCCAGCACCAACAAAGACGTCTTTGATCGCAACGCGTACAGACGTAATTAATTATTAAACCAATGACATTTTTACATCAAGAGTGTGCACATAAGAATTTCCAATGACTTGTTACGCCCCTTCAGTAAAGCAGTTTTTAAGCATACACCTGCTAGTTAAACCCCAAACACATGTTTTTCAACCCTTAGCCAAATATTAGTTACAAAAATAAAATATCCCGAAAACCATGCTCAAATAACGACTTAATATTTAATAAGCCAGAAGTTGGGTAGCTGTACGTGTATCACAACTACAATACAATGTAGATCATTAGTAATTTCCAAGACTCGACCAGTTTTACCAAAGCTACGCCTTATAAAGATCGTAAGTGGAGTATTAAAAAAGCTCATAAGCCATTTTTAGTTGAACAGTGTTTATGAACATAATTTTTTAACACTTCAAAATGTACATAACGTTTACAAACGTTATGATTTTGATAAGCTATATCCACAACAAGACAACAATTACAGTTACCGTCCTTAGTAACTGATAATTTCTCAGTATGAATTGAAAAAAAGATGGCGTGGCGATGAGACCATATGACAAATGGAATGTTTTAAAGATGTTTAAAATTGTGGATCAGCTATTGCTTAGAATAATTTACATTTTTTCTTGCAGTCAACGTGCAGTGTAACCCCATATTCGACCAGATGGCCTAAACTCTCACAGAGTACAATTTGTTGATACGTAATACAGTTAATAAAAACATGTACCCTGTTCATCTCTTTACAATGATGAGTGGCGATTCCAGGGAGCCAAAACAAGCGCTTTTCGTTGACAGTTGACTTTAATTAAAATAAAAAATTATTTAACGACTGGGGTGCTCGACAATTATTCATCTCTGGATAGGCGAAGCCACAAGGCAAGAAGCAGATAATAAAACGATTAGGAACTATTTGCCAATGGAGAACGAGCATCATGTCAAAATAGTGTTTTAAATTATAAAGAGATGATAAAACGGCTTAAAATTACAGAATTTTCGCTCATCGTAGATCACGTAGTTGTTGGTTAGTGTAAAACTAACATTGGCTAATGTTAAAGTTTCTGTTTTTTGATGTTTCATTCAGCTTTTAATATGTTAAACCCCATTAATTAACTTTTCTATCGTGGTAACAATTGCGATTTAAAAATGTTTGTTATAATAATAAAATTTTCGCGATTCGCTACCGTAAACAAAATATTGTTTATAAAAGATTGATCACGTCGATGATGGCGTAAAATCCAATTAGAAATGTTCGTTCTTACCAAAAAATCATCACGCAATATACTTTGGACTGATGGGTAATGGTACGGGTGTATTTGCTGTTCATGCAAAACAGTTGATATTGCCCAGCGAGATAACCCAGTATTTGCAGATATTCCGTCGAGTGCTAATGGACGAATTAATTTCAACTAGATCTAGGACCTCTTTTTATTGTTCGACGGTACGCACTATAGATCGTCCATAATGCTGGCGAGGACGAAAGCTACCTGTTTCTCGCAATCTTGAAAACAATCTTGAAAATAATTTTCTGTCTGGTTGTCTACGATTTGGAAAAATATTTCCGTAACTCTGGGCGCAGCACGTTCATTGAAATTTTGTTGAGCGTAAATTGCCACCATATCACTCATTTCACTATTTGAGAACAAATTTTGTCGCGGCATCCTTAAAACGGAAACCTAATCTTAAACAATGAAAAACAAACAAAACAACGCAAAAAACTCACCGAAGATATTTTATGAGAGGTCAAATCAGAATTACGATTTTGTGATGTATAACTACAAGATTAAATTGACATTAAATTTTATGCAAATGAAATATGTACATTCTGTGAAGTTCACTTTAAGTGCATCTTCCTCTAAGCGGAACCATTTAGCGATATACAATAAGAGTACCGTTTTTAAAGAAAATAAAATAACCTTTCAGAAATGTTAACAAGTCTTTCAAAATCTTTATCCACAAGAAAAATACAGCGGAAACCAGCACCATGACTAAGCTGGTGGTGACGCCCTCTATTTTTTACGTTGAAAGTAAATAGATATTCATGTTTGTCTACGCGAAAAACTCCCTTGTACCAGTTATCGAAAAAATTGCAATAAAAATTCATCTTTGAAAGGTCATAACTTTTTAAGGGAGCAGAGTTGGACTAAGGTAGGTAGGCCTAAATGGGATTATTGTAACCCAAGGAAACTACGTCTGAACTATGGCCCATTCTTTACGGGAGGTATATAATATACTCTCACGTCAGTTTCTTGATCCAAAGCTATAAAGTGTACATAGAGATTTCTTATATATAGAGAATTCTTCAGACATTCTGTGGTCACGCATGACAAAGTAACGAGACTGCCGTCGATTTATTTGTTCTGTGCACTGACTAAACAGATTGACTGTGAGTAGTTTACGAATTTCGAAAACAAGCAAATGAAATAAATTGAGTTGTAATTGAACATCAACTTCCTTTATAAAAAATGATGGCGCATCTGATTTGATTCCTATATCTGTGAACTGGTTATCAACTTTGCAATGCTACCCGTTTCACTTTAGTAACTTTAAGTTACTTAGTCATTATGATTTATGACCAATTTCCAAAGTTAATTTTTATAACAAAACTGTATTATACTTGCAATAGTAATGAACCAAATTATACTAATAATGAAAACTTATAAACTACAGTTTTCTTTTTACAGGCTAAAAAGACAGTTCAGATTATGGAAGAACTGGAGGATTCAGTAGGGTCAGCAAATATGAAATATATGCAGGTGTGCTATGCAGTTATTTTAGTTTCAGTTTACATATTTTGATTTTAGGTAGAACTATTTTCACTACAAGTTTACGTTGAGGACTTTAACTTTAGTGTATTTGGCTGTTTTCCGTTAGACTGGACATTACTACATTCTGTAAGCGATTACAATAATTCGGTGTGCAATTATAGTTTTCATATATTTTTGTTTGCAGATGGTAGCGGGTATTGCAACCTATTTAGTTATTTTTCACCAATTCAGTAACATGGAAAAGAACCAGTAAATATTTGGTTTTGTGACCAGAAATTAATCAATAGACTTAAACCAGGAGTGGTTAGGAGATGTTATGTCGGCGCGGGAGACGCGCCCGTTGTTTAAGATACTTACCATACTTAGCTGCTTTAAAACACTCATACTAATTATATGTATGTGCATAATATGAATCAACAACAGTACTGACTAGACAAAAATAACAATCTCTCCAGCGGATCATTTCATTCAAACGGATGCGTCCGCCGCCGCTGAATTTGGACCGGCGCTCTTGGAACCGACAGACCGGCGCACACAGGCACCGCGCCTACCAGCCCTCCAAAAAGTCTCCTGACTTCCCGATACTTCAATCCGCCCCTGACTCAAGCAATGCAAATATTAAGTATATATATATATATATATATATATATATATATATATATATATATATATATATATATAGTATGTATAGTATATGTAAAAATTTCTTATTAAAGCTAGTATTGTATTTTACTACAGCTTATATTGTATGTGATTTTTCAGTTCACATGTAACATAGATTCTTTCATTCTAAATTATAATGCATAAGATTATGTAATTTTAATCCAGAGTTGTTAGAAAAATGATAATTGTGTAAACTGTTCTGTTCAAACCTACACTAGTTAAAAACTGCCCAGTAAAGAATGTCTGATTTAGAATTATAAGCTTTAGAGTCAGGTTGTGTGAAAAGCGTCACGTAAAACATGTTTAGTAGAGCTGGGTACGACAATAACCAACATTAACGAGGCAATGCTAACTTAGCTAAAAATAAAATTCCCGACAATTCTTAACATATTATTCCAACCCTTCTATTGCACTTTGTTACAATTAATAGTTGAGTATCAATTGACTTCAGAAATGTTCAATGCACTTACAGGTTACATTTTTTAGTGTAGTAGGTACGCCTTTTCTGACTGTCACATTCATTTCCTATGTTTTTGGCCTCGGTAAAAGACACTCAAACCGTCTGCATGTTCTAGACTGGACATCTTTAATTCGCTCTTATGTCATCCAAACCGTAAAACAGTCTTATGGTTTAACAAACGTTGTAATCTTAAGATTATTCTCATTGTTACATAGGGTAAGTCGATTCAATAAGTCATAGACCATCTGTAAAGGTAATAAGATGGTCCTTTTCTTGAGCAAGGCGGTCCATTACGGAAGAATTCGTGGTAGTGTCGAAACTCAAAATCTAATTGGCTTCTTGTTCTGCTCTGCATAACTCTGGATGCAGTCTTGTTGGTCAAAACTAGTCATGAGATTCTTCTCTGTAGCTATTTAAGCCAGTATACGTTCCTTTTTTTGTGGAAAGTAAGGATCATGTCACTATTCCAGTTGTCTAGTAAAGTGACAGTTCCCCAAACCACTTTTAAAATGTTTTAGAGCTCTTACAGCATACATATTTGTTAAACATTATGAATTATTTTCGTACTATAGTATATGTTAATAAAGCATGTATATACTCTTAATAAAATACTTATCTTTTTTGGGGTTTTTTAATGGTGTACTTTAAATTATACAATCTAAACGTTTCGATAACACTTACAGTTATCTTCGTCAGCAGTAATGTTTTTTAAAAATTGTTAAAGATGTAGTAAACAATTTTGCCAAATTTTTCAAATTTGATGTAGTAAATAATTTTGTCAAATTTGAAAAATTTGACAAAATTGTTTACTACATCTTTAACAATTTTTAAAAAACATTACTACTGACGAAGATAACTGTAAGTGTTATCGAAACGTTTAGATTGTATAATTTAAAGTACACCATTAAAAAACCCCAAAAAAGATAAGTATTTTATTATGAGTGTTAATGGTGAAAGTTTACATTTTCATATGTATATAGTCTGTTCCAATTTATTTTGCATTCGAGCGGATTATGGAAATCTAGGGAGAATATGGTAGCACTGTCGAAAGAACAAAAAGTTACTACCGTAGCTTGACTTTTGAAAATTGTAGGTTATATGTTTGAAATAAACTAATGCGGCGTTGCACGTTATTTGGGCTTTGTTTCCACAAAATGTTGTATCTCGAGTGATTTATTTAAACAAAAATTAAATTTTAGTCTTCAGTTCTTGAACGTCTATTACTTTCATAAAATGGAAATTGTACATTATTTACATTGGGCGTAAATGACTACATCGTGTCTTATCAAATACAATGAGATGTTTTGTTAACCAAATCTACGTAAAAATTAATAAGAATGCTTTTCCTTTTTTTCATTCTTACAAAATCAAAACAGGGGAGAGAACTATGCAGCAAATCCAGAGCGTAATCTCATAAGTCGAGACTTGCTTTCGTGATAAAATTTACCTACTGCATTTTTCTTTCTTTTCTTGGCTATTAAACATGATGTAGAGGTACGTTTACATGCAAACTTAGTTCTTCGGTCACAAAGCCAATAGGTAACCAGAACATCAATATGTACTGTAGGTAGCGGACCGGGAAAATTTTATTATTGTAATAAATGTTTGTCAAATCGCCATTGTTACCACGATAGAAAAGATAATTAGTGCATTTTTAATATCGTGATGATTCGTCGTAATTTGCTAATGTTTTCGGGATATTTTATGTAAAAAATGTGGGAACGTTTGTAACTGATATTTGAGTAAAGATTGAACAGAAAAATGAAACTTATAATAGGGTAGTGAAACAGGTGTTCTGCCGAAACTGGCGTGACGAATTGATGAAAATTTCTATACGCGCGCTCTTGATGTAAAAAGGTCACTAGTTAGTAATTAATTACTAACGGTACACACTGCAATCAAAGACGTCTTTGTTTGGTACTTGGAAACTCGAGACCTAATGTAGGGTTTGTTATAGACGAATGAATATTTTTAAAATTAAGATGTCGTGCAATAGTTAATATGAAACCGTTCCAACGGAAATTAATATTTCAAAGACGGGGGTTGATTTTCGGGAGTAGACATGGGTAGTGAAAACCAGAGGGGAAGGAAGTTGCTGTTGAAATTTTGATTGAGCCGGACGCTTTGATTTGTTTTAGTTAGAAATTCACATTGTAAACGGTTTGTCTTTAAAATATTTCGTGCGCGTACATTTTCTTTTGAATTAGCCAACACTAATTTGTCTTTTCTTTCGGGTGTTAGTTGTAATGTGTTTTTCAAATATTAATCTATAAATAACAGTCACCCTTTTTGAAGTTAAACCGCGTATGTGTGTCTGTGATCAATTAAGGGAATTCAAGTGTAAGTAGGTATATATATATATATATATATGTTTCTATTTAGATTTCCAAAGTATTCATATTAATAAGACTTTTTTAACTTGTGAATAATATTCAAGTGTCTTTTTTGTCAGAATTTATTTGACAATTATTGTAATTGTCAAATAAATTCTTGACAGACAAAGGACGTTCAAACGTTGAATTAATTTTACGTTTATTTAACAAGTTTTAAAGAAAAATTGTCTTATTTAAATATATATATATATATATATATATATATATAAATTAAGGCTGGCTACAAATAATTCTCAAGCCTATATAACCTATTAAAAATCGAGCATTGCCTTGCAAAGGCATATTATTCGTACTCGGGCTCATTAAGATGAAAACTGCTAAAATAAAAGAAAGTATAAGGCTTCCTTACTCTTGTATTTGTATGAATTAGCATTGTTGTTTTTTGTTTATGTTTATATTTATGTAGAGGTGGGCTGGTGAACGGGTACATGATACCGCTTGGTTACTAATTGTAAAAGGCAATTGCCAAGTGGATACACACTCCGGGTCCAGATAACCATTATACACCTCGAATTTTATTTTTGTCTTTATTGTTGTATAGATGAATGTGTAACCTGAGAAAGGGGCGCTGTATTTTTCTAACGCACTCAAACGTGTATACTGGTCACGATGTTATGATCGATTTATAACTTACCCTTGTAAGGCTTTGTTTAATGAGTTTTGTTTTGTGTCAGTTTGTTAAGTAGAATTGTTTGCCTGCGAACTAATTTCTCTTTATATGAAATTGATTGTAAATTTTCATGTGTATTTTGTGCTTTAGTAGTCACTAAACAATTGTGTAGGTGTAAATTCCTTGTCTATTTCTTTTTGTCCTTGCCTTTACCTTATTATCACCTGTGCAACTGTCCTGTTATTGTATTTTATATGTACCGTAATTTGCCTTATTGTTTTATGTTCTTATTTACTTAAAAACCGGCATTGTTGGTTTGAAAGGGCCACATGTATTACGATTTTTATTCTAATTATTTATGATACGTTTGTGGGTGTGACTACATGTTTTTTTTTATTGTGTTTATGTGTAACTAAACTACTTTTTATTTATTTTTCTCTTAATGTTATAATTTTGTACGTACTCTGATTTAATGGAGTTTTGTTATATATTTAACCCTTTCATTGTTTTTGTTTGAGTTATTTGATTTATTAATGTACTTATGCAATTACTTATTTATGAATAAAGTGGGTTTTATTGGTGGTTCTTTCCCACAATAGTATAGTAACGGGTTGAACTATCATTGCGCAAAGCTCGTTAATTTTAGTTTGAGTAGCTTCATTGTTTACCTGCCCCTGATGATACAACACTTATCCAGCCTATCTAATTCAAATAGCACAGCGTACCTACACTAGACGGCTACTTCGTTTGATCAGTTTGAGAGTAATTAAATATCAGACTTGCAAATAAATTCTAATTTTTTAATTATTGTCAGGAAAGTCCATGTAAGGCAAGCAATTAATTTGAGTAATAGTAACATTATTGTTAGTAAAGTCAAGATAAATCTCTTAGCGATTGTTTTGCTCTTGAATCTGCGTTATTGCAAATAAGTTCAAATTACCATTTACAAGGTAGGGTAGCTGGGGGATGCAACAGTATCCTTTTAATTTGACCTATCCAGGAAATCTACAGCGCTCTTTCATAAGTAATCTAATCAAAGATTTGCTATCCTGATAAAATTTGCTGCGTCGTTCTTTTCTTGATTGTAACATACAGATGAAAGTAAATGCTCAGAAACGCACCCATTTAAGTCGTAGCTAAATGGAACTGACCACAAGATTGCTGCTTTCGTATCCACGAACAAGACCTGACGAAAACCAAATATTTAATTGCATTTTTACTAAAACATTGAAGCCAAACAGTGAGGTCCTATTCAATCTGCATTATATCCTCAGAAGAATCTGAATCCATGTCACTATCTGAATCTGATTCTCCTAGTGCTATAATAGCACGTGGGATATTTTCAATTGAAAAATTTCCTATAAGTCTCTCTCAGTCATTTGAAATAATCTTTTTCGTGCGTGGACAAATTTTTGCGACACTATAGGAGAACATTTGGATAAAGCCTCAAGCTATAATTTCTGAATCCTGTCGTTCGATGGAGGTTAAGAACTTATTTGCTTATTGTAACAATTTTTACAAAAACCTTATGCCGTTGCAATAGGGTTATATTGACAATGGCAAGGAGGCAATCGTTAAACTTCATGCCAATGCACACAATATTATCAACCACTTTCCCTCTGGATCTAAAGTATTGAATTTTGTTCCAAAGTTTGTTTTTGTAATTTTGCCCTCAATTTCAACCTTGTGCGTAAGCAACAACTCCTGAAACTAATCCTTCCTACTAGAAAATGAGGGTGGCTTGTCTAACTGCACCGAATGATACGGTGCGTTATCCACAACCACCGCACAATTTCCGACTAGTTTGACATCGCAGGAATCAGCTGTTAAATCACCAAATTTTGAAACCGGTCCCTTTAGTTATATGATTTTTCCGATTATCGTTCCCCGGATTGAATAAAGTTTTTCAAAAATCCTAAATTACATCTCGGGTGTAAAATCGTATACCTGTTACCTTCACATTTAATTTTGGATTATTTTTGATGTCAGAATCGTGCATCAAATGATGAATATTAGAACCATTTTGATAAATCCATGTTACGTCAATATAGAAAAGCTGACATCTTGGCCTGAACTTTTTCTCAAAAACTTAATTTTTGCTACAACGACGTATTTCATTTCACATAAAATGTTCTGTCCATTGACACATTTGTGTTTGTAACCCATTGATTTCAGAATTCTAAATAATGGCGTTCAACTCTAATTAAAATCCAAATCTGTTTTAACGTAATGATACAATTTGTCCAAAGTTAAACAGTTCTTTTTTGAATTAAATTGCCAAATCAACCGTAGATCTTTCCGAAAGGTGAAATCCTAAAACTTCCGCGTTTACTACAATTTGTCGACTTTAAGTTTTGAGGTCTTGGCGTTATGATGTCTTGGATAGTTCGTTGTGAAACCTAAAACCAAAAATTCATACTTAATCAAACACAAAAAGGTAATTACTTGAAATATATCCAGTGCATGTAAATTTTTCACAAATTGGTTTAGTTGGTAAAGTTGGTGTGATAGCATAAAATTAAACACAATAGTAGTTGCAGTAGTGTAGGAAATAAAAAAAAATTAATTTTTAGGAAATAATATTTAATAAGAGACCAATTTTACATTGATAAGTGATGAGATATCAAACATTAGGTACTGCAATAAGGACACTATGTCTTACTCCGCCTACGATATTCAAAACTTTTAGACAGTGATGATTCAATTTCTATAAGTTTGAAATGCTGTGTTGAAAATCCTTTGGTGATATAAGGTAAACATAATCTACAGATACAACACTCTTGGTTAGAGATACAATATCACCAGGAAGACACATTAAGTATCCAAACTCAAGTTAGATTTTTATTTATCGCCTTTGAACCAATCACAATAACTTTTTCTTTAGATAGTGTAATGTACCTCTTTTCGGACACTGCTTTAATTAAGTTTCACTCAACAGGTGGATTTTGTATTATGCCTTTAGCTAAGTTCAGAGAAGATCTGGGTGGGTTTATTCATTTTTTATAGCTGTTCAGTGTTTAACACAAAATGTTTAAATGCATACACTAAATAACTTTATAATTTATGAACAGGATAACGCAAAATACCTAAATAACTCTGGATAAATTAAGCAATATGTACAAAAGAAATAAACTAAACAATGTGTAAAAACTAAATAAAAAGTTGTGGGTAAATTAAATTATTCTTCTTTTGGGAACGTCTGGCTGGCCGAACACCTTCCACGCAACAGGTCCGCAACGGTTGCTGGCGGGTCCTTCCTTGCTTTCGCTAGGAGATTTCGCATTACACTGTAAACACAAACTGTGTAGTGACACATAACAAAATTGCACGGCCTGTTGTCTATGATTCAGAAAAAAAAATTGTTCTTAAAGGTTGTGTGTGTGTGTGTGTGTGTGTGTGTGTGTGTGTGTGTGTGTGTGTGTGTGTGTGTGTGTGTGAGTGATGTGTGTGTGTGTGTGTCTGTGTCTGTGTCTGTGTCTGTGTGTCTGTGTGTCTGTGTATCTGTGTGTTAGTGTGTCTGTGTATCTGTGTGTTAGTGTGTCTGTGTGTCTGTGTGTCTGTGTGTCTGTGTGTCTGTGTCTGTGTGTCGGTGAGTCTGTGCCTGTGTGTCTGCGTGTCTGCGTATCTGCGTGCCTGCGTGTCTGCGTGTCTGCGTGTCTGCGTGTCAGCGTGTCTGCGTGTCTGCGTGTCTGCGTGTCTGCGTGTCTGCGTGTGTGCGGTGTCGTGTGTGTGGTGTGTGCGTGTGTGCGTGTGTGCGTGTGTGCTGTGTGTGTGTGCGTGTGTGCGTGTGTGCTGTGTGCGTGTGTGCGTGTGCGTGTGTGCGTGTGTGCGTGTGTGCGTTTGTGCGTGGTGAGGCGTGGCGCGTGCGGTGCTCGTGTGCGCTCGTGTGCGTGTGCGCGTGTGCGGGTGTGTGTCTGTGTGTGTCGGTGTGTGTCGGTGTGTGTCTGTGTGTGTCTGTGTGTGTCTGTGTGTGTCTGTGTGTGTCTGTGTGTGTGTGTGTGTGTGTGTGTGTCTGTGCGTGTCTGTGTGTGTCTGTATGTGTGTCTGTGTGCGTCTGTGTGTGTGTCTGTGTGTGTCTGTGTGTGTGTGTCTGTGTGTGTGTCTGTGTGTGTGTGTGTGTGTCTGTGTGGGTCTGTCTGCGTCTGTGTGCGTCTGTGTGCGTCTGTGTGCGTCTGTGTGCGTCTGTGTGCGTGTCTGTGAGTATCTGTGCGTGTCTGTGCGTGTCTCTGCGTGTCTGTGCGTGTCTGTGCGTGTCTGTCCGTGTCTGTGCGTGTCTTTGCGTGTCTGTTCGTGTCTGTGCGTGTCTGTGTGTGTGTCTGTGTGTGTCACTGTGTGTCTGTGTGTGTCTGTGTGTCTGTGTGTGTCTGTGTGTGTCTGTGTGTGTCTGTGTGTGTCTGTGTGTTTCTGTGAGTGTGTGTGTGTGTGTGTGTGTAATGTACAAGTAAGGGGTATTTATTTGTTACAGACTACGTAAACAAAATTTGTTTATCTGGGGTGATATTCCAAGAAGTTCTCGATTTTTTTAATTAATACGTAATTAGTATAAGCGAGTATGCAGGATAAATATAAAGAAATCGAAAACTTTAATCGCTGTTATGATGGGATCAGCAATTCGTTCATCAACAGATTGTAACTACAAATGGCCTGGCACTATTATACACGTTTTGTGGAATGTAAATTAAAAGAAGTATATATGTATATATATATATATACAGAATTGTCAATCGAAAAGGGTAATTTCTGATGGTTAAGATATAGTTACGCTGAGTTTAAAATGGTTATTACGAACACGAAGTATTGTTTATTCGTAATCGGAGAGGTGGTTTCGATAAATGAAAATCATTTAAATCGTATTTTATGCCAATTTTAAGACTTAAAAGTAATAGGAAAATTCTGGTAATGTCCTATTTTGCTGGTATAAGGCTTTAAATTGGATTTTATGAAAGGTCTAATATCTGGGTATTTAAATTAGTATGTCAATGTATCATAATTGTTCGTATTCCTTCTATTTGAAAGCAAGCAAGCTTCTATTTTCAATTTTTAAAGTATACGAAATATTTCTTGGAAACTTCGCCTTTTTGTTGGATAGTAAATCGGTTACACATGGCGGTTTTATATACGTAGTTACGCTCGAGCAGAAGTTTTGCCTCTGATCTGCAAAAGGGCATCAGCCACTCTAGATATTTAAGGCAAAAGTAGGTCAGCTTTAAAAACGCAGAGGAGTTAATGTAATTTAATTTGTTTGATTTTAACCTGTTATTTTCGGAACAAATAAACTTCAATCTATCACTCTCAGACAGTGCTTTAAGCCTCATTAACTGGAAAGGAATGATCTCGTAACGTATTTGCTCTCCCGCCGAGGTGACAGCAAAAAGGGTAAATTCGGTACCTGTGGGTTTGTCTCTTTCACTTTAGGTTAATTTTAAAATGGTTTACTAATTGGGAGATGACAGGATTGGACATTTATTTTATCTCTTAATATTTTAAAATAGAAATTGTGTTTCGAGGTACTGGAATACGGTTTAATAATCGTAAATTTAATATGCGCAAAGAAACTCTTTAAGAGCACTAGTCAGGATTTTTCTCGAGAAAAGAGAAATTACGGAAAAAGTAATAGAAGTGGAGTGCCAAATTGTATTCAAAATTCCGCTTTTATACTTCGCTGCGAAGTGGGGCTTAATTAAAAATAGACGCGATGTGCGTTTGCACACATCTGGGTGGTGAAATTAAATAAATTTGTGTTTGCATTTATATATAATTTAAAATAATATAAATTTATAATCATTGCCAATTATTTGGGCTTAAGTGTAACACTCAGTATGTACAACAAGTTCAGTAACAGTAACTCAAAAAATGTATTCATTATGTCGGGTTAACTGTATTAAAGACCATGGTGTGACATTTGATTGTAAACTTACTTTCTCAACTCACTTAGAGAATATTGCTAGTTTCGCAGTAAAAGTGTTAGGTTTCATAATCAGAACGTAAACAATTAGCTAGATTTGATATTCTTAAAAAGTTTTATTTCTCCCAAGTACGATCAAGGCTGTAATATGCTTTGTTAATCTAGTACTCGTACTACAATCGCCATAAATAATTGTTAGAATTAGTACAGCGAAGATTTTTTGAGTGGGTATCTATCCTTCAAGGTTGATCGAATGTACCCTACTAGATTCTCTTATCAAGATTATCAATAGGTAATTTACACTGCAGAAGGATAGTTAATTATTTACTATTTTTATACAAATTACTTAATACAGTACGTTAGTCTTAAATAAATTAAGTTTTTGCGTTCCTCGACTAAACACAAGGTATAGTTATAGTTTTTATTTACCTGCTGCTAAAACAAATAATTTGTTAAAATCATCAGTATATATTGTATGTAATAATGCTAATCAATATGCAGGTCAAAGTGACCTTGATGTAAATGCCTGTAGCAAGTTCATTCAAAATCTACGAGCAGCTGTAAGTGATGTTATTTAATAGGTATGTAAAATAATTAATTCTTTTTTATTTTGCCATGTAGTTTAGATTATATGTAATTAGCACCTATAATGCACAGTTGTTGTCCTATAATTGGAATTTGGAATTCTGTCGGACAGTTAAACATTATTTTTGGGATGGCGTCAACCACGGAGTTATTGCCATTAGTTACAACCTGTTTAATGTTTATAGCTCACTCTTCTACTGCTCAATTTATATATTGCTTATATTTTTACAAATATGTTTGATTCATGGAAGAACTGATATACTTTCTTTAACGTACATCTTTTAATAGATAACAGTAGTAATATAAGGCCGATCCTGGACCAGTTCAAGGTCACCCCATGTAAATCTTATGGGGATTTATTTCAAGGTCGAGTGAGTTTTCTCGTTATCCCAGAACGCGCTCCACGTCTCAAGCATGTTTTTGGGGATTTAAATTTTGGAGTCACTCGCCCTCTGGTGGTGAAATCGGAAGCTTTTGGAGCTCTTTCAAGGTCGAACTTTAAGCGGGAGATTTAAAATGTTGTAGTTGGTCAAGGTCAAAGCTAAAAATAGAAGTTTAGAAGGTTGAAGGTGGCGTCATATTACATTTCATAGCAATATAAAAAGGTCAAGGTGAAAAGCTACAAATAGAAGTTGCAAGGTAATCATAAATCTAAAAATAGTTTTCAAGGCCAGAGGTTATTGACCTACGCTGGTGTCATATTACATTTCTTAGAAATATAAAAAGGTCAAGGTGAAAAGCTAAAAATAGAAGTTGCAAGGTAATCATAAATCTAAAAATAGTTTTGAAGGTCAAAGGTTATTGACTTGCGGTGGTGTCATATAACATTTCTTAGAAATATAAAAAGGTCAAGGTGAAAAGCTAAAATAGAAGTTGCAAGGTAATCATAAATCTAAAACAGTTTTGAAGGTCAAAGGTTATTGACCTATGGTGGTGTCATTATTTCTTAGAAATATAAAAAGGTGAAAAGCTAAAAATAGAAGTTGCAAGGTAATCATAAATCTAAAAATAGTTTTGAAGGTCAAAGGTTATTGACTTGCGGTGGTGTCATATAACATTTCTTAGAAATATAAAAAGGTCAAGGTGAAAAGCTAAAAATAGAAGTTGCAAGGTAATCATAAATCTAAAAATAGTTTTGAAGGTCAAAGGTTATTGACCTATGGTGGTGTCATATTACATTTCTTAGAAATATAAAAAGGTCAAGGTGAAAAGCTAAAAATAGAAGTTGCAAGGTAATCACAAATCTAAAAATAGTTTTGAAGGTCAAAGGTTATTGACCTATGGTGGTGTCATATTACATTTCTTAGAAATATAAAAAGGTCAAGGTGAAAAGCTAAAAATAGAAGTTGCAAGGTAATCGTAAATCTAAAAATAGTTTTGAAGGTCAAAGGTTATTGACTTGCGGTGGTGTCATATAACATTTCTTAGAAATATAAAAAGGTCAAGGTAAAAAGCTAAAAATAGAAGTTGCAAGGTAATCATAAATCTAAAAATAGTTTTCAAGGTCAAGGGTTATTGACCTACGGTGGTGTCATATTTCTTAGAAATATAAAAAGGTCAAGGTCAGAAGCTAAAAATAGAAACTGTAATGTCATCATCATCATCATATTACAATTCTTAGAAGTCTAAAAAATAGTGTGTTCAAAGGTTATTGATCTGTATATCATAGCTAAAAATGGTCGGTTCAAGTCCTCACTAAAAGTTGATCGCGTTACAGCTAAAAGTATAGTGACAGCATGATCGTTGAAAGTAGCTTATGCGCGTAACCAGATATGTATGGTAATCAAAGAGATGGTTCATATCTGCACTAATGTAACATAGTGTCGTTTAGAGTAACAATATAAGGAAATAGTGTAATGGGTAGTGAGTGTTGTGTCAAACATGTGGATGGCATACGCTCAAGAGCAATGGACCAAAGCAACTGACCTGAGAACAGCGGTGGAACGCTTGAAGCAAGAATTTTCAGCATTAGTATTCGATGCCGAACATGAGGCGGTTTACGGGCGAGGTGATTATAGTGAAGCGGAGTGTAACGTCCTAGTGAAAAGTATGAAAAGGAGTAAAGATATGTGAAAAGTTTTTAAATTTAAAGGAAATATGTAGAACATGTTTTGTAGAAGAACTGAAAGCTGCAATTGCATCAGTTTTGCAATGATGTGATTTATTGGTATCATATTACAATTCATACCAACCAATCTTCAAGGTTAAATTTTATTGACAAGGTATTGAGAAGGTATATATTACAGTTCTTATGTTAGACTCTTAAAGGTTCTTAGAATAGCAAAATAAGCATTCTTAACCAATCACACATGTAACTGACTTTGTGCATGCTCGTATTGCTCAGGTATCCTCGTGAGTCTACCCTTCTATATAAGTTTAAATTTTATAATCACATATCATTCGCTTCAACATCATTTTTCTAAAAAATATATATATATATATATATATATATATATATATATATATATATATATATATATGTTAAAGCACTGTTTTGCACATTAAAATCGCTTACGTATTTACTATTGTAATAGTGTGTAAACCAGAAAATCAGTTCTATTTGTTTAAATGTAGCATGTAGAAATACTGCACGATTGCATTAGCGCATATACAACACGCTAACGAAGACAACCAGACAAATATAGAAAAGTAATGATTGTTATAATTGATGTGCAAGGATTCAAAACAGCAAGAAATATATTTACACCTAAGGAACTAGCGATATATAATGGAGAGCAAATTGCTCATTACGTATTCAAAATTTCCATGGCACACCTTGGATTAGTTTTCAAGGTCAAAGGTTATTGACCTACGCTGGTGTCATATTTCTTAGAAAAATAAAAAGGTCAAGGTGAAAAGCTAAAAATAGAAATTGCAAGGTAATCATAAATCTAAGAATATAATTTTCAAGGTCAAACTTTTTAGCGGGAAATATAAATTTTTGGAGCTGATCATCATCATATTATATTTCTAGTCAAGGTCAAAAGTAGGTATTTAACAAGTTTAAGCAAAGGTCAAAGCTAAAAATAGAAGTTGCAAGGTAATCATAAATCTAAAAATAGTTTTCAAGGTCAAAGGTTATTGGCCTACGCTGGTGTCATATTTCTTAGAAATATAAAAAGGTCAAGGTGAAAAGCTAAAAATAGCAATTGCAAGGTAATCATAAATCTAAGAATATAATTTTCAAGGTCAAACTTTTTAGCGGGAAATATAAATTTTTGGAGCCAGTCATCATCATCATCATCATCATATTATATTTCTAGTCAAGGTCAAAAGTAGGTATTTAACAAGTTTAAGCATGTTGTAATGTAGTCAAGGATGCATATTTCTTATATAAATTGCAGTGAGCTGTATGTTGAGATCAGTCTGCAGCACGTAATTGTTAAATATGGAATTAACAGGGTTAAATCAAAGCACCTATTGCAAACCCTTTAAAATGTGTTGAGCTCGATATATCGAGAAAGTATAAAGTAACGAATATGGATATAATTAATACTAAGTATGGTGAACGTATAGTGATAGAAACGGTGATTTTAAATGTGTATTGCCGGAACGCTTTTATGTGATTTCAAAAGAAGAAACACGAATTGAAGAATTTAAAACACTAAACACGAAGGATGTGTTTATAAGTAGTTTGGTGCAGTTGGCAAAACAACAAACATAACATTTTCTTTTAATAGTAGCATACCATATGTAAAATTGAAATACTAGAATTATTTTCTTAAACAGTGTTTAGTCATAGTGAAATTGTGAGCAAGTAAAGTCATGCAAGTAGCAATAAAATCATTTCTGGAACGATCGAAACTCAGAAGTTCACCGTTATATATGGATACCCACATCATTGCAGTAACAACCTGAATAATAATTTAACATTTTGTTGTTGGTGTGTCAAAATAGTGATGGTAGTAGTTAAAATGAAGAGAAACATGATGAAGGTTATTCTTCTGCTAAGACTGACTGGCCATCATCATTTCAATATAAGGATGAAGTGTATAAACAAGCAGCTAAGGAATACTTAATCGATTGTACTTATTATAAACTATCGAACGATACTCATCATGCAAAACATCTGAAATTGATACAGTACACCTCAACCTTGACCAGTGGTGCGTATTGGTGGTAATTGTGACCAAAGCAATAATGTGGTGTTGGATATGAAGGAATGGAATGAGCTTCTAAGATGGTATTCATATGTAGAATTACAATTTTCCGATCCCAAGAAATTGAAAATAAAATTGATTGGTCAAATGTAAACGAAGAAGAAGATATAATCTATGATCAACATTATGAATCTCTATCTAGTAATCTTGGTATTTATTACAATTGGAATTAATTAAAGGATATGACAGAATTTTGAAAACTGTTATGATAGAAAATTACAAGTGCTGTTCTTGCACATTCAACTCACATAGTATAGAAGAACTATTCAATTTAAAGGATATAGTAAGCTATAGATTGGAATTTCTTGAATCTTACAATCTGGTGTGTTTTTATGAAAAGTTCATACAGCAAGTTGTTGACTACCGTTTACCATGAACAGGTAGCTGTTGCGACAAACAGGTACCGGTGCCTCTTGAACAGGTAGCTGTTTACACTAAACAGATCAGTTAAGATGGATACATTGAAAAACCGAACAATCGCTTTTTAAACAATAATAATATTCATGGATCGATGATGATAATGTAGTTTATAAGCATATTTAAATCGTTAGACGCAACGTATGAACGAACTGCAGCTTTAGCAGTCAGCTTTATAGTATTTCAAAGAAGAAGAACTAGATAATTTAAAATGTTATCTAAGAATAAACATTTGGATAATGAGAATCTAAACTGCTTTCGGTCTACCGAACAGATACCGCTTCTGAGAAACAGCTACCTGTTTTGAGAAACAGCTACCTGTTTTGAGAAACGGGTACCAGTTTTAGGTCTGTTTTGAGCTGTTTTCGGAAACCGGGGAAGTTGTTTTGAGCTGTTTCTGCCTGTTGCTAGAAAATAGGATTTGGTTTTGAGCTGACTGCATCAAAGTTTATGCTATTCACATTTTCGGTCTTTACAATGTTCTACCGAACAAAATTTAAAGAATATTTGATAAAGGTTATATAGCAAATTGGTCTAGTGAACTTTTCAAGATTGTTAAAGTGCGTGTAAGGAATCCGGTCACGTACTTACTACAAGAGAGGACACCTATTTATAGACAGGAACTGCAAAGGTTAAATATCCGATGTGTAATTGGTGGAAAAGGTCATTTGACGTAAAAAGAATAAAGTGTACGTAAAGTGGTTGGGATTAAAATAATATTCATGGATCGATGATGATGATAATGTAGTTTATAAGCATAATATTGTAAGGCAATAATCTCATTTATAATTCAATGATGCCGGTAAGAACAACAAGCACTTTGGAACACTTAAATTACTGTAGAAAGCATTACTATTGGTTTAATAACGGATATAAATGTCCTGCTTGTATAGGTACCGACTAGTATGAATATAACTTATTGTAATATAGTGTGTACTTAAGGAACTAACGTAGAATGTAATTTCTGTAAGAATAATAATAAAAGACCAATTGTAATTTGTATTATTTATTAATAATAAAACATACTGATACATAAATATTAGGCCTAAAGTGTTTATGTAGTCCTCAAATGGTCAACCTAAACTGCTTTCAGTCTACAGGAAACAGATACCGCTTCTGAGAAACAGCTACCTGTTTTGAGAAACTATGTATTTTTTATTACAAAAAATAAAATGTCTTCTATGTTTTGATTAAATGAAGAGTAGGTACATCGTAATGAAGAGAGTTGCTTGGGTAAAGGACTACCGAGTTATGATTTATTAATGGAAGCAATTGACAACGTTTACGTTACATATAATTGAGCCATTGGCAAGATACAATTTTTTCATGTACAACTTTTGTATTTTCAAGAGACACCATCGTTCCTCGAGACTAGCGTGATTAGAGAAATTACACCTCAAGTGGAAGAAGAAGAAGAAGAACATGTAGCGACTACGACTACACTATATATATATATATATATATATATATATATATATATATATTAAACGAGTTTCTTATCATGATTTATTAAATTATCCAAATTATGTAGGAAGAAATGACCCATAAAACTTATATTACAAAGAAAGAAAGAAAGAAAAAGGTCAATAACATTATCCTGTTATATGAAATGTATGTCTGCATTTTTGTATGTGTCTATTTTAAAATAAATAAATACACTCTTTTAATAATATCAGATGAATTTTAACTCAAAATTTTGAATTTTGTATATATGCTGAATAAATAACAGTGCAAAGGTTAGCATTAAAATAAATTCAGAATATAAAAATTTCAAAACAGTCTTGTGAAAATAGTACATAAAGGTTGAAACTTGCGTACATTTATATTTATATTTATTTATAAATCAGTAGTCCTTTACCCAAAATTCCAATTTTCGGCATGTAGACTAAACAAGAAAGCGCAAAGATAGCACTCCAAAATTCTCAAAACTAAAAGAATGTGAAAAAAAATTTTCAATTATTAATGATAAAGTTTGTAGTTTTGATATGTAAGTGAACGTTGTTAAGGCTTAATAAATCATAACTCCAATGTCCTTTGCCCAAAAATTCTGAATTTTCGTATATATATATCCAATAAGTAAGAGCACCAAAGATAGTAGTTTCCAAAATTTGTAAAAACAAAAAAATGTGATAAAAAATGTATGTTACCAATGATATGTAAATATATGGTTTTAATCGCTTAATAAATCAAAACTCCAATGTCCTTTACCCAAAAATTCTGAAATTTCGTATACAGGTTCAATAAATTAGAGCGCCAATGATAGCAGTTCCAAAATTTACCAAAACAAAAAAAATGTGATAAAAAAAAGATGAATTTTATCAATGTAAATTTTATATGTAAGTTAAAGTTGTTAACTGCTTAATAAATCACAACTCCAATGTCCTTTACCCAAAAATTCCGAAATTTCGTATACAGGTTCAATAAATTAGAGCGCCAATGATAGCAGTTCCAAAATTTACCAAAACAAAAAAATGTGATAAAAAAAAGATGAATTTTATCAATGTAAATTTATATGTAAGTTAAAGTTGTTAACTGCTTAATAAATCACAACTCCAATGTCCTTTACCCAAAAATTCTGAAATTTCGTATACAGATCCAATAACATCCTGACTGAACATTTATTAAGTTGATGACAGAGAGTGACATGTTTTTGTAGAAGGTGATCTGAAGAAAAGTGATTCAAGCATTGATAGCAAATAAACATCTTATGTACTCGATTTAAGCATAGCATCGAATGCTAAACTGGGCTGTACAATAGTGCAGAGGATCAAATTTAGTACTTAAACAAGTTTACCGAAAATTTTCGAAAATATCAGCTAAAAGTAGAACGTTCGTTTTTAAATACAAATCTGAGTACTTAACGATCTAATATGAAATTTGTTCCAAACATTAACCGCATGTGCAAAACTAACATCATTGATTCCGTCATTATTAAGATGACTAAAAACGCTTAATTCCAATTCAAGGTTAAATATCACAAACTTGTTATAACTTGTATTTGACCTTATGCAGCATACAAAAACTCGACTTATATGAAAATGAAATTTGATACTTTCACACTCTTTAGTTCATTACCTTTAGATTGCGTATTCCCAAGAGCTTCAGTTCAGGAAGATGCAGATATTGCACTTTCTTTAGTATTATCTTTAGTGGACGTTTACTGGTAATATCTAATAACCTAACATTGCTGACATGGCATGAAATACCTTTTCATGTCGAGATTATGATGCATTCATCACCTTTGCTTGCACAGCTCAATAGTAACCACTTCCACTTTTTTGTACACGTTAACAAATTTACATGTATATAATCATAATAATAATTTTATTTCAATATTCAGTAGTTACATACATACCATACTATACAGACAAAATGGCATCAAACAGCAAACGCTCAAAACTGTCACTACAAAAGAAGAAGAAAGCCAACATACTGCAAGATGTATTAGTGTGTCAAACAAGTTGTTGAGACACTTGTAAGTGAAAATGAGATACCAATCATCTCTATACGCGACAGTGATGTAGAGGACGACGATTTTGCACGGTTTTTGAAAAGTAAGTATTCCTTGCTTAATGTATTGTTTTTGTGTGGTGATTTCCTTAATAAACATATTATTAACCAAACCAATTATTTTCTAGCATCACGCCGCAACCACAGTTGTAGCTTCACCACCACCACTGCAGCCACCTACACTCCTCCAATATGGAGGAATTGAAGCTTCACTACCACCACCACCGCAGCAATACACTCCTCCAATACGGAGGAAAAATTTAGAATTAATACGACCAGTGTGTTCACCACCACCATCACAAGCAATATCTCAGGATCCTACAGACTTGCAGCAATTTAAAATAAAAGTGTTAGGTGGTTGCAGAACATTTTATCAACATACATTAATTCTGAAAAATCGGAATGTCAAAAGTGGAGCGATTAAATAATGAGTTGGCTGCAGCGAACAACAACTTGTTGCACGACAGAACATTAAAAATACACAAAATGCGTTAAGAATATTGGATAGTTTAGACATTTAAGTTAGTTTATAATTAGGTACTTAGTAGTGTTGTGATTTTTTTTTCAATAAAATTTTTTATACTTTATTATTTTCATTAACACACATATATATATATATATATATATATATATATATATATATATATATATAAAGAAAAGTTAGCCGATGTTATAAGTGAACAGAAGATGAAGTGTTAAAATTTTCATTTGAAACATAACTCTAAAAATATGAATTTAATGCAAAAATAAGATATTCAATTGCAGTATATCATTGAAATATACATATGATTTTATATATCTCGAATTTTTGTGTAAATAGTGACATTCAAATTTTTTAATAAAGATGACATCAATTACTTGAACACAAACTTTTGCATATCATTCTACATTTCTTTTATTTAGTTACAAAAATTAGAATAGGTATAGCAAAACAGAAAACGTGCTGCGTACGTTAGAGGACTTAGATGTAAATATTTAAAGTAGTGTCTATAGTGTAGTTTAGTCAATTTGTTTTAGATGTGAGTACATACATCTTTTCTTACATCACACACTTTCAAACATACATCACTTTCATAATTCAAGCACACGTCTATCGTTTACACAACAATAATTGCAATTATGCATTCCATTGTAGTACAGTACTTGAATATAATATTACAAATCATACTGATAATACCATATGGATGCATTTTTGCAATTGCATGCTTTTTACTCATTACGAGTACAATCCATTTAACTTGAATTGCAATTGTGTATATATATGTAAGATATCTAAAGATTCATTGTGAGCGTTATTATTACTTTATTTCATGAAAAATCGTTACAATCTATTTTAGAAAAAAACCGTATTACAAATATTTTACAAATTAGTTACATTAATGTTTTATTATATCATATTTCATATTGGTGCCCAATTTATTGAGGAAAAATGTATGTTTAATATTCCAATAGTAAAAGACGACCTTCAAGTTTTCCCCAAATTTTTTTAGTTCTATCATTGGCGCTCTAATTTATTGGATCTGTATACGAAATTTCAGAATTTTTGGGTAAAGGACATTGGAGTTGTGATTTATTAAGCAGTTAACAACTTTAACTTACATATAAATTTACATTGGTAAAATTCATCTTTTTTTTTATCTCATTTTTTTGTTTTGGTAAATTTTGGAACTGCTATCATTGGCGCTCTAATTTATTGAACCTGTATACGAAATTTCGGAATTTTGGGTAAAGGACATTGAGTTGTGATTTATTAAGCAGTTAACAACTTTTAACATATGTAAATTTACATTGATAAAATTCATCTTTTTTTATCACATTTTTTGTTTTGGTAAATTTTGGAACTGCTATCATTGGCGCTCTAATTTATTGAACCTGTATACGAAATTTCAGAATTTTTGGGTAAAGGACATTGGAGTTTTGATTTATTAAGCGATTAAAACCATATATTTACATATCATTGGTAACATACATTTTTATCACATTTTTTGTTTTACAAATTTTGAAACTACTATCTTTGGTGCTCTTACTTATTGGATATATATATATACGAAAATTCAGAATTTTTGGGCAAAGGACATTGGAGTTATGATTTATTAAGCCTTAACAACGTTCACTTACATATCAAAACTACAAACTTTATCATTAATAATTGAAAATTTTTTCACATTCTTTTAGTTTTGAGAATTTTTGAGTGCTATCTTTTGCGCTCTTACTTGTTTAGTCTACATGCCGAAAATTGGAATTTTTGGGTAAAGGACTACTGATTTATAAATAAATATAAATATAAATGTACGCAAGTTTCAACCTTTATGTACTATTTTCACAAGACTGTTTTGAAATTTTTTATATTCTGAATTTATTTTAATGCTAACCTTGCACTGTTATTTATTCAGCATATATACAAAAATTCAAAATTTTTGAGTTAAAAATTCATCTGATATTATTAAAAGAGTGTATTTATTTATTTTAAAATAGACACATACAAAAATGCTGACATACATTTCATATAACAGGATAATGTTATTGACCTTTTCTTTCTCTTTCTTTCTTTGTAATACAAGTTTTATGGGTCATTTCTTCCTACATAATTTGGATAATTTAATAAATCATGATAAGAAACTCGTTTAATATGTATATATATATATATATATATATATATATATATATATATATATATATATATATATATAATCGGTCGTAGCTACATGTTCTTCTTCTTCTTCTTCCACTTGAGGTGTAATTTCTCTAATCACGCTAGTCTCGAGGAACGATGGTGTCTCTTGAAATACAAAGTTGTACATGAAAAATTGTATCTTGCCAATGGCTCAATTATATAACGTAAACGTTGTCAATTGCTTCCATTAATAAATCATAACTCGGTAGTCCTTTACCCAAGCAACTCTCTTCATTACGATGTACCTACTCTTCATTTAATCAAAACATAGAAGACATTTTATTTTTGTAATAAAATACATAGTTTCTCAAAACAGGTAGCTGTTTCTCAGAAGCGTATCTGTTTCCTGTAGACTGAAAGCAGTTTAGGTTGACCATTTGAGGACTACATAAACACTTTAGGCCTAATATTTATGTATCAGTATGTTTTATTATTAATAAATAATACAAATTACAATTGGTCTTTTATTATTATTCTTACAGAAATTACATTCTACGTTAGTTCCTTAAGTACACACTATATTACAATAAGTTATATTCATACTAGTCGGTACCTATACAAGCAGGACATTTATATCCGTTATTAAACCAATAGTAATGCTTTCTACAGTAATTTAAGTGTTCCAAAGTGCTTGTTGTTCTTACCGGCATCATTGAATTATAAATGAGATTATTGCCTTACAATATTATGCTTATAAACTACATTATCATCATCATCGATCCATGAATATTATTTTAATCCCAACCACTTTACGTACACTTTATTCTTTTTACGTCAAATGACCTTTTCCACCAAATACACATCGGATATTTAACCTTTGCAGTTCCTGTCTATAAATAGGTGTCCCTCTCTTGTAGTAAGTACGTGACCGGATTCCTTACACGCACTTTAACAATCTTGAAAAGTTCACTAGACCAATTTGCTATATAACCTTTATCAAATATTCTTTTAAATTTTGTTCGGTAGAACATTGTAAAGACCGAAAATGTGAATAGCATAAACTTTGATGCAGTCAGCTCAAAACCAAATCCCTATTTTCTAGCAACAGGCAGAAACAGCTCAAAACAACTTCCCCCGGTTTCCGAAAACAGCTCAAAACAGACCTAAAACTGGTACCCGTTTCTCAAAACAGGTAGCTGTTTCTCAAAACAGGTAGCTGTTTCTCAGAAGCGGTATCTGTTTCGTAGACCGAAAGCAGTTTAGATTCTCATTATCCAAATGTTTATTCTTAGATAACATTTTAAATTATCTAGTTCTTCTTCTTCTTCTTCTTCTTTGAAATACTCATAAAAGCTGACTGCTAAAGCTGCAGTTCGTTCACCTAGCGTTGCGTCTAATGATTTAAATATGCTTATAAACTACATTATCATCATGATCCATGAATATTATTATTGTTTAAAAGCGATTGTTCGGTTTTTCAATGTATCCATCTTAACTGATCTGTTTAGTGTAAACAGCTACCTGTTCAAGAACCGGTACCTGTTTGTCGCAACAGCTACCTGTTCATGGTAAACAGGTACCTGTTTATTAAATCCGTTTTGGTATATATATATATATATATATATATATATATATATATATATATATATATATATATATATATTATATAATGTCTACTTTCTAAATCTTGGTAATCTCTGTAACTGATATCATGAAGTTTGCACTGAGCATCTAATTGATTAATACCGAGGTCACCGCGTGCGAGTCGTTTTTCTAACTTTGTACCAGGACCGCAATACTGGTAACCAGGTAAATGTAATTCAAACGGAAGTTTATTGATTAGACCATTCACCAAACCACCACCACCTACACTCTTTCGCTTCTTAACTAGCATTGTTTACATGGATGGATAGAAGGTATTTATACCTAAATTGAAAACAAATCATAGTTATTTCTTTATTCAGTAAATGCTATACATTAGATAAGCAGGACGATAATACAAAATTTCCATTAAACATACAGTGTTATGTGAATTAATATTATACTTAGCATTTATAACATCATCAATATCTTTATAAATGTCATCATCATCACCACCACGAATTCTTTCTCACGAAAACGACGGTAGTCAACAACTTTGTATGAACTTTTCATAAAACACACCAGATTGTAAGATTCAAGAAATTCCAATCTATAGCTTACTATATCCTTTAAATTGAATAGTTCTTCTATACTATGTGAGTTGAATGTGCAAGAACAGCACTTGTAATTTTCTATCATAACAGTTTTCAAAATTCTGTCATATCCTTTAATTAATTCCCAATTGTAATAAATACCAAGATTACTAGATAGAGATTCATAATGTTGATCATAGATTATATCTTCTTCTTCGTTTACGTTTGACCAATCAATTTTATTTTCAATTTCTTGGGAACGGAAAAATTGTAATTCTACATATGAATACCATCTTAGAAGCTCATTCCATTCCTTCATATCCAACACCACATTATTGCTTTGGTCACAATTACCACACCCAATACGCACCACTGGTGCAAGGTTGAGTGTGTACTGTATCAATTTCAGATGTTTTGCATGATGAGTATCGTTCGATAGTTTATAATAAGTACAATCGATTAAGTATTCCTTAGCTGCTTGTTTATACACTTCATCCTTATATTGAAATGATGATGGCCAGTCAGTCTTAGCAGAAGAATAACCTTCATCATGTTTCTCTTCATTTTTACTACTACTACCATCACTATTTTGACAGCACCAACAACAAAATGTTAAATTATTATTCAGGTTGTTACTGCAATGATGTGGGTATCCATATATAACGGTGAACTTCTGAGTTTCGATCGTTCCAGAAATGATTTTATTGCTACTTGCATGACTTTACTTGCTCACAATTTCACTATGACTAAACACTGTTTAAGAAAATAATTCTAGTATTTCAATTTTACATATGGTAGGTGCTACTATTAAAAGAAAATGTTATGTTTGTTGTTTTCAACTGCACCCAAACTACTTATAAACACATCCTTCGTGTTTAGGAGTGTTTTAAATTCTTCAATTCGTGTTTCTTCTTTTTTGAAATACACATAAAAGCGTTCCGGCAATACACATTTAAAATCACCCGTTTCTATCACTATACGTTCACCATACTTAGTATTAATTATATCCATATTCGTTACTTTATACTTTCTCGATATATCGAGCTCGCACACATTTTTAAAGGGTTTGCAATAGGTGCTTTGATTTAACCCTGTTAATTCCATATTTAACAATTACGTGCTGCAGACTGATCTCAACATACAGCTCACTGCAATTTATATAAGAAATATGCATCCTTGACTACATATTACAACATGCTTAAACTTGTTAAATACCTACTTTTGACCTTGACTAGAAATATAATATGATGATGATGATGATGATGACTGGCTCCAAAATTTATATTTCGCTAAAAGTTTGACCTTGAAAATTATATTCTTAGATTTATGATTACCTTGCAATTGCTATTTTTAGCTTTTCACCTTGACCTTTTTATATTTCTAAGAAATATGACACCAGCGTAGGCCAATAACCTTTGACCTTGAAAACTATTTTAGATTTATGATTACCTTGCAACTTCTATTTTAGCTTTGACCTTGCTTAAACTTGTTAAATACCTACTTTTGACCTTGACTAGAAATATAATATGATGATGATCAGCTCAAAATTTATATTTCCGCAAAAGTTTGACCTTGAAAATTATATTCTTAGATTTATGATTACCTTGCAATTTCTATTTTTAGCTTTTCACCTTGACCTTTTTATTTTTCTAAGAAATATGACACCAGCGTAGGTCAATAACCTTTGACCTTGAAAACTAATCCAAGGTGTGCCATGGAAATGGGGGGTTTGAATACGTAATGAGCAATTTGCTCTCCATTATATATCGCTAGTTCCTTAGGTGTAAATATATTTCTTGCTGTTTTGAATCCTTGCACATCAATTATAACAATCATTACTTTTCTATATTTGTCTGGTTGTCTTCGTTAGCGTGTTGTATATGCGCTAATGCAATCGTGCAGTATTTCTACATGCTACATTTAAACAAATAGAACTGATTTTCTGGTTTACACACACTATTACAATAGTAAATACGTAAGCGATTTTAATGTGCAAAACAGTGCTTTAACATATATATATATATATATATATATATATATATAATTTTAGGAAAAATGATGTTGAAGGAATGATATGATTATAAAATTTAAACTTATATAGAAGGTAGACTCCACGAGGATACCCGAGCAATACCGAGCATGCACAAAGTCAGTTACATTGTGATTGGTTAAGAATGCTTATTTTGCTATTCCTAAGAACCTTTAAGAGTCTAACATAAGAACTGTAATATTATACCTTCTCAATACCTTGTCAATAAAATTTAACCTTGAAGATTGGTTGGTATGAATTGTAATATGATACCAATAAATCACATCATTGCAAAACTGATGCAATTGCGCAGCTTTCAGTTCTTCTACAAAACATGTTCTACATATTTCCTTTAAATTTAAAAACTTTTCACATATCTTTACTCCTTTTCATACTTTTTCACTAGGACGTTACACTCCGCTTCACTATAATCACCTCGCCCGTAAACCGCCTCATGTTCGGCATCGAATACTAATGCTGAAAATTCTTGCTTCAAGCGTTCCACCGCTGTTCTCAGGTCAGTTGCTTTGGTCCATTGCTCTTGAGCGTATGCCATCCACATGTTTGACACAACACTCACTACCCATTACACTATTTCCTTATATTGTTACTCTAAACGACCCCACTATGTTACATTAGTGCAGATATGAACCATCTCTTTGATTACCATACATATCTGGTTACGCGCATAAGCTACTTTCAACGATCATGCTGTCACTATACTTTTAGCTGTAACGCGATCAACTTTTAGTGAGGACTTGAACCGACCATTTTAGCTATGATATACAGATCAATAACCTTTGAACACACTATTTTTTAGACTTCTAAGAATTGTAATATGATGATGATGATGACATTACAGTTTCTATTTTTAGCTTCTGACCTTGACCTTTTTATATTTCTAAGAAATATGACACCACCGTAGGTCAATAACCCTTGACCTTGAAAACTATTTTTAGATTTATGATTACCTTGCAACTTCTATTTTTAGCTTTTTACCTTGACCTTTTTATATTTCTAAGAAATGTTATATGACACCACCGCAAGTCAATAACCTTTGACCTTCAAAACTATTTTTAGATTTACGATTACCTTGCAACTTCTATTTTAGCTTTTCACCTTGACCTTTTATATTTCTAAGAAATGTAATATGACACCACCATAGGTCAATAACCTTTGACCTTCAAAACTATTTTAGATTTGTGATTACCTTGCAACTTCTATTTTTAGCTTTTCACCTTGACCTTTTTATATTTCTAAGAAATGTAATATGACACCACCATAGGTCAATAACCTTTGACCTTCAAAACTATTTTTAGATTTGTGATTACCTTGCAACTTCTATTTTTAGCTTTTCACCTTGACCTTTTTATATTTCTAAGAAATGTAATATGACACCACCATAGGTCAATAACCTTTGACCTTCAAAACTGTTTTTAGATTTATGATTACCTTGCAACTTCTATTTTTAGCTTTTCACCTTGACCTTTTTATATTTCTAAGAAATGTTATATGACACCACCGCAAGTCAATAACCTTTGACCTTCAAAACTATTTCTAGATTTATGATTACCTTGCAACTTCTATTTTTAGCTTTTCACCTTGACCTTTTTATATTTCTAAGAAATGTAATATGACACCAGCGTAGGTCAATAACCTCTGGCCTTGAAAACTATTTTTAGATTTATGATTACCTTGCAACTTCTATTTGTAGCTTTTCACCTTGACCTTTTTATATTGCTATGAAATGTAATATGACGCCACCTTCAACCTTCTAAACTTCTATTTTTAGCTTTGACCTTGACCAACTACAACATTTTAAATCTCCCGCTTAAAGTTCGACCTTGAAAGAGCTCCAAAAGCTTCCGATTTCACCACCAGAGGGCGAGTGACTCCAAAAATTTAAATCCCCCGCCAAAAACATGCTTGAGACGTGGAGCGCGTTCTGGGATAACGAGAAAACTCACTCGACCTTGAAATAAATCCCCATAAGATTTACACGGGGTGACCTTGAACTGGTCCAGGATCGGCCTTATATTACTACTGATAACTCCACTACTGTTTCTGGTAAGTTATATCTTTGTGGTGTTTAAGATTGTGGCATTCTACTAGCAAGTGTTTATATATATATATATATATATATATATATATATATATATATAGCTATGTCGTTCACACATAAGCAGCGGCCGATTTCTAGATTTAGCGACTGTGTTATATTATTCACCGCAATAATAAATCCCGTTTTCTAAGCTGTGTGTAGATAATAACCTACTCCCTATCCTCACTTTAAAGTGCCTATCACTAAAAAGGACTTAATAAAGTACGCCATATTTCCCATAATTCCCCAATCGTGTATCCTTTTTAACACGGGATGTCTCCAAACCGTATAATACGCCTTCACTACATAAAAAAATACTGCGGTGAGGTGCTCCCTATTATTAAAGCTTTTTGGACTATTGTAGCAAGGTTTACCAGGTTATAGTTTGTAAAGAAACCCGGCTTGAAAATGGTTTATCAACTTGTTTTCTTCTATTAGATTGACTAATCTTTTATTAACTATTCTTTCTAGAATATTGCCTACACAGCTTCTTAATAATGATCTGTAATTGGCCGGTTCTAAGGACTCCTTATTTTCTTTGGATAATTACGGCAGTTTTCCTCTTTTGAGGATAGTTACCTTCTCTCCATATTTTATTAAAATTAAACAAAGGGTCATGTAGACCTGTTTATGGTAAGTTCTTTAACAGTGCTGCTGTATTTTTAAGTTCTTTTATTTCATTTTTTTAGTTCTGTCATTGTTATTTTTCCATTGTATCTTTGTATGTGTTTTTCAGAAAAATCGAGAGGTTCTTCACGTTATTCTTTTTTTTTCGATAAATTCTTGGGGGTAGTTATTTATGCAGCTTTCTTGTGCGTAGTGTTTAGCAAGCAGTTCTGCAACATCAATTTCATTCGGTTACGATTTCATCACCTTTTCGTAACTTCGGTAAATGACTACCTTTGAATTTTCCGTAGATAACTTTTGTCTTCTTCCATATTATCGAAGGTGGTGTATTTGACGTAATAGTATTTACGAAGATTTGACAGGTCCTCTTCTGTGCCTCTTTTATTTTTTACCGCGCCAAAGCAGGTAGCCTTTTAAACTCCACCATATTTTCTATCGTTGGATTTAAGATAAACTTTTTCAACGCTCTTATTGCCTTTGATCGCTGCCTCAATGCTGGGGTTTCACCAAGGAACAGTAATTTTACGTATTTTATTACTTGATTTGGGGATAGTTTCTAAAGCAGACTTAGGATTGAATTACTAAATTATTCAACCATAGATTTCAAATTTAACTTTTGGTTAATTACCGTAATTCTTCGCTTAAATGCATCCCAATTTGCTTGTTATAAGTGCCTTTACTAAAACGTAGTAGAGGTATGTTTTGTTTATTGTCTGTACAAGTACTGGGTCGCTTCCGTGAAGATCCATGACACATGTACATATAGATAAATCAATAGGGGTAAGTTCATTGGATCTAGAATTAAAATATGTAGGTGTACCATCATTCAACATAGTGAGTTCTTCCTGATAGAGGAACTGCTCCACTATTTTACCTTTAACGTCACGTTTTGTTGAACCCCACAGCGGAGTGTGTACGCTAAAGTCCTCTATCAGTAAGAACAGTCCTCGAAGTTGAGCGATAAGATCGTCGAGATATTGTCGCGACCAGTTACCGTCAGGTAAGTGTACGTTGCACATAGTGGCGTTAATAGGAAATTCAACTGTGATAGCAACCGCTTGCAATCGAGTATTTAGAATCATTTGCATAAATACACAATCTCGGTGAACAAAAATTGCTACACCGCCACAAGCTCTCTTGGGTGTTCTAAATCATGACGACAGCAACTATATCGCTGCAATGCAAATTCGTCATTTATTCTAAAATGTGTTTCTTGTAAAAAGCTACTATTAATGGAGATAATTCTTTCAGCATTAACTTTGTTTTTGCAGAACTTTTTCGGCACTGTTACAATTCCATTGAATTATAGTATCCATTGATGATCTGGTTTTAATTACAATAAAATAAGAATAAATAAAACTATAAATAAATAAAGTTAATAAATAAGGTTAATACATAAATTTGAAAGGACAAACGTTACACACGAAAAGGCAAACAATATCACATAAATATATCACAGGAATCTATCACGTTTACGTCAAGTTGTCAAATTTTCGTTTGAGGATTGACTATCCTGACGTGGCTTCCTAGCTGTTCCTAGTTACCAACCTTTCTTTTTCTGTGCCATCGGAGAGGGGTGTATGGACAAAGGTTCTGGATCTTCACATATTGGTGTAACTGATAGCGCCTTTTTTTTAGACCTAGTATTAGGCCCTTGTTCTAAATTTGGTGCATCTACATTTGTTACATGTACATTTTTCGGAATAAATAGATTAATTCTTGTTTTACCGTTTCTGACAAAGCTTTTAGTTCAGGAATAATTTGTCGTATTAAGATTTTTGTTTGGAATTCCATGCATGCTGTTACTTGTGCGAATGATTTACGCGGAGTTATTGGCGAGAGCTTGAGTTCCTCTTTTGCTTCAAAGTACGAGATTTGCTTTGTGTCTAAGCTCTTGTATTGCCATTTCTCTTTGATATATAGTGCAATTTTTAGAGCATGCTAGATGAGGTCCTTCACAGTTTACACATTTGATTGGCTCCTCACATAGACTGTCTCCATGCGGACTTTTACCACATGCACAAATTTGTTCCGCTGTACATGACACTGCAGTGTGACCAAAATTTTGACAACGGAAACAATGCACCGGAGCGGATATATTGCATCTATTATTCTCTGAGGTAGTAAAGAGGTATCAAACGTTAAGATATAATTTGGTGTATCTACCGGTTGTCTATTTATCCGGGTTCTGCTACGCTTAACCGCGATTACTTTCTCGTTCTGCAGTCCTTCTACTATTTCTTCCACTACAATTTAAAATGTCCGGATAATAAACAACACCTTTAGAATAATTTAGCGTCTCGGGTGGTGACATTGTCACTTCTATATCAGCGAATCGTGTAATGCACAGTAGTCTTTTGGACTGAGGGTTTGATATTGTCTCTATTAACAGTCCTTTTTTTACTTTTCTTATACTCTTCGTATTTCCAACTATACCAAACACAGTGTTAGCAATTAAAGATGGCGATACTTTAAAAAAATCTCCTTTAACTTCCTTAATAAGAAGGAACCGAGGTAGCTCTGCCGCTTTTTCTTTTCTTGTGGGGGAGACATCGGTTAACGAGGTCTTATTGTGTGGTTTTATAGGTGCACCCTCCGACACCTCCATATTTAAAGAGCTGACCTGTACGTTTTGGTCTTTATGGCTCATGTTGTTCCCACGAGTAAGGCAGAAATATACTGCCGGCTGAGGCAATGCTCTCTTACCCTAATAACCCTAATTACGATCGGATTCGGCAGTTATCCGAACGCCACGCTCGTTGACTTTCGCACAACCATTCATCTCTCGACACGAAAGATTTATACCTTAGATTACGGCTTTGGCAATGTTGTGTGCTCAGGATATAGAACAAAATACAGGGTAAGAAATGACATAGGACGTAACATGTTTAAAGGATGAAGAAGAACGAGAACAAGCATAGGACACTTAGCTTTCACCACTGCTAGCAACTGTGGCTGCCCCACCACGACAAGGTTCGTCCATGGGCGATTATTATAAGTGTGGATAAAACTCCAATTATAATGTGATTGTGATTAAAAGTATATTGACTGCATAAAACGCTGCTAAAACAGCTAGTAAACATAAAAGCCAATGATACGATCGAATAGCTACAGTTGTGAATTTAGGTTATTGCGTTAAGATTAAGCTAGCCGATAATAGATATTAATTTCCTTAGAAAAACATTGTCATTGTTTGTAGTTTCATTACGTATAATTCCATTTAATGTAATTTTTCTAATTAGGTGATCTGAAATTTAATTTATTAATGAAAATTATAGTAGCATACTTATTAGGTTTTGTCTTTGGATATAAAAGCTTTATATTCAAACATTTTATACTAGTACTTCTATTAGTAAGAGAAAATGAAAAAAAGTACAACACGAAAAGATTTAAACTATGCTTTACATCCTCTTCACATAGTTCTTATGTTAACTGGTTTATTTAAGTCATTATGCAAAAATTATGAACATAAGTATTTGACTAAATTTTTTTTGTTCGTAAAAATAGCTTTAATAATTGTTTGTTTTATACACTTCGTTCTATGTCCAGCGAAAGTGAATACTGTCGAATCTTTTAATGCAACAATCTCCCAAATCTACTGCTATTTAGGCATTGTACATTATTTATGCTTCGCTCGACTTTATGCAAATCAAATTTTTAAAATTATTCAAGAAATTTTGGATATTGAAGGTTTAGTTATACGTATAACACATAGAGAAATCGATTACAAAACGTCGCGAAGGGTATTGATAATTCAAATAATATACTGGTATAGTGTACATTTTATACATGATATCATTGCAAACCTGACAGCATTTTTTGATGGCATCTTTGATTTTAAAGGATTTCGGTGCACCCATATAGGATTTCCAACAGCAGTATTTTATTCAAACTTTAATTCACTGTTATTATTTTTTCTCAGAGAATTAAAAGAAATGAATGTTAAAGTGAACAATTGTTTTTATAGTGTAAATCACTTAAAACGCGAGAAAACAATTAACAATATTCAAACTTTTTACAAGAACTTGTTGGCGGCTGGAAAAAGAATTAATGTTACATTCCAAGCATTGCTAATGTTTAAGATAGTGGCTAGTAGCATTAATGTTTTACATGGAACTTACTGGTTAACATTAGGTTCGTACAAAGGGGAAAACGTTGCTTATTTTAATTTTTCTCTCAAATATTTGATTGCAATGACCCTCACAGACTTAATGATAGTGTTATATCATTTTGATACTTTTATAGATGAGGTAAGCTAATAATTTTTGGGAAGCTATTATAATTAAAAAATTACATTATCTTATAAGTATTATTCAATTAAATAGATAAAAGTTTGTTGTGTTCATTCTGTGCAGACCAAGAAAACTATTCAACTTATGGAACAACTACGAAATTCAATATATTTATCAAATCTCAACTACATGCAGGTACATGAACATTTTTTTTTACAAAAATTTAAGCATGCAGTTTTAGGCAGATCTCTTTTCTCTTCAAGTTTACGTTGAGAACTTTAAATTTACGGTTTTTGGTTGTTTTCCATTAGATTGGACGTTACTGTACACCGTAAGTTAATATCATTTTTTTATATTTCTTATTTATCGATTTGTATTTATAGATAATAGCGATAGTTTCAACATACTTGGTCATTTTTCATCAGTTTAGTAACATGGAACAAAAACCTTTGCATAAATAGACTATGTTATTTGTTTAAATAATTAGTTGGGACAATCGCTGGTTTTATATTGATATATACAATTTTTTTTCTTTTATTAATGAGAAGCACTAATTGGCTTGTAGTACAGGTAAAATAGGCAAAGAATAATGACGAAATTACTTCATGCATGACGTCGTTATGCGTCTTTGGCATGAAATTCTTGAACTGAAAGAGCCCATAAAAATTCTATTTTTTACTTAATGGTAGTTCGAGGAGACGTGGAAGAAGCTAGAAATTCCTTTTTATTACAGACTGCACTTCCGCAAATGTTGGATGGTACTCACAGCATTCTTTACGCATTACCAATTTTGCCTTTAGTTATGTAATGTTTTTCCATTATCTTTATTTCAAACATTGGTCAACCCAAATAAATATTTGAATAAAAAATGTAAAAAACCTTTAAAGTTTTCATTTAAAAAAACAATACCTAAAGTGGTTTCGAAAATATGGTCATTCAAAAAATAAAATACTTATAGGACTAGATTATAGCCTACCACTGGAGAAAATTTAAGTTACACTCCGAAAATAACACCACCCAAAAACACCAACGTAGAAATAGACATCAAGCCATTTCGGGCCACATATGTAAAAAAGCTCTACTAGAGCAAAGAGTTGCTAATGTGAAATATAGAGCGTAAGGGGAACGAAATTCAAATAAGCATTGCGAGAGCATTCACAAGGAAATTAAGGCACTATAAAGGGAGATCGTAGACAATGTCAAATTTTGTTAGAGTTAATGGAAATCGATTTTCATGTCTTTCAAACATAGATACGGCAAAAACGCAAGTAAATAAATTTTGAGTGACAGTGTAAATAGAGATATTTAAAATATGTGGCCACCTATGCCTCCTTTTGGAACTGTCGATATTTGTAAACCCAATGGGAACAAGACCAATCTACGTTCCAAATATGAGATCGATGGGTCGAACGGTGTGCTCAGTTACTGCTTACATATATATTGTAATGTACTTAATACGCGAACTTACATAAGCCAAATGATCGTCTAATCCCTGAAGAGAAAGAAGGAAGGATCACTTACGTTGTGTGAAAGAATTGTTACGGCATATATGTGTTGCGGGTATCTAAGGGAGGATAAAATAAAGTTAACACAATAAAACAAAATATATAAATTTATGAGCAAGATCAATGTAGTTCTGCTGTCTTTATTGCATATAAGGAAAAGAACTACTAAAGAAAAACCATATCGCATACTACAACAAGAATAACAACATAAATGAAATATAAATATTAGCTATAAACATCTAGATCACTACGTATTTCACCCTAATCTAACGTTAACAAATCAATATGGTAATAATTTAATACAGGCCTGCATTTCAAAAATTGTGATCGCCCTGTTATATCGTTAACTAACTATAGTATAAGTAAAAACATCACAATATGTTGACAATTAATGAACCGAAAGGTAATATATTTCATACCAGGCACCCACGCAGTATTCCAACAATAAACATACTTTAATGTCACAACGGTTATCTCCCCAAGGTGGCCATTATAACAATTCTACCCGATAGCCGAATTACGCCTCCACTACATTTACAGGTGAACATCCATCTTAAAATATGCTACATTATATATGTGAAATGTCAAAATAAAATTCATCAGAAATGAAATCAAGAGAGCTTTCTACACGAAATAATATCATTGTGATATTAATTTTCAAATTATCATTGATACTAATTTAGATTAGATGATATAATCACTCTTACCATGGTATTGTAATACGAATCATATGCTACTTCCAATTCTTATTTAGTGCAATTTATAAAAGGACGTTCTGTCTTCGAATCGTGAGCGTTTTTCTTATTTTGCGCGTTGTGCGCGTGGTGGACGTGTGCGTGTGCGTGTGCGTGTGCGTGCGTGTGCGGTGTGTGCGTGTGCGTCTGCGCGTGCGGTGCGTGTGCGGTGCGGTGCGTGCGTGTGGTGCGTGTGCGTGAGCCTGTGGTGTGCGTGTCATATGGGTTTGCGCGTGCGTGTGGGTCGCGTGCGTGGTGTGCGTGCGTGTGGTGCGTCTGCGTGCGTGTGGGGCGTGTGCGTGTGGTGTGCGTTGTGCGTGTGGTGTGCGGTGCGTGTGGTGTGCGTGTGTGTGGTGTGCGTGTGCGTGTGGTGCATCTGCGTGTGCGTGGGTGTAGTTGTGTTTCATTTGTTCATTTTTTGACAATGTTGTAAAGTAAGTTTTACAATTCTCCTATTTGCATTTTAACATTTTTTTCTATCGCTCTTCTCCCTTTTGTCCCATCTCCCAATATCACCTTTCTTATTTTCCACGTTTCCTCCATTCACTTCGCTCCCCTTCCCTTTTCCTCTAGTATTTCTTCCCCACTTTTCCCTTAACTCCCTGCATCCTTCTATCATATGTCTCATATTCTCCACCCCTTCTCCGCATCCAATACTTCTTTCCCAATTCTTCATTACCTTATCTAAACCTCGATACTATTTTTTTCTTTCCTTCTTCTTTCAGATATTCTCCCTCAGTATTTCTATAATTTACATTATATTTTCTTTTATTTTTGGCCATATCTCTTGCTTTTATACGTTCCTATATCTTCTGATTTTGTCCTCTCTTACCATTACTCTCTCATCTCTTAATCTCATCGTTTTTTCCTTCGCGTACCCGTTTCTTTTACAATATTCTTCTTTAATTCCTTATCCGTATCTTACTCTCCCTTCCTGTATCTCTTTCCAGCATGCCTGTAATACTTTACATTCGTTCTTGCTCTTCTGTCTTCCTCATGCTTTACTGCCCTTCCTCCTGCCTCATCCTTATTTTTCTTCCTGCACTTCCTCTTATAATATACCCCGGTGTTTCCTTTACCAAGTTTCAGTACCCATTTCCAGTATTTTGCTTGTAATCGTTCCACCTCTTTTTGCTCCTTGCGCCTCCACACTTCTACCCCATATAACACCTCAGTTTTTATTAATTTATCAAATAGCAGCTTCCTTTTCCTTACGTCCATTCCAAACAACCTTTCCCCACACTCCGCACTCGTCCTATTACTTTATTTCGTTTTCTTACTCTTTTCTTTATATGTTCCTCATCCGTATTGTCCTGTTTAATCTTGTATCTCATGTATGTGAATTTCTTCACTTGCTGCACTTCCTCCTTCCTCCATTGCCACTCATCTCTTCTCCTTCTCCCTCCTCCCTTTCTGAATACCAGTATCTTTGTTTTCTTTGTGTTTACTTCCAGTTACTTCTTTTCATATATTTTTCCAACGTCTTTATCATCTTCTTCATTTCCTTTTCCTCATTGGCCATCACCACTATATCGTCTGGGTATGCCAGCGACCACACCTGAAATTTCTCTACCACTGACCCTTCTATCCGCTGCCTCCTTAATGTATCCTCCAAATCGCTCGTATATACGGGAACAGTCTTGGGCTTAGTAGGCGTCTCTGTTTCAGCCCCTTCCTTTTGACGAGTCATTCACTCTCACCCTACTCCTTCTTTGCTCATATATCTGCTCAATCCTCTCTATCAGTCTTTCATTTATCTTTTTTTTCCCCCAGGGATTCCCATAGATTTTCCCTGTTCACTCTGTGGAACTACGCTTTTAAGTCCGCGAATAACGCCACTATTTCCCCACTTTTCTTATCTAATTCTTTATTTGCCAAGTGTTTATATATATATATATATATATATATATATATATATATATATGTGTGTTTGGTAACCGACATAAAGTTGACTATAAAAATTTATTATCAAATTTCTGAAAATCTCTATTGCTTCGTTTCTGCAACCAAAAATCCATTGTGACATTTCACGTGAATAAATTTTAAAATTTAACTGTGATGCCATAAATTTCAAATTGATACCAAAATTGCATTAAGCAAATGTATTTAGAATGCAACAAAGACACTATATACCAATTATCAACCAAATCAGAAAAAAAAATAAAATATACTATTTATTCCCCTCTGCCTTTATTACGAACCATCATAAAATCTTGCTATACCTGGAAATAGTTTTAATAACACAAATTACATAATTCTAGGTATCTTAAACTATGAGGTGAACTTTAAAGAGCAATAATTTTCACCCTTATAAGCCGAAATATTTGATTTTTCAAAGCCAACTTATTAAATTAAGAAAATCGTTAATTTCAAATGTACTAACCAATATTAAATTTAATAAGGATAAATAATGTGTTAAGTTTTAATTACAAATATTAGTTCGTTTACATTTTATTTAGCGGTTAAAAATATTAGATCTGCTCATGCGCTTCAATATACAGGGCATGAACACAACCAGCGACGAGGTTAAATCGTATTTTTTAAATTTTCCTCTCACAAATTGTCTATTTTGCAAATATTTGATTAATTTTGACCTAAAATTAGTGATTTTATTATCAAAGCTATTTCCAGGTAAAACAAGATTTTATGATGTTTCGTAATAAAAGAAGAACGAAAATTGGCCTGGTTGCATTCTAAATACATTTTCTTAATACAATTTTTCGATATCTTGTCAATTTGATCCATTTTTCACCATCACAGTTAACATTTTCAAAATTCCCGCCAAATCTATGGTCACGTGACATATTTCACAATGGATTTTTTGGTTTCCAGACATGCAGAAGCTAACCGCCAATAGAGTTTTTCAGAAATTTCATTATAAAAATTTTTCCCATGTGTCCAACTGTATGGAGGGCCCTGTATATATATATATATATATATATATATATATATATATATATATATATATATATATATATATATGTTGTATATCACTCTTCTTTCCTTCCTGTCCATCTGGCAGCAGTGTCCTTCCCTCTATCTCCTTCTGTAGCCCTCTAGCACAGTCGCATATATTTTGTATGCCAGGTTTAATAATGTCAGTCTTCTGTGATTTTTCACTTATTTTTTGTCCCCTTTTTTGTATATCGGATATATTACATTTTCCCTCCATCTCTCTGGTAAACCATCCCATCTCCATATTTTGTTAATTATTTGCGTCATCCTTTTTGCTACCTCTTCTCCTCCATATGCCCACTTCCGTTCCTTTATTTGTATTCCCGTTTGTGTCTCTTCTCTTCCTCTCTTTTTTAAATATTTTCATACATCTTCCGTTTTTATTTCCTGAATTTGTTCTTCTTGTTTCCTTTTGTTTTTTTCCTTTTTAATCTCGCATGTTTTCTTGTATTTTCTTACTGCTTGTTTATATTCTTCTTTCTCTACCTTCCATTTTTTCCATTGTCTTAGTGTTATTTTGCCTTCATCTTGTCCCCCTCTATTCCACCAATTCTTTCATCACATTTTCTCCCCATTCCACCCTTTAAATTTTATTTTCTCCGTTGTTTCCTCCATCTTCTCTCTCAATTCTTCCACACTTTCGTGTACCCCCTTCTCTTTCCAAATTGTTTTTCGAATTTTCTCTTTGTACTTCCTTATTCTTCTCTGACCATACTTTTTTTTGTTGTGTACTCCTCTTCCTTTTCCAGTTTTTCTCTTATTTCTCCTTCCATTGTCAGTTCCAGTGGTTGGTGATCGTAATTTATGATTGATTCTCCCTTCCGTCTTATATATGTACAGGCTGTCACAAATTCGAGGGCAAGCGTGGGGATCTCGCTTATTATAAGAGATAGGATATAGGTTTAAATTCGGCACTTTTGCTAAATTCGATGCCGAGTAATAATCTGAAAAGAAATTTGATCTAACTCGAATGGATTTGGTTTTATGTTCAAAAAACTAAAAATTTCGATTTTCGTTTTTCGCGTTTGGCCACCTTATTATTAGGAATTTTTAAAATTCGATTAAACATTATTAAGCCACCTTTTTACGCACAATACTAATACGGTATTAAAAATATTATGTGACGTTTCGTTTATTCTGAACCATCATCAGGTTTATTTTTTCTTATGGGGGTTAAGATATATTTTTATGTCAACCTTCTATACTTACAAAGATATATGTAGATTGGAAGGTAAAAAGTGTAGACTTGTCTTTAAAAAAAAATTAATTTTACATAAAGTGTCTTAATATAACGCAAGGTAAGTACAACATTTAATAAAATATGAATGAAGCTGATTATACTGTATTATTGATATCTTATAGAAGCGGGCGGCTTTGCAATTGTTTTTAAGTTAACATGTATTTATGTCTATTAATCTCTATCTGGCGTGAAGTTTAAAAAGTAATTCTGGCATTGATTATTGTTTTTGTTTTTACAATGTTGCCTGTTTCCGTTATAAACGTATAAAAAAGAGGTTGCACAGTTATCCTAGATTACATTTAAAATTATTTAATTTCTTTTAATTTCCGTTTTTAGTTAAGGTTTTAAGACATTTTGATTTTAACAAATATTTCTGAAAGAGCTGAATATTTCAAAGGTATAAAAATACCAACGTATAGACCTTAATTATATAGAAAATGCTTAAAGTGTATTATGGATATTCTATAGAAGCTGTTTGACATAGATTATTGTTTTTGTTTTTACGAAAATAGGTAATTTCGTACTGAACTTATGAAAGAGGTTGTCATTAAAATTATTTCATTTCTTTTAATTTCCATTTTGTAGGTTGGAAGGTTGTGTGTTGTTCCGCGCCATATATTTAAACATCGTGGACGGAGTATGGTCCCATATAAGTAATTACTCGTTTTTGAAAATCGCCATAGTAAATTAAGGGATGTTTTTTCAGGTACCCTACCATTTGCTGTTCATGGTCAATTACTGTAGAATTTATTTTGTAACTTGGGAGTCAAAATAATATTTTTGAACAATACAACAAACAGTTTTCTCAATGAGGGAAAAACAATACGTGATTCCCATTAAAAAAAAAATAAAAATGTGTTTTAACTTAAAAACTTAGCTACATATATCATTTTCGCCTATATCATCATAATTTACGCTAAACATTACATAAGCAATACTTCTGCAGGATTTTGTTCAAAACTGTTTTTCAAATTATATTTTTACATATCCGACCTTCCATGTGGTTTTACACAAACCAATGCATACATGAATGTATCTAAAAATATATTACTTATTAAATCCGTTTTCTATTCATACTTGTAAAAATTTTTATTTCACTTTCCAAGTCGTAAATATACAATAGATCAAAATTATTTTATCGTTTTGATGTAATTATGTAATCTTTGGACCATTATACATTATTTTCCAGACATATTTCCAATTGTTTTAAATCTAAATTAAAAGAAAATATACGTACAAGCAAACGCATACACACATACACGCACAACACACACACACACACACAAGGAACACACACAAACACCAACAACACACACGCACACACAGCAACAACACACACACACACACACACACACACACAAAAACAAACACACACAAAAAAAAAATTATTTAAAATATAGACGGCGATTTATTTTAATATTCATTTAAAATTTGATAAAATTTTTGAAATTATTATCTACATTTGAGAATACTTGATTTTTTTTTCAATTGTTTTAAGTTACGACGTCATGATATTTTTGAAATGACAACCTATATTTCTGATTATTGATTTCGATAATTTACATATTCTCTTTCAACGGTATACAATTTTCAATATGTTACATTTGAAAAAATTGAAAAATGTTAATGTTCTATTAAAGTATTAAATTAAATTAATCTACATAGACAAAACGAGGCTAAACAAACTCGAACGATCTTTATCAATTTTTGTTTATGTCAAATAGTTGACATATTTCAATTTCAATTTGTTGCTTTAATATTACAAATTAATGACAAAATTGAAATATTATGATGCTGGGTTATAAATGACCAGGTTTAAGACGCTTGTAATTTTATTCGCATCCAAACAGAAATCAATTTCTAAATTTGTTGGTAAAACAAATTTGAACAAAACGGTAGTGTTAAAGATTTGCCAAATAGTAGACGTTTTAAGCGATTTGAAAAACAAAAAATATCAATTAAAAAAAATCAATCAATTTAAATTATAAAAATATTTATTAAAATTTTGACAATTTATTTTTAAAATAATATAATATTTTATATAATTTTTTTTTTAACTTTGCGTTAATTTGAATTTTTAAACAACTTTATTTCATTTTTTGATATTGAATTCGTATTTTTTTTTTTAAATAACAATTTTGAAAAGGTTAATTTTGAGAATTTTTAAAATTTAATATTAATTATCTAAAATTTAACAAAGAAAATTAAATTAATTTTAAAATCTTTCTAATTAATAAATAAATAACTTATAAAATTTTTCAATGTACATTTGGTTTGTTTCTAAATAATTTTAATTTTATATTTATTTTTTAATTAACTTAGTAAATTACAATAACGATATTTTATTCAAAGTTGTTTTTTATGTTAAGTCGCAATTATATTTGGTTTCTGTTAAATAATTTTGTTATTTTTGTTTTTATTTATTTTTAATATTTAACATTTTAGAATAAATTAAAGTTGATTATAATATACAAAAATCTAATTTTGCCAAATTCAAATTGGTATTTGTTGAAAATTGAATTTCAAAATATAATTTATGTTATTTATTTTATAATAATAATAATTTTTTTTAACTTTTTTATTATTAATATTTTTTAATATTCTAATTTCTTCGTTATTTTAGAATAAACAAATTATGTATACCGTGCTGTATTTCTAAATCAATATGCAAATGACAACAAACTCAATAGGTTGCCATTTAAAAAATTCAAGATGGCTATCTGACAAACACTGCAAAACAATGAAACTCATCAAAATATGTATTTTGTATATTTAAAATCAATCTAATAATGATTTGTATATTTACATATATATATATATATATATATATATATATATATATATATATATATATACAATGTAAATGTATCAAAACTGTAGACTTAAAAATAACCTAGTCTTCATTATTTTTTCATCTGTTTCGTTATGGAGTTATTTCAAAGAAGTTAAAATTGAACTTCAATAATAATTTTAAACCGCTTCTTTCTTCACCATGAAATTTAGACACTAACTTCATAGATACTTAACTAATTCATTGCACCTTTATTGTACAGGTAAAGCCAAATTAAGATAAATTAAATTTTTGACAGTATTGACAATTTTAATTTTACTAGAGTCTGTTTGATTCCTTATCAATTAGCAACAAAAAAGGTACTTTGTAAATCGATATCTCTTACTGTCTTCGAGAAAATGCATTTTAGTGAATCCAAATTGCGAATTAAGTCAAACAAAAAAATGTACTATTAGAAAACGATTATAAGTCGAACTGCTAAAGAAACATTTCTTCTGACAACCTACATTAAATGCATGTCTGCACCTCATTAGTAAATGCTATATTACTACAGTTTTAGCAATTAACTTTTTTCAGTTTTCATTAACGATTTACATCAACAATCAACAATGATCATTTCCATAACAACAGAGAAAGTATTACAAAATGTTTACGGATTGTTTTTTATTAGATTTACGTTTTAAATAAAATAGTATTTTCGAAACCGTTAAACTTAATTTTGACTTTTACGATAAAGGTACAAAGAATTCCAGTTAAGTATCAAAATGCCTTTCTACGAGGTAATTAGTTAAATTTCATGGTAATGAATAGGTTTAAAATTATCATTGAAATTCAATTTTAACTTCTAAGCCGATAACTATAGCGAAGACAGATAGAAAAACTATTTTGATCTACATTACAGTTTGACACCTTTATATATATATATATATATATATATATATATATATATATATATATATATATAAATATAAAATGTGTTGTAAAATTTTATACCGTTTCAAATTATACTAGGTTCTATACTTAACTCTAACAGTTTTTGTTATTTTGAAATTTTAATTAGTTATAATAATTCCGATACTCTAGGTTTACTTAAGATGCAAGATGGCATCGACAATAATTAATTACTATTCGACATTTGTTAAATAGTATAACGTCATAAGATTGTATTTCAGGTAGTCACTTTGTAATAATAAACGATTTTTCACAAAATTGTGTAAAATGAAAGCATACTTTGTACACGAAAGAATTGGTATGATTTTAACGATTGGAGAATGTTAAAATTTATTACTAGCAGAGAGGGTTTATGCTTTAAAATATCCCACTCGCAGTCATCCCAACAAAAGAGTATTGCAACGATTGTTAGAAGTGTTCCGCTTGATATTACATATGGTATTTTGGTATACTGTGATAGGTATAAACGTACTCATAGGAAATTTAATAGCCCTTTTTGGAGATGTAGAAAACATCTACAATTTTCTTTGTGGGCAAATTAATGATATCACATTAATATTTAACGCTAATATGAATTGTTTCTTGTTATTTTTTTTAAGTGAAATAAAAAACCGGTTAATTGAAGTGCATACCTATATATTTAGTAATTTAAACTGTACAAATGCTTCGCAAAAAATTAAGAAACTGGTTAAGTTTTATAATCACTTCGGGAGTTAGGAAAAGAAATTAATTCTGTTTTTGAACATGTGTTGTTAGTTAAAATAATTTCGTGTACTTTTTTTATTTTAATGGAACTTTTTAGCTCTTCTACCTTTAACAGACAATCATCTTCGAATGTTTTCATTGTGGGTCTTGGATACTGGATAATCATAAACGTACTGGATATTGTGATAGTTGTGTATCATTTTAACATATTTGTAGATGAAGTAAGCAACCTTTTTCTAGTCTTATACATAATGTAAAAAGACCAGGTGTAGCAACGAGCGTAATAGCGATCGAAGAAGAACTTTTGTCCAGAATGTATATTCAAATGCAGAATTAGTTACAAAATTTGTAATAATACAAAATTATAATAATCATGAATTAAACAGGTTAACATCCAGTATAATAAAAAGTCATGTAATAGGTAAATTTAAAAATCTTTTATGTATTCACGTTGGAAGTTTGAATATTCACATTTACTTATTACATGATTTTCAATTACAATTCCTCCTTCTCTTTAATGTATATTAATTTAGTAAAGAACTTTTCTGTATTCCAGTCTTGTGGGTCTGTAAAAAAATTCAATAGACACCTTTCACAGTGACTGGTTAATAAATATATAGAATTACATATCATCAAACAAAAGTAAAGTATTTAGTACCTACATTATATTGCGTATAATTTTGCACGTTCATGTTTATGAAAATAACTAATATATATATATATATATATATATATATATATATATATATATATATATAAACTCTAGATAAATAAAATACTTATCTTTTTGGGATTTTTTAATGGTGTACTTTAAATTATACAATCTAAACGTTTCGATAACAAAGTTATCTTCGTCAGTAGTAATGTTTGTTAAAAATTGTTAAAGATGTAGTAAACAATTTTGTCAAATTTAAAAATTCAAACATAAACATAAGCCTGCTATTAATATAACAGTTTGAGAAACGTATAAAACTATTAAATTGTAGTAAAGAATAACTAGGTCATTAAAATTAAATATTGTTAAACTGCCTCAAAGATGACAAACCAGAACACTCTCTACGACGAAAGCTAACAATGAAATTTGCCAGCCAAAAACACATTTAACAAAATTTAATCGAGTTATGATGTAAGTGTAAAGTTGTGAAAAACTTCAATTTTAAAATGATAGAAGCATTCACAAATCCAAACATTACATCAAAAAAATAACCCAGTTAAATCTAACAAAGAGATATCTTTATCAATAATTGGAAGTGTTATTAACAATGAAAAGCACAATGCAGAACGTTCTTTGTAATTTTTAATTTCAATTTAATTTCAACTACTTATGTTAAATTATAGTGCTGTGGAAATTTAACATATAATTGGTAAAGCATTTGCTTCAAGGTCTAGGAAAAACACAGCAAAAACCTAGACATACCAAAAGTTGAAAACAAATTAAAATCAAGGCGTATCATTATGCTCTTTTTAATTATAAGATGCCAAAACCTATTTAAACGGAGATTTTCTTCTTGTCTATTAAAATTATTCGGGTGTTTATATATTTCAATAGCTTCACGTTGCAAACGAACATAATAATGGGTTTGTCTTGACAATATTTTCATATTGTCAAATTGAATGTCATGATTTAGATTATTCAGGGCATGGTCAGCCACAGCAGACCTCTCTGGTTGACCCAATCTACAAAATCTCATATGTTCTTTGCGTCTTGTATCAAAGCTACGTTTTGTGGTCCCGATGTATACTTTTCCACATGAACAAGATAACTTATACACTCCGGAAGATGATAAAGGGTTTGACACATCTTTAGGTGATCTTAAATGTTCTTTAATTTTTCTTGTAGGTTTAAAAATAGTCCTAATGCCATATTTGATTAGGATTTTTCAATTCTATTTGTAACATTAGCTATAAAAGGAAGAAAAGCAGTACCAACATTAAGAACTGGTTTTTCTTTAAGGTTACGCCTAGAAGGTGTAATAACATTATTAATATCTGTAAGTGAATATCCATTATCTTGTAAGGATTTTCTTAAATATTTATATTCATCATTCAAAAATTCAGGGTCACAAATTCGTTTTGCTCGATCTACTAAAGATTTAATTACACTAATTTTTTGACGTGGATGGTGGTTGGATAATTTATGAAGGTATCTATCAGTGTGTGTCGGCTTTCTGTAAACCTTAAAAGATAGTGAATTATTAGTTTTAGATATTAATATGTCAAGAAATGGTAAACTTCCATTAGTTTCTTTTTCCATGGTAAACTGAATACTAGGATGTATACCATTTATAAAAACCAAAAACTCATGCAGTGCTTCTTCTCCATGTCTCCAAATAACAAATGTGTCATCTACATATCTATACCAAACTGAAGGTTTTTTAGGTGTATTTTGTAACGTTAATGTTTCAAATTTTTCCATAAGAATTAGCTATAACAGGACTAAGGGGACTACCCATTGCTACACCTTCAATCTGTTCATAAAATTTACTATTCCACTGAAAATAAGTTGTAGTAAGACAGTGCTGAAAAGAATGGTTATGTCCTTTGGAAAAAGATGATCTATGTATTCAATAGTTTCTTTTAGAGGTACTTTTGTAAAAGTGAAATAACATCAAAACTAACCATTATATCACCCTCTTCAATTTTAAAACTATGCATTTTTTCAACAAAGTCGGCAGAAATTTTAATGTAATGGGGTGTTTTTCCTATATGAGGTTGTAATAACAAGATGTTTTGCAAGGTGATATGTAGGAGAACCAAATGCACTAACAATAGGCCTTAAAGGAATATTAGGTTTATGAATTTTGTAAACCATATAGTTTTGGTGAAATAGCTTCAGAGTTAGATAGTTTCTTCTTTATTTCTTCAGGAATAGATGATAATTTAATCAGCTCTTTAGTTTTTAAAAGAAACTTTTTGTTGGATCTTTTGGTATTTCACGATAAGTTTCTGGTCCCAACAATTGTTCTATCTTAGTGTTATAATCGTTCATATTTAATATAACAGTTGCATTACCTTTATCTGATTTTAATATTATAATACTTTCATTGCGTTTAAGATCAAGTAAAGCATGTCGTTGACGAAAGGATAAGTTGCTCTTTGGAGGTTTTGTTTTACGTAATATGTTAACGGTGTTATATCTAACTTCATTAGCAGCATCAAAAGGTAATAATCTAATGGAGTTTTCGATGTTGGAAATTATATCTTCAAAAGGTATTACTCTTTTAAAAATTTCCTCCTTTAGAAAGCGCTTCAATAGCATAATCTGAAACAACATTATCAGAAAGGTTTATAACTGTTTTCTACAATCAATAGATGGTCTATTATTTTGTTGTTTGTATAATTTATTAAATTTTTCTTTTGACGTTGACATGAGATGTCAAAATTTATTTCCATAGATTTAAACGTTATAGAATCAATTTTATCCCAATCTTTTTTATTCAAAATAGATGAAATTTCTAAATGTAAATATAAAAGATTTTTATCGGTGTTATCCAGTAACTTCCTATTATGTATTTGATTACGTAGAAGAGCATTTTCAGTTCTTCTGTAAATATTATTCGCTTGTTTTATTAAAATTTCTTTTAATATAGATAAACTTTGGGATAATCTTTTGGTCTCGGCATAGTAATAAAAAGTGAGTGACGATAATAATTGTGCTTTACGTTTCCTTAATTTTTCAAATTGTCTGATAAAACGATAAGTTTCCTCCCATAAAGGACTGAAATATGAAAATGTAAACTTTCACCATTAACACTCATAATAAAATACTTATCTTTTTTGGGATTTTTTAATGGTGTACTTTAAATTAGCTTTCGTCGTAGAGAGTGTTCTGGTTTGTCATCTTTGAGGCAGTTTAACAATATTTAATTTTAATGACCTAGTTATTTTTTACTACAATTTTATAGTTGCTTATACGTTTCTCAAACTGTTATATTAATAGCAGGCTTATGTTTATGTTTGAATTTTTCAAATTTGACAAAATTGTTTACATCTTTAACAATTTTAACAAACATTACTACTGACGAAGATAACTGTAAGTGTTATCGAAACGTTTAGATTGTATAATTTAAAGTACACCATTAAAAAATCCCTAAAAAGATAAGTATTTTATTATGAGTGTTAATGGTGAAAGTTTACATTTTCATATCCTAGATAAATAGTATCCTAAACCATTGAATAAACTATTTATTCACCCCCAACCTCAATCTCCTAACACATAAAGCAAATTTAAAAAACCACTTCATATGGATGGAAGTCAGTTTGTCTTTAGTTTCGAATTACCGTGTATATTACGGTAAACTAATCGTTAAACCTGACCCTAGATCATTTGCTACCTAGTTCATTATGCTGGATACTTAATCTACGGATACTGATTATTTACTTCATCTGTGTACTGTGGTCTAACTTCTTTTTGTGCAACTACCTCAATTAATTGTAAGTACGTTATTTGTTTGATTTTGATTACTGAGACACACATACACACGCACGCACGCACACGCGCACACGCAAACACGCGCGCACACGCACACACACACACACACACACACACACACACCCAAGCACACTACACACATGCAACACACGTTCGTACAAGCAACACACACAGCAGATATACACACACGCGCACACACGCACACTCGCACATACCCATAAACCCACATGCACACACACACACACACACACACACACACACACACACATAATTATATATAATTATATATTACCCTGTATACATTTTCCTTCCTTTTTATTTTACTATAATGATGATAGGGTTGATTGATCCCAGTAGGCATAAAGTATTACATTTATTTATATTTATTTTTCTTATTGATTTTATTATACTTTCATAATTTCTACTAACTCAATTAGGTTCATTAATAAGAGCATGAGAATTTAAACTTATAAACTTTCATCAATAAAATTCAATTGTATTTCGTTTCCTTTTACTTTAGTATTAAGCCACAAGTTTCTATGGTCAGCAGTCAATCTTATGCATAATAGTTCATATGACTGCAAGATGCAATTTGTCAGAAACTCGATCATTACGATAAAAATATGTACGTATAATTCTTGTTGAATTGAAAATTAAAAAAATTTATTTATGTTGCATATTAAAATTTCAGATATGGTCAACACCTCCTTCACATACGTATACATCTATTTTATTACAATGATACACAACAATCAATAAACCAATCAATATAAAAATGGGGTTATGAAAAGGAATTTGTAAAAAAACTCACATATAATGATTCCGTTGATGTCTGGAATCGTTGCATTTAATTCCATATCCCTGTTGAAAAACACTGGCACTTTGGTAACTTGGATATACCACTTTACACTTTCACGTTTAATTTAAATTGAAATAACTTCTTAGAATTTTAATATTGGCTTACGTATTCGAATAAATTTTATTCTTCAATTGCTTGTTGCGTTATTAAGCTAGTAATCACTTTTGCTTTAGGTTCTAAATGAATTTGTTGAATATTATTTAATCTCACTTCACTTGTGAAAGGAATAAAAATAAAACATCGAGTTCAACATAACAAGAGAACTTTAATAAATAACAAAAAAAAACATCTACCGATATAACCACGAGACAAATCATCGACACACAAAACATAACTTTTGAAAACAACAATCGGTAACTAATATCGCGACGTTTAGTTATAAAAGCAATTACTTCCCAATAAATATTTACCGTTATGATTACGTTAAAATTTCTATTTATTTAAACTCGCGTGATCAGAAAATTTGTTGTTTTGAATTAGTTAACAAAACACAATTGTACATGCTCAACTGCCTGTACGTTGAATCATTTCAAATGACTGAGAGTGATGCATGAACTGCACTTGCTTTTATACTTAATGCTTGGATACCTAAAATTGTACAATACAAACATTAGCTAAATTCAAATTACTGGCCTTTTTTACGAAACAGTTGACACTCTACATTTTATCTAAAACGTAAAATTAGCCATAACTAATTAAATTAATCAAAAAATTAAAAATTTCTCACGCAAATGATTAGTTTCACGGATTCAGCACAAAAAACTGTATAGGAAAACACCTATCTACATATCCTCTTATTAATATTTCCGCAAATTTTTCTAAAATTTTTTGTGGTTTTCAGTTAACCTCACTTTTTGTTTTTACCTCTTTACTTATTTAAATTATCTCAACTTACTTTTAGATATCCATAAACTTACTTATTATTTACATTTACAATTTATCTTACGTGTATCTTATCCTAAATAATTCATATTTTCAAAAATTTGAAACCTCTACATAAGCTAACCTTATATATAATTTTTTCGTTTTATTTCTATTTAAAACGTTTTTATGCTATGAACTGTTTTCCTAACTTAATTTTATACATGTCTCTATCATTTTTAATGTTCACATTTAGCCTATATTGTCACATTTAGTCAATTCTTGCATGGGCTTGTTAACACATTTTCGAAGTTTTAGTACCCAAATCACGCTCTGTTTTTAATTATCAATCTACACTAGTGTTGTTCATGCTCATAATTAAATTTTCAATGCACTTTCACTGTTGTTTTATATCTTGGCGCTAAGTTGGTGAGTGTCTCTTCGTTACGATAACCTCTTTTTATACCTTACATTCTATTTACAAGGATTTTTACTTACATCTATACATGTAAACAACCTCAGTTGCAATTTTACTGAGTGTCACCCATATGTAAAATGTGTACTAAACTTATATACACCCCTATTTATGTAAATAAATTCGTTATTGACAAATTGCATTTATTTTATTTTTTTTTTTTCTTTTATTAATTTTTTTTTGCTTCGCATTGAAATAAATAACATGCTACCTTCCATGGAATCTTTGTGTATATTATAAACTTGCCAAATCTGACATTTAGTCTCGAGCATGTAATTATGAGCTTTGATCCACCAACAGGTAGTATTTTACTTATTATATTAACTCTACCATATTTATTCTATGCTCTATTAATCATTGTACATATTTAATCATGTTATTGTTTAAATCTATCCTTATGCTTTGTGCCGACTTGAATCGTCTTCCCTATATCTCCGATATCAGTATTTTCATGTTTAACTCCCCACATTTACCTTGAACTCCTGAACTTCCTACAGTAATATTTAAATTGATTAACCTAATTATCAAAATTTCTACACCACTAACTTGGTCTTACCATAATTTCCAAATGAAATTTTACCCATACCGTGGTTAGTCGCATATTTTATCCCTATAATCTACTATATGACTGTATGCCAACTTATTTTACTACATCTATTGTTACATTAATCCTACTTATCCTAAAACTACTACCTAACTTCATATGTTTATCTGCATTATAAATTTTCATTTATTTTTTTTTAACCTTTATATGTATTTCTCTTTCCCTATCCTTTACTCAAATCCTGTCATTAACGCATGTTCATCCTCATGTAATATACTCATTTATTCTTCCTATCCATTTTTATCCTTACTACCTAAACCTGCCACCCAATACATATAATTATATATATATATATATATATATATATATATATATATATATATTTGTGTGTGTGTGTGTGTGTGTGTGTGTGTGTGTGTGTGTGTGTATAATTTTGGAATCTGTACAGTGATATTTTACTATCAATGTGACGTCGTTACGTATTGTTTTTCCTCAATAAACTTTTTTCTGAAACCTAATCCAAAATCACTTGTCTACATGTCATCTACATGTCAATATGTCGTTTAGAACTTATTCGTTCATAACAAAAACTTATAATAATGTCGTTTAGAAGTTTTAGATTTGAGATTGTTGTTAATTTGTCGTCACTTGTACATTTCACGTTATAACATCATTTTGAAGATGTAACTGTTTATACTATTTATATGTTACGTGTATTCTTTACAATACCCTTTGTAATGTTTATTTCTTTAACATAAACATTGTAAAAATAAAATATGCGTTTGTAAATGTCCAGCCTGAAACAAACATATGGTTTTAAAAAAATCTAGAGTAAATAGTGTTATCATATGAATGCAATGAATTACATTATGTTGCTAGATCACCCATTTTTTCTTAAGGGGGGTTTTGATAGATAGTTACGCAACACATCAAACCCCCCATGAGAGCAATATTAAAAACGCTCTAACTTTTTATATTATTATGAAGCTATCTGAAACTTTAGAGAAACGCGTAAGACGTCAATATAGTCCTAAATATTTGAATATAGGTTTTTATTTTTGAACTTTAATTTCTATAACTTTTTATTCAATTTTTTTCCCAGTAGTGATTAAATTGGAATATTTTTATAACTGATAATATTTTTAACAGATCCATATATTCAGACATAAGTTTTTCGAAATACGAACTGTTAAAATTTTGAAAAAATTTTAGATTTATAATTTACATTATAAAAACGATTAATGTTCAATAAGGTAGACATTCCATAAGAATTCCATAAGAATATGGTAGCATGGTCTGCTCATTAAATGACCCGGGGGCACAAAGATCTTCAGGTATTCCTTAGCAAGTACCTATTTCTATTGGAACACAAATGTAATCGGATTAAGTTTGAATCCTTTAAACTATTATTTAAATTAAATCAACGAAAATGGGATGTACTTTATGTATGCACCTTATTAAATTAAAATATATTCGTATTAGTAAAAATTAAAATAAAACAGTTAGTTATTCTATTTATTTATTTTGTATCCAAGAAAAACAAAGTTTTCTAAAATATTGTAAACAAATAATAGAGGTGAACAAACAAAACAATTTAAAATTTAGTTGGTCAAATGTGTGGATACACTAATTCCGGTAATAAAGACTTATAAAGTTCTTCTAATTCTTTTACCTCCCAAAATGTATCATCCCTATAAGAAAACAAAACATATTATTTTATTTAATGTTCAAAACATTTATTGTTACTACGTACCTTTCAATTTATTCAACATGGATTCATGTTGCAATGTAGATAATAAAGTAGCATTTGACTCGTTTGGTAATATGTAAAACTCCTTGCACCTGATAATAATAGTTACGGTTCCTCTTTAATTTAATTTTGTTGTTTTCTGTGTCTACAATACAATAATTAATTAAATTTACCTTACATGCCTCCACAGGATCAATGTCGTCGCTTTTAAAGAGCTTTTTATTTCCACCACTGCATCTTATTCTGCTAGTCCGTCAGGCCAACATGCTAAAAATGCTTTTTCTTCGTCTATAAGGAGTCCGAATGTAGTGACTTTTAACTTGAATAATTGTTGAAATAGTTTAATTGCATTTGACTTACTGTTGGGGCCAAAGGCGGTGTACGTATTCTCTTTAAAAACGTAGAGTAAGGAGGAAACTTTAGACGTGGACGTTGTTTTACGCAGTTTTCATATTTTCCCAAAATTTCGTACCGTTAAACGTTTCTTACGTTCTCCTCTCCACAAATCACTTTTTGATTGGGTCAAGGTACCTTCTTCAATCTTTTTTTTCGACATTTTCCAAGCAAGTCAAGAATTGACTAACGCGCGATTCGTACCTATCTTTTGAAAGATCGGATGTGATGGGTTCGTTTGCCAATCCATAATCATTATCCGCGGATGCAAATGTTCTGTTTTTAAAGTGATCTGAAATCAAACCAATAGGCAACTACTGTATGGAGAAGTTTCTATAGAAGAAAACTTTATAAAAATAATTTATACATTTTGTTACCTTCTTCCTACGACAGTTAATTTGGGAGTTTAAAAATGCGTCATGTAGTTCCCCGGTGGTCTGTCCCAAAAGTGCTCATGCAAACGCGATAATACATGCTATTAAAAGAGATCGCGGCCATTTCACATCTCAATTGGTATGAATTTTTTAAAGAAAAATTGACTCTTTTACCTCCTACAAACTTCGCAACTACCGAATTGTATGTTTCTGCTTGATTTGTATCGGTATCGTAGAGCAAACTAGATGCTTGGTCTGCTAGTCGTTCTACAATGGTGTTTATTACTAGCAACATGCCGCATTCGAAATATACATCTATCAAAGGGCAATTTAATATATCTTTCTTCAAATTTTCAATTTTGCTATCGATAGGTTGGTTTTCAAACTTTCGGCACGCTAACGCTTTCACAACTGCATTACGGAAACGACCTTAAGTTGAAGAATTGCATATATAATCTCTTCGCCTTTTTGGATATTAACGGTCTTTATTAAGATCGCTGAGTTTATTAATGATTACGAAGCAAATGATTCCGACATTATATTTTTCTTATATAAAATGACGGGCCGTACGGGGAAGTTTGTGTTAAACGTTTCTACTACACTACTGTCTCCTTCACCAATCAATTGGTCATAAATTAGGTTATGCCGTGAAATAGATCTTGCAAATCCTTCGCAAATAATACCAGATTCCATTGCAGTGGAAGTGTTAGTCCTATTCCGGAAACATTCATGATCATCCGCATCATGGCCTCTGGCACACAAACAAGCAATGTTTGTTTTTTACAACCACATACAAAATCTTTTTTGATTTAGCTCCGATTATGAATGCCTGAAAAAATCCTTTATAATAAAAAAAAAGATTACGTTATACAACCCCAGAAAGTGCAGAATAGTATCTACGGTAAGATCTTGTCCCCCAAGCTCCGTCTGCTATCACTGATATAATTGTAATGTTAGTATCATTTTTTTCTTCTGCGGATTCGGCTTCTTCTTTTGCAGCTTTGCGCATTAATTGTTGGTTGGACCGAGGGTAAAATGCTGTTGTGGTATTTTAAATGTGTGTCATCTGTGGTATATCCATTGCTTCAACAAGCTCAGCGAATTGGGTAGATCCAATCCCAATTGATACAGCACTAATAACGGCAGCACGGTTTGTTGAACCAAAAGAAGCATCAACCAGTCCTTACCACATCTGTCTTTCCGCACATATTACATTTAAACGTAAGCGTAGTTTCTAATCATTCTATCTTTTCTGATATGACATCTATATCAAAAAAGAACAACCAAAACCATCGTGTTTTAGTGATTTCAACACATTTAACAAATATTTTCCGAAGGAGGGTGGATGCAAGGTTCTGTTGAAATCTTACCCAATTTCCTTTCAAAGGCATTTAGCAATAAAAAAAATCTACCTTATAATTTTTTTTACATACTCTGTCATTTGAAAACTAACAAAAAGAATTTCGGGCCACTTGCATGGATTTGCTAATAGTGAATCATACATAATTTTTTTATTTATGATAATTACAGGACATTTTAATAAATTATAACAAAGGGAATATTTCAATAAAATAAGATTGTATATAGGTACTTACGCTTTTCTCGCCTTTTTTAATATCACACTTCTACTTCTTCTTGGAACACTCACACTTTTTCTTACTTTAAGCATTTTTAGACACAATCACAAATTCACAACTGGTGTTTGTTCGATGAGTATCGTTTGGAAAATGCTAGTACACTGATAGCAATCTCGTAATTGTCTATATTTTATTAGAATGTTTGAGGAATAACAATAATCAATATGTAATTACGTGATATACTTAGGTTAATTAAAGGGAAAGTTATTTAGTCATTTTCTACACCTAATTATATTACCTATATCTCTTTAAATTTAACATTGGGTAATAAACTAATTAGAAAAAAAATAGGAATTTGTTGTTATACAATTTATTTAAACTTATTTATGTTGATTACGTGTAATTAAAGAAAAGGGTGGAGTTGATGTTTTTTTTAATTTTTATAAAAAATAAAAAAAAACAATTTTATTGCAAGTTACTTTAGTGTTCATGTCTTCTGTAAATTAGTGAAAAAATAATAAAGGGATTTGCATAAATTATTCTGAATATTGATTTAATCCCTCATCTTGCCTGTGGCAGATAAGTATTCAGGTAAAACTTTCACTCCGCTACACTAGGGAGCGCTGCGATCGATTTATATTTCGTCAAGCTATCTAGAGGGGCCTTAAGATTTGCAAAAATCTCACGAATTTACACAAAGTAAATGGATTAGTAACAAAAATAGTTTTACATAAAGTTTTTCGACAAAACACGAAATAGAAACAATAAAAACTTAAATGTATACTTAAATTAATTTATAAAGTATTTCTGCAACATACCATTCAACAAAATCATGAATATGATACCAGCATTATTATTATTAACATGTAATTTTATTTGTAAAACCTCTGAAGAACAAAATATACATATAGACATATACATATCTTTTTAGGGCACCAACTTCTTCCAGATTTGAGTTTTCTCAGGTTTCATTTAACAATTTTAATTGAATGGTATTAATTTCATTTAAAATACAATGCAATGTTTGATACGCGCCTAAACTATCGGAAGAGAAAAAAAGTTTTATTTTTAAAGGGATGCAATAAATAGTTGTGAAAGCTTTCTGGTCGTTCTTTCGAGTTACTGGAATTTAGAGCAAAGTAGTGCTGATGGAGCTTGTATAATCCTAGTTACTGAACATCAGGTTAATATGTGTAGTTGGTAATCTTAAGCACTCTCGCCGCTGCTGAATTTTTCCCAAAATCTAATAAGCTCCAGGAGGAATGAAAACACGCATACACAAACGCACACGCACACACATGCACATGCACACGTACACGTACACGTATACGCACACAAACATCATATTATTCCAACCATTCTATTGCACTTTGTTACAATTAATAGTTGAGTATTAATTGACTTCAGAAATGTTCAATGCACTTACAGCTTACATTTTTAGTGTAGTAGGTACGCCTTTTCTGACTGTCACATTCATTTCCTATGTTTTGGCCGCGGTAAAAGACACTCAAACCGTCTGCATGTTCTAGACTGGGCATCTTTAATTCGCTCTTATGTCATCCAAACCGTAAACCACTTCATGGTCGCGACATAGCAACCTGATGTATTTTTCAAGTCTTATGGTTTAACAAACGTTATAATCTTAAGGTTATGCTCATTGTTACATAGGATAAGTCGATTCAATAAGTCATAGACCGTCTGTAAAGGTAATAAGATGGTTCTTTTCTTGATCAAGGCGGTCCATTACGGAAGAATTCGTGGTAGTGTCCAAACTCAGAATCTAATTGGTTCTTGTTCTCCTCTGCATAACTCTGGATGCAGTCTTTTTGGTCAAAACTAGTCATAAGATCCTCTGTAGCTATTTAAGCCAGTATACGTTCCTTTTTTTGTGGAAAGTAAGGATCATGTCACTATTCCAGTTGTCTAGTAAAGTGACAGTTCCCCAAATCACTTTTAAAATGTTTTAGAGCTCTTAATAGCCCAATCATCAACACGTTGCCACACTTCAGTTACAATGATAAAGAAAAATGCATTACGTGCATCGATAAAATTATTCTCAATTTTCTATTTATAGTCTTACAGCATACATATTTGTTAAACATTATGAATTATTTTCGTACTATAGTGTATGTTAATAAAGCATGTATATACTCTGTTCCAATTTATTTTGCATTCAAGCGGATTATGGAAATCTAGGGAGAATATGGAAGCACTGTCGAAAGAACAAAAAGTTACTACCGTAGCTTGACTTTTGAAAATTGTAGGTTATATTTTTGAAATAAACTATTGCGGCGTTGCACGCTATTTAGGCTTTATTTCCACAAAAATTGTTGTATCTCGAGTGATTTATTTAAACAAAAATTAAATTTTAGTCTTCAGTTCTTGAACGTCTATTACTTTCAAAAAATGGAAATTGTACATTTTTTACATTGGTCATAAATGACTACATCGTGTCTTATCTAATACAATGAGATGTTTTTTTAACCAAATCAACGAAAAAACTAATAAGCATGCTTTTCCTTTTTCCATTCTTGCAAAATAAAAAACAGGGGAGAGAAGTATGCAGCAAATCCAGAGCGTAATTTCATAAGTGAAGACTTGCTTTCGTGATAAAATTTACCTACGGCGTTTTTCTTTCTTTTCTTGGCTATTAAACATGACGTAGAGGTACGTTTGCATGCAAACTTAGTTCTTCGGTCACAAAGCCAATTGGTAACCAGAACATCAATATGTATTGTAGGTAGTGGACCGCGAAAATTTTATTATTGTAATAAACGTTTGTCAAATCGCCATTGTTACCACCATAGAAAAGATAATTAGTGGATTTCTAATATAGTGATGATACGTCGTAATTTGCTAATGTTTTCGGGATATTTTATTTAATTTATTTTATGTAAAAATGTGGGAATGTTTGTAACTGATATTTGAGTAAAGGTTGAACAGAAAAAGGATACATATAATAGGGTAGTGAAACAGGTGTTCTGCCGAAACTGGCGTAATGAATTGTTGAAAATTTCTATACGCGCGCTCTTGATGTAAAAATGTCACGAGTTAGTAATTAATTACTAACGGTACACACTGCAATCAAAGACGTCTTTGTTTGCTACTTGGAAACTCGAGACCTAAATGTAGGGTTTGTTATGGACGAATGCATATTTTTAAAATTAAGATGTGCAATAGTTAATATAAAACTGTTCCAATGTAAATTAATATTTCTTGTTTTTTTATCACTTTTCAAAGACGGGGGTTGATTTTCGGGAGTAGACATGGGTAGTGAAAACCAGAGCGGAAGGAAGTTGCTGTTGAAATTTTGATTGAGCCGGCCGCTTTGATTTTTTTAAATTAGAAACTCCCATTGTAAACAGTTTGTCTTTAAAATATTTCGTGCGTGTACATTTTCTTTGGAATTAGCCAACACTAACTTGTCTTTTCTTTCCGGTGTTAGTTGTAATGTGTTTTTCATTTATTAATCTATCAATAAGAGCCGTGTGTGTGTGTGTGCGTGTGTTGTGTGTTCGGTGCGTGTGCGTGTGACGCGTGTGCGCGTGCGCGTGTCGCGTGTGCGCGTGTGCGCGTGATGTTCGCTGTAATAGCTGCTGCGCTGTGTAACGTGTGCTTGCGTGCGTGCGTGTTTTTCGCGTTGCGCGTGCGCGTGTCGCGTGTCTTGCGCGTGTCGCGTGTGCGTGTGCGCTGTGCGCATGTGCGTGTGCAGCGTGTGCGCGTCGGTTGCGCGTGGCGCGTGCGCGTGTGCGCGTGGCGCGTGTGCGCGTGTGCGCGTGTGCGCGTGTGCGCGTGTGCGCGTGTGCTGCGGTGCGCGTGTGCGCGTGTGCGCGTGTGCGCGTGTGTCGCTGTGCGCGTGTGCGCGTGTGCGCGTGTCGCGTGTGCGCGTGTGCGCGTGGTGCGCGTGTGCGCGTGTGCGCGTGTGCGCGTGCGCGTCGGTGGCGCGTGTTGTGCGCGTGTGCGCGTGTGCGCGTGTGCGCGTGTGTGTGTGCGCGTGTGCGTTTGTGCGCGTGTGCGGCGTGTGCGCGTGTCGCGTGTGCGTGTTGCGTGTGCGTGTGCGTTGTGTGTGCGTGCGTGCGTGCGTGCGTGCGTGCGTTGTGCGTGCCTGCGTGCGTGCGTGCGTGCGTGCGGTGTGTGCGTGCGTGGTCGTGTCGTTGCGTGCGTGCGTGTGTGTGTGTGTGACCAATTAAGAATTCAAGTGTAAGTAGGTATTTTGTATAAATTAAGGCTGGCTGCAAATAATTCTCAAATAAGTCTATATAACCTATAAAAATTGAGCATTGCCTTGCAAATGTATATTATTCGTACGCGGGCTCATTAAGCTGAAATCTGCTAAAATAAAAGTATAAGTATAAGGCTCCCTTACTCTTGTATTTGTATGAATTAGCATTGTTGTTTGTTGTTTATATTTATATTTATGTAGAGGTGGGCTGGTGAACGGGTACATGTAACCTCTTAGTTAGTAGTTTTAAAAGGCAATTGCCAAGTGGATACACACTCCCGGGTCCAGATAACCGTTAAACACCTCGAATTTTATTTTTGTCTTTATTGTTGTATAGATGAATGTGTAACCTGAGAAAGAGGCGCTGTATTTTTCTAACGCACTCAAACGTATATACCAGTCACTATGTTATGATCGATTTATAGCTGTAAGGCTTTGTTTTAATGAGTTTTGTTTTGTCAGTTTATTAATTAGAATTGTTTGTCTGTGTATTTTGTGCTTTAGTAGTCACTAAACGATTATGTATCTGTAAATTCCTTGTATATTTTCTTTTGTCCTTGTCTTTACCTTATTATCACCTGTGCAACTTTCCTGTTATTGTATTTAAATGTACCGTAATTTGTTTTATGTGCTTATTTACTTAAAGACCGGCATTGTTGGTTTGAAAGGGCCACATGTTTGGTATTACGATTTTTATTCTAATTAATTATGACACGTTTGTGGGTGTGACTACATGTTTTTTTTATTGTGTTTATGTGTAACTAAACTACTTTTTATTTATTTTTCTCTTAATATTATAATCTTGTACGCACCCTGATTTAATGGAGTTTTGTTATATATTTAACCCTTTCATTGTTTTTTTTGTTATTTGACTTATTAATGTACTTGTGCAATTACTTATCTATGAATAAAGTAGGTTTTATTTGTGGTTCCTTCCCACAATAGTATAGTAACGGGTTGAGCCACCATTACGAAAGCTCGTTAATTTTAGTTTGAGTAGCTTCATTGTTTATCTGCCCCTCATTATGCAACACTTACCTCATCCAGCCTATCTAATTCAAATAGCACAGCGTACCTACACTAGACGACTACTTTGTTTGATCAGTTTGAGAGTAATTAAGTATCAGACTTGCAAATAAATTCTAATTTTTTAATTATTGTCAGGAAAGTCCATGTAAGGCAAGCAATTAATTTGAGTAAGCATTATTGTTAGTAAGTCAACATAAATCACTTAGCGATTGCTTTGTTCTTGAATATGCGTATTGCAAATAAGTTCAAAGTACCCTTTTCAAGGTAGGGTAGCTGAGGGACGATACAGTATCCATTTAATTTAACCTATCCAGGAAATCTACAGCGCTCTTTCGTAAGTAATCTAATCAAAGATAGAATTTGCTGCTTCATTCTTTTCTTGATTGTGACATATAGATGAAAGTAAATGCTCAGAAACGTAGCCATTTAAGTCGTAGCTAAATGGAACTGACCACAAGATCGTATCCACGAACAAGACCTGTCGAAAACCAAATATTTAATTGTATTTTTGCTAAAACTTTGAGGCCAAACAGTGGGGTCCTATTCAATCTGCATTATATCCTTAGAAGAATCTGAATCCATGTCACTATCTGAATCGGTTTCTCCTAGTGCTATAATAGCACGTGGATATTTTCAATCGAAAAATTTCCCATAAGTCTCTCTCAATCATTTGAAATAATCTTTTTCGTGCGTGAACAAAACTTTTGTGACATTATAGGAGAACATTTGGATAAACCCTCAAGCTATAGTTTCTGAACCCTGTCGTTCGATGGAGGTTATTGTAACAATTTTTACAAAAACCTTATGCCGTTTCAATAGGGTTATATTGACAATGGCAAGGAGGCAATCGTTAAACTTCATGCCAATGCATACAATATTATCAACCACTTTCCCTCTGGATCTAAAATATTGAATTTTGTTCCAAAGTTTATTTTTGTAATTTTGCCCTCAATTTCAACCTCGTGCGTAAGCAACAACTCCTGAGGCTGTTCCCACCTACTAGAAAATGAGGATGGCTTGTCTAACTGCACTGAATGATACGGTGCGTTATCCACAACCACCGCACAATTTTCGACTAGTTTGGAAATCGCAGGAATCAGCTGTTCAATCGCCAAATTTTGAAACCGGTCCCTATAGTTATATGATTTTTCCGATCCTCGTTCCCCGGATTCAATAAAGTTTTCCAAAAATCCTAAATTACAACTCGGCTTAAAATCGTATACCTGTTACCTTCACCTTTAATTTTGGATTACTTTCGATGTCATAATTGTGCACCAAACGATGAATATTAGAACCATTTTGATAAATCCATGTTACGTAAATACCCAAAAGGCCGACATCTTGGCATGAACTTTTTCTCAAAAACTTAATTTTTGCTACAACGACGTGTTTCATTTCACATAAAATTTTCTGTCCATTGACACGTTTGTGTTTGTAACCCATTGATTTCAGAATTTTAAATAATGTCGTTCAACTCAAATTAAAATCCAAATCTGTTTCAACGTGATGAGACAATTTGTCCAAAGTTAAACAGTCATTTTTTGAATTAAATTGCCAAATCAACCGTAGATCTTTCCGAAAGGTGAAATACTAAAACTTCCGCGTTTACTACAATATGTCGACTTTAAATTTTGAGGTCTTGGCGTTATCATGTCTTGAATAGATCGTTGTGAAACCTAAAACCAAAAATTCATACTTAATCAAACACGAAAAGGTGATTACTTGAAATATATCCAGTGCATGTAAATTTTTCACAGATTGGTTTAGTTGGTAAAGTTGGTGTGATTGCATAAAATTAAACACAATAGTTGTTGCAGTGGTGTAGGAAATAAAAAAAAATAATTTTTAGGAAATAATATTTAAAAAGAGACCAATTGTACATTGATAGGTGATGAGATATCAAACATTAGGTACTGCAATAAGGACACTATGTCTTCCTCCGTCTACGATGTTTAAAAATTTTAGACAGTGATGGTTCACTCTTGGTTAGAGGTACAATTTCACCAGGAAAACACATTAAGTATCCAAACTCAAGTTAGATTTTTATTCATCGCTAGGAGAATTCGGCATGACACTGTAAACACAAACTGTTTAGTGTCACATAACAAAATGGTGTGGCCTGTTTATGATTCAGAAAAAAAAATTGTTCTTAAAGGTTGTGTGTGTGTGTGTGTGTGTGTGTGTGTGTGTATAAATTGTATTCAGGGAGTTAAAATTTAGTAACTTAATATACAAGTAAGTGGTATTTATTTGTTACAGCCTAAATAAACAAAATTTGTTTATCTGGGGTGATAATACAAGAAATTCTCTATTTTTCTAATTAATACGTAATTAATATAAGCGAGTATGCAGGATAAATATAAAGAAATCGAAATCTTTAATCGCTGTTATGACGGGGCCAGTAATTCTTTTATCAACAGATTGTAACTACAAATGGCCTTGCATTATTATACAAGTTTTATGGAATGTAAATTAAAAGAAGGATTTATATACACACAGAATTGTCAATCGAAAAGGGTAACTTCTGATGGTTAAAATATAGTTTCACAGAGTTTAAAATGGTTATTACGAACACGGAACATTGTTTATTCGTAATCGCAGAGGTGGTTTCGATAAATGAAAATCATTCAACTCGTATTTTAAGTCAATTTTATGACTTAAAAGTAATAGGAAAATTCTGGTAATACGTCCTATTATGCTGGTATAAGGCTTTAAATTGGATTTAATTAAAGGTCTAATATCTGGGTATTTAGATTAGTACGTCAATGTATCATAATTATTCGTATTCCTTTTATTTGGAAGCAAGCAAGCTTCTATTTTCAATTTTCAAAGTATACGAAATATTTCTTGGAAACTTCGTCTTTTTGTTGGATAGTAAATCGATTATACATGGCGGTTTTATATACGTAGTTACGCTTGAGTAGAAGTTTTGCCTCTGCATCTGCGGAAGTCACTCTAGATATTTAAGGCAAAAATAGGTCAGCTTTAAAAACGTAGAGGAGTCAATGTAATCTAATTTGTTTGATTTTAACCTGTTATTTTCGGAAGAAATAAACTTCAATCTATCACCCTCAGACAGTGCTTTAAGCCTCATTAACTGGAAAGGAATGATCTCGTAACGTATTTGCTCTCCCGCCGAGGTGACTCAGCAAAAGGGTAAATTTGGTACTTGTCGTTTTGTCTCTTTCACTCTAGGTTAATTTTAAAATGGTTTACTAATTGGGAAATGACAGGATTAGACATTTATTTTAACTATTAATATTTTAAAATAGAAATTGTGTTTCGAGGTACTGGAATACGGTTTAATAATAGTAAATTTAATATGCGCAAAGAAACGCTTTAAGAGCACTAGTCAGGATTTTTCTCGAGAAAAGAGAAATTACGGAAAAAGTAATAGAAATGGAGTGCCAAATTGTATTCAAAATTTATGCTTCGCTGCGAAGTGGGGCTTAATTAAAAATAGACGCGATGTGTCTTTGCACACATCTGGGTAGTGAAATTAAATAAATTTGTGTTTGCATTTATATATAATTTAAAATAATATAAATTTATATTTATTGCCAATTATTTGGGGTTAAATGTAACACTCAGTATATACAACAAGTTCAGTAACAGTAACGCAAAAAATGTATACATTATGTTGGGTTAACTGTATTAAAGACCTTGGTGTGACATTTGGTTGTAAACTTACTTTCTCAACTCACGTAGAGAATATTGCTAGTTTCGCAGTAAAAGTGCTAGGTTTCATAATCAGAACGTAAACAAATAGCTAGATTTGATATTCTTAAGAAGTTGTGTTTCTCCCAAGTACGATCAAGGCTGTAATGTGCTTTGTTAACCTAATACTCGTACTACAATCGCCATAAATAGTTGTTAGAATTAGTACAGCGAAGATTTTTTGAGTGGGTATCTATCCTTCAAGGTTGATCGAGTGTACCCTACTAGATTCTCTTATCAAGATTATCAATAACTAATTTACACTGCAGAAGGATAGTTAATTATTTACTATTTTTATACAAATTACTTAATACAGTACGTTAGTCTTAAATAAATTAAGTGTTTGCGTTCCTCGACTAAACACAAGGTATAGTTATAGTTTTTATTTACCTGCTGCGAAAACAAATAATTTGTTAAGATCACCAGTATATATTGTATGTAATAATGCTAATCAATATGCAGGTCAAAGTGACCTTAATGTAAATGCCTATAGCAAGTTCATTCAAAATCTACGAGCAGCTGTAAGTGATGATATTTAATAGGTATGTAAAATAATTAATTTTTTAATTTTGCCATGTAGTTTAGATTATGTGTAATTAGCACCTATAATGCACAGTTGTTGTCCTATAATTGGAATTTGGAATTCTGCCGGACAATTAAACATTTTTTTTGAGATGGCGTCAACCACGAGGTTATTGCCATTAGTTACACTGTTTAATGTTTATAGCTCACTCTTCTACTGCTCAATTTTTATATTGCTTATATTTTTACAAATAAGTTTGATTCATGGAAGAACTGAAATACTTTCTTTAACGTATGTGTTTTTCAGAAAAATCGAGTGGTTCTTCACGTTATTCCTTTTTTTCGATAAATTCTTGGGGGTTGTTGTTTATGCAGCTTTCTTGCGCGTAGTGTTTAGCAAGCAGTTCTGCAACATCAATTTCATTCGGTTACGATTTCATCACCTTTTCGTAACTTCGGTAAATGACTACCTTTGAATTTTCCGTTGATAACTTTTATCTTCTTCCATATTATCGAAGGTGGTGTATTTCACGTAATAGTATTTAGGAAGATTTGACAGGTCCTCTTCTGTGCCTCTTTTATTTGCTACCGCGCCAAAGCAGGTAGCCTTTTAAACTCCATCATATTTTCTATTGTTGGATCTAAGATAAACTTTTTCAATGCTCTTATTGTCTTTGATGGCTGCTTCAATGCTGGGGATTCGCCAAGGAACAGTAATTTTATGTATTTTATTACTTAATTTGGGGATAGTTTCTAAAGCAGATTAGGGTTGAATTACTAAATTCTACAACCATAGATTTTAAATTTAACTCTCGGTAAATTAACGTAATTCTTCGGTTATATGCATCCCAATTTGCTCGTTCTAAGTGCCTTTACTAAAACGTAGTAGAGGTATGTTACGTTTATTGCATGTATAAGTACTGGATAACGGTCGCTTGCGTGAAGATCCATGATACATGTACATATAGATAAATCAATATGGGTAAGTTCATTGGATCTAGAATTAAAATATGTAGGTCTACCATGATTCAACATAGTGAGTTCTTCCTGATCGAGGAACCGCTCCACTATTTTCCTTCTAACGTCACGTTTTGTTGAACTATCAGTAAGAACAGTCCTCGAAGTTGAGCGATAAGATCGTCAAAATCTTGTCGCGACCAGTTACCGTCAGGTAAGTGTACGTTGCATATAGTGACGTTAAAAGGAAATTCAACTGTGATAGCAACCGCTTGCAATGGATTATTTAGAATTATTTGCATAAATACACAATCTCGGTGAACAAAAATTGCTACACCGCCACAAGCTCTTCTGGTGTTTTTTTATGATTGTGGACCTGAACAGGCTAAATTAGGCCTATCGGGCTAAAGCACTCAGGAACACTTAGGAGGATGGATAGAGGAATAATGAATTGCCAATAGATGCCTATGAACAGCTACCTTAAATTTTCTCATATCATAAGTGAGAGGAAAACAGGAACTAGGGAGATCATTCCAGAGTCTAGAAGCCGTGTAGAAAAATGTGGATTGCGCCCGTTTGGTACGACAAGTGGAGATTTGTACTGCATACTGATGATGTGAATGAGCGAACCGAGTGTTTCTCGCAAAGATAGCCCGAGATGGTATCAAAGAATATAATTCAGCAGCACAATAGCCGTTGTAATAACGATAATACAAAGAAAGAACTGAAACCATCCTTCTATGCTCAAGGGACTGTATGTGAGAAGAGCCTAATCGCTCTCTTTTGATTACGATCAACGAGATCGAGAGCGTATTGGGGAGCACTAACCCAGAGGTGAGAATTATATTCCAGATGAGACCGAATTTGGGCCTTATACAGCAGAAGGAGTTGTCGAGAGGTAAAGTACTGCTTAGATCTGTACAAAAAGCCTATTTTACGAGCAGCTGTTTTGGTAGCTGACAGAAGATGGTCAACCCATGAGAGATTTGAAGATACAGTCATACCCAACAGAGTAATAGAGTCTGAAAACTTAAGAACTGAGCCATTCATACAACAGGAAGTAATCGATCTTTTTTGGCGGACACAAGATAACACTGAGTTTTATTAGCATTAAATTTAACTAGATTATTGCTTCCCCATTCGAGAATACTATGAATGTCTTGGTTAATTGAATTTGCCATTTCAGCTTTAATTTCTTGATTTGACATAGAAGGTGGATTATCACTATGAGTAGACTGAGATTAACTACAGTGAAGATTTCTATCGTCAGCAAAGCAATGGATGGGGTTAGTTGTTGAAGAAATAAGGTCATTTATGTACAGTAGAAAAGTGTAGGCGCTATAACGGATCCCTGTGGTACGCCGTTAATGCTAACTTCTTTTGAAAAAAGCCATCAACTACGACACGTATTCGTCTTTTATCAAGGAAACTAGAAACCCAGTTCATGAGCGTATCATTTAACCCAAACGAGCTGAGTTTGGTTAGTAAACACTTATGCCAAACTTGGTCAAATGACTTTGAGATATCTAAAGCGACTACAACTGTTTCACCGGACTGCTCTACTGTATTGTTCCAAACTTGGGTCACATATGAAAAAAGATCGTCTGTTGAACGACTTTGCCTAAACCCATATTGGTGGTCACTAAGGAGTTTGTTAGTTTCAAGGAACGTGAGCAGTTGCTGATTGACGGTTTTTTCCATGATTTTAGACAAAATGGAAGTAGATGGCAATTGGTCGGTAATTTGAGGATCGGTCTTATCGCCTTTTTTGGGAATAGGTTGAACATTTGCTAACTTCCATGATGAAGGGAATTCCCCAGAAGACGTAGAGATCATATAGAGCTTAGATAGGACTGGTACTAGTTCGGGGAAACATTTCTTTAAGACAATAGCTGGGATACCGTCTGGGCCAGTGGCCTTATTGAGATCAAGCCTACTGATGATCGATTCCAAGAGCTTGTACCGAAAATGAATTGGTTTCATAGCGTATGAAGAAGAGTTGACTAGGGGCACATCTTTTCCAGAATCATTGAGACACGAGTTTGATGCAAACAAATCTACAAAAACGTTGGCTTTGTCTACAGAATCAGCAACTACCAATCCGTCAATAGACGTTAGGGGAAATGAAGATGTTCCAAAGTTTTTAATAATGGCTTTAGCTAAATACCAAAATTTACGACTACCTAAAGGAGATGTAGCTAGTTCATTGCATTTTCGTTGTTCAAACAACTTCTTAGTTTTAGTGATGACACTTTTGCAGATATTTCTAGCACCATCGTATTCTACATGACTGTCGACCGATTTATTAGATTTCCATTTAATGTAACATTTACTTTTTAAAGATATTGCATCAGCACAAGCCTTATTGAACCAGGGTTGGGAGCGTGAATGACCTATACGGTACTGTTTTTTGGGAATGTATAACTCCATTCCCATGAGGATGACTTCAGATACTGAAAGAGCGATGTCCGAAGAAGAGGACGACTTAAAACAATATTCACGCCATGGAAAGGTTGCAAAGAAATCCCGTAAATCACTCCATCGAGCTGACTTAAAACACCACAAGGTTCTATCGGTTTTGCGAACAACAGTGGAATTAGGTACAGTAGAAATGATTTTTATTAGACAATGATCGGAAAGACCTAAAGGCGAAAGAACGGAAATTTTATAAACAAGAGGGTTTGATGTAAGAAAGAGATCTTGAAGATGTGGAGTATGGTTAGGGTTATCAGGGATTCTTGTGGATTCAGAAATCATTTGTGTGAGATCACATGAAATAGCAAATGTTTCTGCACTATGACCAGCGGGATTTGTAGTAGACGAAAACTGAAGCCAATTAGAGTTATGAACATTGAAATCGCAAGATGGAGACTGAGACCGGAGATAGTCAACTTTCATACTAAGGTAATCGAGGGAGTCTTGAAAGTTACTGTCATTAGGAGACCTATAAATGTAACAGTAGAATTTCACAAAATTAGGACCAGAATGTTTAAACCAAACCACGTCAAAATTTTTATTTTCTAAAGAAGAAACCGTCTTGCAAGCAATTCTGTCCTTGATGTAGGCACATACGCCTCCTTTATATCGAAAGTTAGAGTTGAGGAAATTGCAAGTCGGGTGACTCGGAGCTTTCAGAGGAGACTTGTGTTTCAGATAGAAACAAAATATGAGGTTGTAATTGTTCAAGATGTTGGTGAATAGCATTAAGATTAGACCTGATACCGCGGATGTTGCAGTAGTGAATCAGAAAGTTGATACTTTCGATGACCGAGGTCGCTTGGGCCCTGCCCTCCCGAACATCCGAATGGGGCAGGATTTTACGTCCGCAATTTATAGCCCTAGAAACCACAGCCATCTTCTTTTTTAATTTGGGACTTTTAATCCGATAGGAAGATAGTGAGGGCGAGAAGGAAGAATAAGGGTGAGAATAGATTAAGGATGATGGAGAAGGTAACCGGCAGCCCTTACCGAGCTCAGAAAATTAGAGACCCAATATTAAGGAGCCCATGGTAAGGGTGGTGGTACCTCCCCGGCTAGCATGGAGTATACATGCCTACCACCTATAATTCTGAATCATGACGACAGCAACTATATCGCTGCAATGCAAATTCGTCATTTATTCTAAAATGTGTTTCTTGTAAAGCTACTATTAATGGAGATAATTCTTTCAGCATTAACTTTGTTTCTGCAGAACTTTTTCCACTCGTTACAATTCCATTGAATTATAGTATCCATGGATGATCTGGTTTTAATTACAATAAAATAAGAATAAATAAAACTATAAATAAATAAAGTTAATAAATAAGGTTAATACATAAATTTAAAAGGACGAGCGTTATATACGAAAAGACAAACAATATCACATAAATATATCACAGGAATTATCACAGGAATCTATCACGTTTACGTCAAGTTGTCAAATTCTCGTTTGAGGATTGACTATCCTGACGTGGCTTCCTAGCTGTTCCTAGTTACCAACCTTTCTTTTTCTGTGCCCTCGGAGAGGGGTGTATGGACAAAGGTTCTGGATCTTCACACATTGGTGTAACTGATAGCGCCCTTTTTTTAGACCTAGTGTTAGGCCCTTGTTCTAAATTTGGTGCATCTACATTTGTTACATGTACATTTTTCGGAATAAATAGATTAATTCTTGTTTTACCGTTTCTGACAAAGCTTTTAGTTCAGGAATAATTTGTCGTATTAAGCTTTTTGCTTGGAATTCCATGCTTGCTGTTACTTGTGCGAATGATTTACGCGGAGTTACTGGCGAGAGCTTGAGTTCCTCTTTTGCTTCAAAGTACGAGATTTTCTTTGTGACTCTAAGCTCTTGTATTGCCATTTCTCTTTGATATATAGTGCAATTTTTAGAGCATGCTAGATGAGGTCCTTCACAGTTTACACATTTGATTGGCTCCTCACATAGACTGTCTCCATGCGGACTTTTACCACATGCACAAATTTGTTCCGCTGAACATGACACTGCAGTGTGACCAAACTTTTGACAACGGAAACAATGTAACAGAGGAGGAATGTATGCTCTCACTCGGAGCGGATGTATTGCATCTATTATTCTGTGAGGTAGTAAAGGTGTATCAAACGTTAAGTTGTAATTTGGTGTATCTACCAGTTGTCTATTTTTACGGGTTCTGCTACGCTTAACCGCGATTACTTTCTCACCTTTAGAATAATTTAGCGTCTCGGGTGGTGACACTGTCACTTCTATATCAGTGAATCGTGTAATGCACTCTTTTGAACTGAGGGTTCGATATTGTCTCTATTAACAAACCTTCTTTTACTTTTCTTATAGTCTTCGTTTTTCCAACTATACCAAACACAGTGTTAGCAATTAAAAATGGTGATACTTTAAAAAAATTTCCTTCAACTTTCTTAACAAGAAGGAACCAAGGTAGCTCTACCACCTTTTCCTTTCTTGTGGAAGAGACATCGTTCAACGAGGTCTTATTGGCTGGTTTTATAGGTGCACCCTTCGACACCTCCATATTTAAAGATCTGACACTGTACGTTTTGGTCTTTATGGCTCATGTTGTTCCCACAAGTAAGGCAGAAATATACTGCCGGCTGAGGCACTGCTCTCTTACCCTAGTAAGCCTAAATACGATCGGAGGTCGGCAGTTATCCGAAGGCCACGTTCGTTGACTTTCGCACAACCATTCATCTCTTGGTACGATAGATTTACGCCTTAGATTACGGCTTTGGCAATGCTGTGTGCTCAGGATATAGAACAAAAGACAGGATAAGAAATGACATAGGACGTAACCTGTTTAAAAGATGAAGAAGAACGAGAACAAGCATAGGATACTTAGCTTTCAGCACTGCTAGCAACAGTGGCTACCCAGCACGACAAAATTCGTCCCATGGGCGTGTGGATAAAACTCCAATTGTAATGTGATTGTGGTTAAAAGTATATTGACTGCACAAAACGACTGTTTTTCGAATTAATTTAAAGGTAATAAATAATCATCCTTATTATAGCTAGTGAACATAAGCCAATGATACGATCGAACAGCTACAGTTGTGAAAAGACGTTATTGCGTTAAGACTAAACTAGCCTATAATAGATATTAATTTCCTTAGAAAAACATTGTCATTGTAGTTTCATTAATATAATTCCATTTAATGTAATTTTTCTAACGTTCTTTATCTGAAATTTTAATTTATTAATGAAGGGTGTTTGAAAATTATAGTAGCATACTTATTAGGTTTTGTCTTTGGATATAAAAGCTTTATATTCAAACATTTTATACTAGTACTTCTATTAGTAAGAGAAAATGAAAAAAAGTACAACACGAAAAGATTTAAACTATGCTTTACATCCTCTTCACATAGTTCTTATGTTAACTGGTTTATTTAAGTCATTATGCAAAAATTATGAACATAAGTATTTGACTAAATTTTTTTTGTTCGTAAAAATATCTTTATTAATTGTTTGTTTTATACACTTCGTTCTATGTCCCGCGAAAGTGAATACTTTCGAATCTTTTAATGCAACAATCTTCCAAATCTACTGCTATTTAGGCATTGTACATTATTTATGCTTCGCTCGACTTTATGCAAATCAAATTTTTAAAATTATTCAAGAAATTTTAGAAATTGAAGGTTTAGTTATACGTATAACACATAGAGAAATCGATTACAAAACGTCACGAAGGGTATTGATAATTCAAATAATATACTGGTATAGTGTACATTTTATACATGATATCATTGCAAACCTGACAGCATTTTTTGATGGCATCTTTGATTTTAAAGGATTTCGGTGCACCCATATAGCATTTCCAACAGCAGTATTTTATTCAAACTTTAATTCACTGTTATTATTTTTTCTCAGAGAATTAAAAGAAATGAATGTTAAAGTAAATAATTGTTTTTATAGTGTAAATCACTTAAAACGCGAGAAAACAATTAACAATATTCAAACTTTTTACAAGAACTTGTTGGCGGCAGGGAAAAGAATTAATGTTACATTCCAAGCATTGCTAATGTTTAAGATAGTGGCTAGTAGCATTTATGTTTTAAATGGATCTTACTGGTTAACATTAGGTTCGTACAAAGGGGAAAACATTGCTTATTTTAATATTTCTCTCAAATATTTGATTGCAATGAGCCTCACAGACTTAATGATAGTGTTATATCATTTTGATACTTTTATAGATGAGGTAAGCTAATAATTTTTGGGAAGCTATTATAATTAAAAAATTACATTATCTTATAAGTATTATTCAATTAAATAGATAATAGTTTGTTGTGTTCCTTCTGTGCAGACCAAGAAAACTGTTCAACTTATGGAACAACTACGAAATTCAATATGTTTATCAAATCTCAACTACATGCGGGTATGTGAACATTTTTTTTACAAAAATTTAAGCCTGCAGTTTTAGGCAGATCTCTTTTCTCTTCAAGTTTACGTTGAGAACTTTAAATTTACGGTTTTTGGTTGTTTTCCATTAGATTGGACGTTACTGTACACCGTAAGTTAATATCATTTTTTTATATTTCTTATTTATCCATTTGTACTTATAGATAATGGCGACAGTTTCAACATACTTGGTCATTTTTCATCAGTTTAGTAACATGGAACAAAAATCTTTACATAAATAGACTATGTTACTTGTGTAAATAACTAGTTGGGACAATCGCTGGTTTTATATTAACACATACAATTATGTTTCATTTTATTAATGAGAAGCTCTAATTGGCTTGTAGTACAGGTAAAATAGGCAAAGAAGAATGACGAAATTACTGCATGCATGACGTTCTCGTTATGTCGTCTTTGGCATGAGATTCTTGAACCGAAAGAGCCCATAAAAATATATTAAAATTCTATTTTTTACTTAATGGTAGTTCGAGGAGACGTGGAAGAAGCTAGAAATTCCTTTTTATTACAGACGCCACTTCCGCAGATGTTGGGTGGTACTCACAGCATTCAAACAAATATTTGAATAAAAAATGTAAAAAACCTTAAAAGTTTCAATTTTTTTTTTTTATGAATGTGGACCTGAACAGGCTAAATTATAGGCCTATTGTGTAACGTGTCAATTCTTGTCTGTCGTTACCTTAATTTAAATTTCGAAATTTGCATTATTATCGATAAGTATATTTACATTACCTTAGTATTTTTAAGCATTTCTTTTTTCGTTCAATAATTAAATTTTTATATCGCAACATTTTCTCTTCAGTCTAAGTGTAAAGGCGTCTAATTACATTTTCTATATATTGTATTTAATAGGGAATCAGAATAAGAATACGGAATAAGAATACCGTTTATCTTAAGGAAAAGTTTTTATTTTGGTAAATTTACGTATTTACACATACACATACATATACATACACACGCACGCACGCACGCACGCACGCACGCACGCACGCACGCACGCACGCACGCACGCACGCACGCACGCACGCACGCACGCACGCACGCACGCACGCACGCACGCACGCACGCACGCACGCACGCACGCACGCACGCACGCACCACGCACGCACGCACGCACGCACGCACGCACGCACGCACGCACGCACGCACGCCGCACGCACGCACGCACGCACGCACGCACGCAACGCACGCACGCACGCACGCACCACACCCACCACCACCCACCACCACACACACACACACACACACACACACACACACACACACCCTGTACGCACGTATGCACTCGCGCTCCCACATACTCACGCAGTTGTTCGAACTCTTCAAACAGCGCCGAACGTAAAATATAGAACACTCTCAACGTTGAGATCACGGCTGTCATAAATTTAAGCTAAACTTATTACTTTATGTCATAAAGCCTATATCGGGCATAAAATCAGTTTCATAATCCTTAGAATGGTGTCAGGTTAGCTAGTGAGGATATAGTGAATTGTGATGTAAGTAAATCGTAGCGCACTAATAAATATTTTGACAAATTGTTTCGGTGAAATTTGAGGAAAGCACTTAGTAATTGAGTACTTTATCCAAGACTGGAGGTAGTTTTAGGCACAGTACTAATTACATAAATTTGATTAAGGTTAAAATATTTAATGTTATGTCTTCTTAAATGCATTATTCCGAATTACGAATTATAGTGGCACGAATGAACATTGAGACCGCGAGCCGAGAATTGTGACATCATCTTAGTGACAATAGTGACAATATAGTTTAACGTAGTATATGAGTATAAAATTGACGTTGTATAAAGAAAAGTGTAATATGAAAATAGTTAAGTGATTTTGTAATGTGCCAAGTCTTGTCTGTCGTTACCTTAATTTAAATTTCGAAATTTGCATTATTATCGATAAGTATATTTACATTACTTTAGTATTTTTAAGCATTTCTTTTTTCGTTCAATAATTAAATTTTTATATCGCAATATTTTCTCTTCAGTCTACATAATTACGAACGTCCCTGTGTATATTTTAGACATTCAATTTTAGTTCTATGCGCAGCATGAGTTGAGCATGCTGGTGCATTTCCGTTTATCATGTCGTGCCTTTAAGACGTTATATTTTTTAAGTTTTGCTTCCCTTTTATAAGGTATGTAAAGGCGTCTAATTACATTTTCTATATATTATATTTAATAGGGAAACAAGAATAAGCATACGGAATCAGAATACGGAATAATAATACCGTTTATCTTCAAGAAAAAGCTTTTATTTTGGTAAATTTACGTATCATTGAGTAGCGTGGGAATGACGTCACGAACAGTTACTTTGTTAAAATGGCAGGTTAATGCAATGTCATCTTTATGAACATAAATGGAGATACCTTTGTTTTGCATCAATCACATATGCTGTTATACATATTCTGCGTTCGTCTTAATTTTTATGATGAAGACAGATGAAACTTACAGTGCCTTCCCATACGTTTATGTTTCGTTTATTTGTACGTTAATTACAAATGGAAATTACCTTTATATTATCGTATATTTGTCTTGTAATTGGAAATGAAAGTTCTCAAGCTACAGTTCGTTTAAGACGAGATTAAAATATTTATTTTGTACAAGTAAGTACTTATCCTTTTAGTGCAGTTAAGTAAATAACAAATCAGTTTGTGTTATTTTGATACGGTTAGAAGAAAGGTACAGCTGAGTCCTGCTCGTGAAATAAAAACATTTGAGTTCATAACCTATAACAACTGTAATTTGTTGACATTGGTCAATACATATTTCATTATTGAATACATGTTGAATAGATTGCATTTTTAATTCTAAGTAAACAGATTGTAAGCTTAGCTACAGTGTTTAATTTAGTACTTTAAGATTGTAAGGCTGTACAAGAAGTATCGTTTTAGTTATTTTACTCTGATATTAATCAGACATTTTGCTTTATTAAATATACATATAAATACAGATGTTTAGTGCTTATTCAGATTACCTATTATGTTCTGAGATACAACCTTTCTCAATTTTTGTTGTATTTTATTTATTAAACCTAGAAATTGAGTGGTGCCCAAATAAAACAAATGCTAATACTGATTATATCCATGAAAATATCTCTGCTTTCCTCACACCTGATGAACGAGTTCTCAATTTCAGTAAGTTTTATAAGTTTGTACCTCACTGAGCTAGACCGTGGTGCAATTTACCTTTGTAATATATAACAACACACATAATTTTTTTTATTTGGTATAATTGTGCTAAAGCACTCAGGAACACTTAGGAGGATGGATAGGGGGATAATGAATTGAAAAAGCAATACCTAAAGCGGTTTCGAAAATATGGTCATTCAAAAAATAAAATACTTATAGGACTAGATTATAGCCTACCACTGGAGAAAATTTAAGTTAAACTCCGAAAAATAACACCCAAAAACACCAACGTAGAAATAGACATCAAGCCATTTCGGGCCACATACGTAAAAAAGCTTTACTAGAGCAAAGAGTTGCTAATGTGAAATATAGAGCGTAAGGGGAACGAAATTCAAATAAGCATTGCGAGAGTATTCACAATGAAATTAACGCACTATAAAGGGTGATCGTAGACAATGGAAAATTTTGTTAGGGTTAATGGAAATCTATTTTCATGTCTTTCAAACATAGATACGGCAAAAAAGCAAGTAAATAAATTTTGCGTGGCAGTGTGAATAGAGATATTTAAAATATGTGGCCACCTATGCCTCCTATTGAAACTGTCAGTATTTGTAAACCCAATGGGAAAAAGACCAATCTACGTTCTAAATATAAGATCGATGGGTCGAACGGTGTGCCCAGTTACTGCTTACATATATATCGTACTGTACTTAATACGCGATCTTACATAAGCCAAATGATCGTCTAATCCTTGAAGAGAATGAAGGAAGGATCACTTACGTTGTGTGAAAGAATTGTTACGGCATATATGTGTTGCGGGTATCTAAGGTAGGATAAAATAAAGTTAACACAATAAAACAAAGTACATGAATTTATGAGCAAGAGCAATGTAGTTCTGCTGTCTTTATTGCATATAAGGAAAAGAAAAACCATATCGCATACTACAACAAGAATAACAACATAAATGAAATATAAATATTAGTTATAAACAGCTAGATCAATACGTATTTCACCCTTGTCTAACGTTAACAAATCAATATTGTAATAATTTAATACAGACCTGTATTTCAAAAATTGTGATCGCCCTGTTATACAGTTAACTAACTATAGCATAAGTAAAAACATCACAATATGTTAAATGTCTGCATTCACAATTTAGGAACCGAAAGGTAACATATTTCATACCAGGCACCCACGCAGTATTCCAACGATAAACGTACTTTAATGTCACAACGGTTATCTCCCCAAGGTGGCCAATTACAATTCTACCCGATAGCCGAATTACGCCTCCACTACATTTACAGGTGAACATCCATCTTAAAATATGCTACATTATATATGTGAAATGTCAAAATAAAATTCATCAAAAATGAAATCAAGAGACCTTTCTACATGAAATAATAGGACTGTGATATTAATTTCCAAATTATCATTCACACAAATTTAAATTAGATGACATAATCACTCTGACCATGGTATTGTAATACAAATCATATGCCAATTCCAATTCTTATTTAGTGCAATTTATAAAAGGACGTTCTGTCTTCGAATCAAGTTATATTTATCTTATAATTAATTTACCCTTTTGTTGAGATCATAATATTATAGCACTTGCGTGTGCGTGTGCGTGTGTGTGTGGTGTGTGTGGGTGTGCGTGTGCGTGCGGTGTGCGTGTGCGTGGTGTGTGCGTGTGCGTGTGTGTGCTGTGCTGTGTGTGCGTGTGCGTGTGCTGTGTGCGTGTGCGTGAGTGAGTGAGTGATGTGTGTGTGGTTCGTGCATGGTGTGTGCGTGTCGTGTGCGTGCGTGCGTACGTGCGTGCGTGCGTCGTGCGTGTGCGTGGTGTGTCGTGCGTGCGTGTGTGTGTGTGTGTGTGTGTGTGTGTGTGTGTGTGTGTGTGTGTGTGTGTGTGTGTGTGTGTGTGTGTGTGTGTGTGTGTGTGTGTGTGTGTGTGTGTGTGTGTGTTGTGTGTGTGTATGTGTGTGTTTTCTTTATTTGTTCATTTTTTTGACAGTGTTGTAAAATAAGTTTTACAATTCTCCTATTTACATTTTTACATTTTTCTCTATCGATCTTCTCCCTTTTGTCCCATCTCCCATTATCACTTTTCTCATTTTCCACGTTTCCTCCATCCACTTCGCTCCCCTTCCCTTTTCCTCTAATATTTCTTCTCCACTCCTCCCTTAACTCCCTGCATCCTTTTATCATATGTCTCATATTCTCCACCCCTTCCCCGCATGATGTACACATCTTTTTTTCCTTTCATCCAATACTTCTTTCCCAATTCTTCATTACCTTATCTAAACCTCGCTACCATTTTTTTCTTTCCTTCTCCTTTCAGATGTTCTCCCTTAGTCTTTCTATAATTTACATTATATTTTCTTTTATTTTTGGCCATATCTCTTGCTTTTATACGTTCCTATATCTTGTGATTTTGTCGTCTCTTACCATTGCTCGCTCTTCCCTAATCTCTCCGTTTCCTCCCTCGCGTACCCGTTTCTTTTACGTTTTACGTTTTCATTACGTTCTTGCTCTTCTGTCTTCCTCATACTTTATTGCCCTTCCTCCTGCCTCATCCTTATTTTTCTTCCTGCACTTCTTCTTTTATGATATACCCCGGTGTTTCCTTATCAAGTTCCAGTACCCATTTCCAGTATTTTGCTTGTAATCGTTTCACCTCTTTTTGCTCATTGCGCCTCCACAATTCTAACCCATATAACACCCCAGTTTTTATTATTTTATCAAATAGTAGCTTCCTTTTCCCTAGGTCCATTCCAAACAACCTTTCCCCACACTCCACACTCGTCCTATTACTTAATTTCGTTTTCTCACTCTTTTCTTTATATGTTCCTCATCCTTATTGTCCTGTTTAATATTGTGTATGTGAATTTCTTCACTTGCTGCACTTCCACCTCCCTCCATTGCCACTCATCTCTTCTCCTTCTCCCTCGTCCCTTTCTGAACACCATTATCTTTGCTTTCTTTGTGTTTACATCCAGTTACTTCTTTTCATATATCTTTCTAACGTCTTCATCATCTCCTTCATTTCCTGTTCCTCATTGGCCACCACCAATATATCGTCTGCGTATGCCAGCGACCACACCTGCAATTTCTCTACCACTGACCCTTCTATCTGCTGCCCTCTTAATGTGTCCTCCAAATCGCTGGTATATACCGAGAACAGTCTTGGGCTTAGTAGGCGTCTCTGTTTCAGTCCCTTCCCTGTGACGAATCATTCGCTCTCACCCTACTCCTTGTTTCCTATCAGTCTTTCATTTATCCTTTTTTTTCCTCAGGGATTCCCATAGCTTTTCCCTGTTCACTCTGTCGAACTCCGCTTTTAAGTCCGCGAATAACGCCACCATTTCCCCACTTTTCTTATCTAATTCTTTATTTGCCAAGTGTTTATATATATATATATATATATATATATATATATATATATATATATATATATATATTTATATATATATATATATATATATATATATATATATATTCAGGGACCGACATAAAGTTGACACATATGGCAAAAATTCTTATTATCGAAATTTCTGAAAATCTCTATTGGCGGTTGGTTTCTGCATGTCTGGCAACCAAAAAAAATCCATTGTGACATTTGTCACGTGATCATAGATTTGTCGGGAATTTTGAAAAATGTTAACTGTGATGCCGATAAATGGGCCAAATTGACATGATATCGAAAAATTGTATTAAGAAAATATATTTAGAATGCAACAAAGACCCTAAATTTTCAACCAAATCAGAAAAAAAATAATATATACCATTTATTCCCCTCTGCTTTTACTACGAAACATAATAAAATCTTGTTCTACCTGGAAATAGTTTTACTAACACAAATTACATAATTTTAGGTATCTTAAACTATGAGGTGCACTTTAAAGAGCAATAATTTTCACCTTTATAAGTCGAAAAATTTGATTTTTCAAAGCCCACTTATTAAATTAAAAAAAAAGGTTAATTTCAAATGTACTAACCAATATTAAATTTAATAAGGATAAATAATGCGTTGTTAAGTTTTAATTACAAATATTAGTTCGTTTACATTTTATTTACCGGTTAAAAATATTACATCAACTCATGCGCTTCAATATACAGGGTATGAACACAACCAGCGACGAATAAATGGTACTTTTTATTTTTTTTCTGATTTGGTCGAAAATCGGTCTTTGTTACATTGTAAATACATTTTCTTAACACAATTTTTCAATATCTTGTCAATTTGATCCATTTTTCGGCATCACAGTTGACATTTTTCAAAATTTCCGCCAAATCTATGGTCACGTGACAAATGTTACAATGGATTTTTTGGTTGTCAGACATGCAGAAGCCAACCGCCAATAGAGTTTTTCAGAAATTTCAATAATAAAATTTTTCCCAACTTTATGGCGGTCCCTGTATATATATATATATATATATATATATATATATATATATATATATAATATATATATATATATATATATATATATATATATATATATATATATATATATATATATATATATATATATATATATATATACACACACACACACACACACACACACACACATCACACAGGGTGTTTCTGAAATACTTCAACAAACTTATGGACCTGATTCTTTATACAAAAATCAAGAAAAAGTTCCTATAATCCTGGGTCCTAATTTGAACGGTTTGCTGTCTGTCTTTCTGTTTGTGTTTTTTACAAAAATCTCTATAAGTCGTGTTTAATGCGAGATAGAAACATCAAAATCGGTACAGTAGTGTAGCTTACTACTACAAAAGAGTGTTTAAAAGTTCAATATTAAATCTTATTACATTTCAAAATGGCAGCCATTTAAAGATTTTAATGTCAAATTGCATGAAAACTGTTACAAATTTCGAAAAAATACACATTACACAAAAAATGTTAAATTTAAAGAAAAATCAAACGACACCTCAATTTTAAAGAATGGGCATCCTGAACCCCGCCTGTCCATCTGGCAGCAGTGTCCTTCTCTCTATCTCCTTCTGTAGACCTAGCACAGACGCATATATTTTGTATGCCAGGTTTAATAATGTCAGTCTTCTGTGATTTTTCACTTCTTTTTTGTCCCCTTTTTTGTATACCGGATATATTACATTTTCACTCCATCTCTCTGGGAAGCCCTCCCATCTCCATATTTTGTTAATTATTTGCTACATCCTTTTTGCTACCTCTTCTCGCATGGGTCCTAATTTGAACGGTTTGCTGTCTGTCTTTCTGTTTGAGTTTTTTACAAAAATCTCTATAAGTCGTGTTTAATGCGAGATAGAAACATCAAAATCGGTACAGTAGTGTATCTTACTACTACAAAAGAGTGTTTAAAAGTTCAATATTAAATCTTATTACATTTCAAAATGGCAGCCATTTAAAAATTTTAATGTCAAATTGCATGAAAACTGTTACAAATTTCGAAAAAATACACATTACACAAAAAATATTAAATTTAAAGAAAAATCAAACGACACCTCAATTTTAAAAATTGGGCATCCTGAACCCCGCGTGTCCATCTGGCAGCAGTGGTCTTCTCTCTATCTCCTTCTGTAGACCTAGCACAGACGCATATATTTTGTATGCCAGGTTTAATAATGTCAGTCTTCTGTGATTTTTCACTTCTTTTTTGTCCCCTTTTTTGTATACCGGATATATTACATTTTCCCTCCATCTCTCTGGGAAGCCCGCCCATCTCCATATTTTGTTAATTATTTGCTACATCCTTTTTGCTACCTCTTCTCCTAAATATACCCATTTCCGTTGCTTTATTTGTATTCCCGTTTGTGTCTCTCTTCTCTTCCTCTCTTTCCATACATCTTCCGTTTTTATTTCTTGAATTTGTTCTTCTCGTTTCCTTTTGTTTTTCTCCTTTTTAATCTCGCATGTTTTCTTATATTTTCTTACTGCTTGTTTATATTTTTCTTTCTCTACTTTCCCTTTTTTCCATTGTCTTAGTGTTATTTTTGCCTTCATCTTGTCCCCCTTGCATTCTTTATTCCACCAATTCTTTCATCACATTTTCTCCCCATTCCACCATTTAAATTTTATTTTCTCCGTTGCTTCTTCCATCTTGTCTCTCAATTCTTCCACACTTTCTTGTACCCCCTTCTTTTTCCATATTGTTTTTCGAATTTTCTCTTTGTACTTCCTTATGCTCTTCTCTGACCATACCTTTTTTTGTTGTGTACTCCTCTTCCTTTTCCCGCTTTTCTCTTATTCCTCCTTCCATTGAGAGTTCCAGTGGTTGGTTATCCGATTCGACTCTCTCCCCAACCCTAAATGCCTTCACCTTTTCACCAGCCTCTTCGTTCATTATAATGTAATTTATGATTGATTCTCCCCTCCGTCTTATATATGTACATTTCCTCCTTTCTTTTTCTCGTCTATTCCCATACATCATTTCCCACTTCATTTCATAGTACACTTCCAGCAGTTATTTTCCCTCTTTATTTAATACTTTGTCCTTTGTCGGTATTTTTCCAGTCCCTTAATTTTCTCGTCTTCCCCTCTTCCCCTATCCTCGCGTTAAAGTTTCCTATTATTATTATTATTATTATTATTATTATTCCATCCTACTTATCTTCTATCATTTCTTCAAGTTTTTCCTTGTTTCTTTCATCTTTCTGATATATATCGTCATTATTTTTATTTTTGTTTTCCCCCTCTGTATATTCCTTTCTGCAATCTCTCTCCTCTGTTGCACTTTCTCTTCTTCTTCTGGTTTCAGCCATTTTCTTCTTATTCCAGTTATTATTTCTCCCTTTGCCCTCCCTGTTCTGTCATCTCTTACCCGCGTGCTGAACCACCCATGAGAATTAACCTGGCATGTCCCTCTTCAACCTCTTCCATGCCTTTTCCTCGACCCACTTCTCTTTTAATCCCAGCACGTCCAGATCCTTAGTGAACTCTCTAAATGGTTGGTCCTTGTTCATCATTATACCTGTCACATTCCAGAACAGTACCTTTAGTTCCGTAGTCTCTTCCTGTTCTCTTTCCCTGCTTTCCTTTTACATTACTCATTTTTCCTTTGCTTTGAAATTCCCTTCATCATCATCATCATGGCCGATCTTGGGAAAACTTCGCTAAAAGCTGTAACATGAACTAATAAGTCGATTTAGCTATAGTGAAAGAAAGTCGATTGCACTACCTTCTATACTTACAGAGGTATATGTAGATTGGAAGGTAAAAAGTGTAACTTGTTTTTAAAAAAAATTAAATTTTACATAAAGTGTCTTAATATAACGCAAGGTAAGTCCAACATTTAATAAATATGAACTAGGCTGATTATACTGTATTATTGATATCTTATAGAAGCGGGCGGCTTTGCAATTTTTTTTAAGTTAACATGTATTTATGTCTATTAATCTCTATCTGGCATGAAGTTTAAAACGTAATTCTGGCATTGATTATTGTTTTTGTTTTTACAATGTTGCCTGTTTCCGTTATAAACATATAAAAAAGAGGTTGCACAGTTATCCTAGATTATATTTAAAATTATTTCATTTCTTTTAATTTCCGTTTTGTAGATTGGAAAGTCGTGTGATGTTCCACACCAGACATTTTTGATTTTTAGCAAATATTTTGAAAAAGCTGAATATTTTAAAGGTATAAAAATACCAACGTGTAGACCTTAAAGTGTATTATGGATATTCTATAGAAGCTATTTGACATAGATTATTGTTTTTGTTTTTACAATGTTACCTATTTTCGTACAGAACTTATGAAAGAAGTTATTAAAATTATTTCATTCTTTTTAATTTCCATTTTGTAGGTTGGAAGGTTATGTGTTGTCCCATATAAGTAATTACTCGTTTTTGAAAATCGCCATAATAAATTAAGGGATGTTTTTTCAGGTACCCTACCATTTTCTGTTCATGGTCAATTACAGTAGAATTTATTTTGTAACTTGGGACTTATCAAAAATAATATCTTTGAACAATACAACAAACAGTTTTCTCAAAGAGGGAAAAACAATATACGATTCCCATTAAAAAAAAAATTGAAAATGTCTTAACTTAAAAACTTAGCTACATATATCATTTTCGCCTATACCACCATAATTTACGCTAAATATTACCTAAGCAATACTTCTGCAGGATTTTGTTCAAAACTGTTTTTCAAATTATCTCTTTACATATCCGACCTTCCATGTGGTTTTACACAAACCAATGCATACATGAATGTATCTAAAAATATATTACTTATTAAATCCGTTTTCTATTCATACTTGTAAAAATTTTTATTTCACTTTCCAAATCGTAAATATACAATAGATCAAAATTATTTTATCGTTTTGAATGTAATTATGTAATCTTTGGACCATTATACATTATTTTCCAGATATATTTCCAATTGTTTTAAATCTTAAGAAATTAAACACACACGCACAAATATGCACACACGTACACACGCACACACGCATACACGCACATACTCACGCACGCACACACACGTACGCACACACACGCACACAAGCACACACGCACACAAGCACACACGCGCACACACGCACACATCCACACAAGCACACACGCACACACGAACGCACGCACACGCACACATACACATGCACACGCACACGAATACACACACACACTCATGTATATATATATATATATATATATATATATATATATATATATAGACACACACAGAGGGTGTGCAAATAGTATTGCACCAAATGGGATTATGTAGAAACGGTTTGACATTTAGATTTGACGTTTGGTGGGGTTAAAACATACATAAATACCCATATTTTGATATGAGTTTCGTTTGTTTTGTGCGACTGGTGTTTGTCAGAGGCAGCCATTTTTTTAAATTGCAACCTAGGTTGAGTTTGGTGTCATTTGACAGGTAATTGATTTAGAAATACACTACGGTATATCATAAGCTTATTCATTCTAAAATAACGAAGAACATTAAAAATCCAAATTAACTTTGTAGAGGGAACATTTTCTGGACAAAGGGCTGTAAATAAATACAACTTATACAAAAATTTAATTCAAATGTAGCATTTCTGTGTTTTCTACTGATATCAATTTTACCAATTTCTAATACTCTTTATCGCTTTTCTAATTCGAACTGATAGCAAATACTATAATACGATATTTATCATAAGCTTGTTTTTCTCAGGTAGAGTCGCATGTAAAATACGGTTTGGTTTCTGTGGAAATAAATGTGTTTATTTATTTATTTATTTATTTAATAGGCCAATAACATTGGATGAATTAGAAACTTGAATTAGAACTGCGATCACAAACATTCCTCCGGCATATCTGCAGAATGCATTGGGTGCTTTTGTTGCTAGACTTAGATATTATCAAGAACTGAATAGACAACAATTTGAGTCGTTATTGTGATTTTCATCAATTATGTAACTAAATTTTCTTGTTCAATTCTTTTGTTTTATTCACTTGAACTATTTGTTTAATATTCTAATCTTCTTCGTTGTTTTAGAATAAACAAGCTTATGATATACCGTGCTGTATTTCTAAATCAATTACCTGCCAAATGACACCAAACTCAACCTCGGTTGCCGTTTAAAAAAATTCAAGATGGCTATCTCTGACACACCAGTCGCACAAAACAAATGAAACTCATATCAAAATATGGGTATTTACGTATTATTTAACCCCACCAAAAGTCAAATCTCAATGTCAAACCGTTTCTACATAATCTCATTTGCTGCGATACTATTTGCACACCTGTACATATATATATATATATATATATATATATATATATATATATATATATATATATATATAGTATATATATATATATATATATATATATATATATATATATATATATATATATATATATATATATATATATATATACAGAGTGTCCAGAAAGGTGTGGTCAAAACTGCTAGGATGTATAGAGGGGCTCAAAATAACCCTAGTCTTCATTTGAATTTTTTTCCTATTTGTTTTCGTTATGGAGTTATCGGCCTTCAAAGTCAGAAGTTAAAAATTGAGTTTCAATGATAATTTTTAAACCGCTTCCTTCTTTACCATCAAATTTATACACCCTAACTACCTCATAGAAAGGCATTTATTGACACTTAACTGGAATTCATTGTACCTTTATTGTACAGGTAAAGCCAAAATTAAGACTGTAAATTAACACAATTTTTGACAGTATTGACAATTTTAGAATTTTACTGTAGTAGTTTCATTGCCCTATCATTTAGCAACAAAAACGGCACTCTTGTACGAAATCGATATCTCTTACCGTCTTCGAGAAAAATGCATTTTAGTGAATCCATGTAAATTGCGAATTAAGTCAAACAAAAAAATGTACTATTAGGAAAACGATTGGCATAAAGTCGAACTGCTAAAAAACATTTCCTTCTGACAAACCATACATTAAATGCATGTCTGCACACTCCTCATTAGTAAATGCCTCCATATCTCTACTACAGTTTTAGCGGAATTAACTTTTTTCAGTTTTCATTAACCGATTTACATCAACAATCAACAATGACAGTCATTTCCATAACAACAGAGAAACGTCACTTACAAAATGTTTACGGATTGTTTTTTTTATGTAGAATTTACGTTTTAAATAAAATAGTATTTTCGAAACCGTTCGAAACTTAATTTTGACTTTACCTGTACGATAAAGGTACAAAGAATTCCAGTTAAGTATCAAAAAATGCCTTTCTACGAGGTAATTAGGGTGTCTAAATTTCATGGTAATGAATGAAGCGGTTTAAAAATTATCATTGAAATTCAATTTTTAACTTCTAACTTTGAAGGCCGATAACTCCATAGCGAAGACAGATAGGAAAAAAATTCAAATGAAGACTAGGGTTATTTTGAGCCCCTCTACACGTCCTAGCAGTTTTGACCACACCTTTCCGGACACCCTGTATATATATATATATATATATATATATATATATATATATATATATATATATATAAAATATAAAAATGTGTTGTAAAATTTTATACCGTTTCAAATTATACTAGGGTTCCCTATACCTAACTCTTAACAGTTTTTGGGTTATTTTGAAATTTTTAATTAAGTTATAATAATTCCGATACTCTAGGTTTACTTGAAGATGCAAGATGGCATCGACAATAATTAATTACTATTCGACATTTGTTAAATAGTATAACGTCATAAGATTGTATTTCTAAGGTAGTCACTTTGTAATAATAAACGATTTTGTCCTACAAAAATTGTGTAAAAATGAAAGCATACTTTGTACACGAAAGAATTGGTATGGTTTTAACGATTGGAGAATGTTAAGATTTATTACTAGCAGAGAGGGTTTATGCTGAAAAGTATCCCACTCGCAATCATCCCAACAAAAGAGTATTGTAACATTTGTAACGATTGTTGGAAGTGTTCCGTAGTACGGGTAGCATATCAGACCAAAGCCTGTCACTGGAAAGGGAGACAATGAGTTTGAAGTAATTGTCTCCCTTGTTAAGAATCCTCACACAAGTCAGCGTAAAATAAGTCTCGAGAAGTAGGTATCAGCAAACGAAGTGTTGGTAGAATAATTAAAAGACACAAATTTTATCCATACCGCATTCGTTTACATCAGGAGCTTGATAATAATTAATTCGAAGGCTTGATTTTCGCCTATGGGCGACAGAGTGGGTGAAAATGATCATTTTTCCGACTACACCGATGATATGAAGGCAAGAATACGCAATGCCTTTGAAGCACCTCAAATGTTTTTAAATGTTAAGAAGTCTTTCCAGTACAGAATACGCCTTTGTATTGATCAAAATGGGCGCCACTTCGAACATTTATTAAAGTAGAAGCATTTGTTTGTAGTTGTAATTATTATTGGTTGTTTTATTAATATGTATTTATATTGTTAAGGTATTTTTTAAATTCTATACGTAATTAAATTATTTCATGTTTTATTAATATCCCGTATTTTCTTTTTCAATTAGTACTAAGTTTTATTTGCCCTACAAAATAAAATGTCATCTTGTATTTCAAGGCCACCTTAGTATTGAACAATTGGATGTAATATTTAAAATAAAAAGAAATTAAAATAACTCAAAAACTGTTACCTAGTATAATTTGAAAGGTTATAAAATTTTACAACAAATTCTTTTATTAAATACAGGGTGTACTATTTAAAATAAGGCAGTTATTTGCAATATTAGGTACCTGTATTTTGGATAACTATAGACCCATATCTTTGCTCTCCAACTTTTTAAAAGTTGGAGCTCTTTATTATTATATTAAAATCATACCTCAGGGGTAGAACTCAACAGGTAGTATATAATGTATTTATATATTATTCATCTGGGGTACCATAGGGTTCGACCCTATGTCCTTTGTTGTTGGGTTACACATTTATGATTTGCCAAATGTTCTTGAAACTCAATTTTTGCTCTAAGCTGACGATTTGAAGATTTTTTCCACAATTGAGTTCGAAAGCGATTGCCTTAGTCTTCAAAACTCTATTAATCTGGTTGAACAATGGTTCCTAAACAATCAATGTAAAATAATCTCCTCTACACGTAAATTGCTACATAATGCTTATAATTATACGCTGTAGTCTTATACATTATGTCGAGTTAACAGTATTAACGACCTTTATGTGACATTTGATTGTAAACTTACTTTCTCACCTCACGTAGAGAATATTGCTAGTTCCGCAGTGAAAGTGTTAGGTTTCATAATCAGAACTTGTGAACAATTCTCTAGAATTGATATTCTTAAAAAGTTGTACTTCTCCCAAGTACGATCAAGGCTGCAATATGCTTTGTTAATCTGGTACCCGTAGTACAATCGCCATGAATATTTTTTAGAATTACCACTGGGAAGATTTTTTAAGTATCTATCCTTTAAGGTTGATCGAGTATACCCTACTAGAGGTGTTGATAACTCGATTCTCTTATCAAGATTCTCAATAAGTAATTTACACTGCAGAAGGATAACTAGTTCTTTACTATTTTTATACAAATTGTAACGAATCTTTGACGTTTTTCGTTCATTTAGTTGTAAAATATAAGAAAAAAGGGGTTTTGGTTATTAATGATTTATAAGTAGTGGTAGGCAACTTAATTCGCTTTTTGGTGTAACTTAAGTTGCATATTTTCTTAAAGGTTTATACTTCCATATCTTTGAATTAATTTTTTGCACATATTTCTTGCGCATCGCGATATCACCTGATAGAATCAGCGTCCTTTTCAGCATTGCTTGATGTATTCTGTGTTGAACAGGAAGCCATCTTTGGTTTCCACCTAAATCTTGTGAAAAGTGATTTAATGGTAATTTAGATCACATTTTTTATTTGAACTTTCAATAGAATGCAATAAATACTGGATTGTTCAAATTTCAATGAAGATAAATTTGTAAGAAGTAATTTCAGCTTTGGTATACTTCACAACGTAAAACATTGAAAATACGATATATTGCGCAACATTGATACGAAGATTGCATCATCTTTGGTTAACATTACCGGATTCCTTTTTGATACCAGAGGTTATCAAAAAGTTGTACATAAATTTTTAAACAGGTATTTATACTCTAATGATTTCTTAGTATAAGGCTATTTTTAAGATTTATTTTATATAATACCAAATTTAAATGCTTAATAAACGTAGCTTGTATATTTTTTATTTTGACATTTTGGTGAATTTTTTATTGTATCCTCGGTTTAGTTATTCCGAGCATAATCAAAAAAATAACTTGGCGTCCGAGATAATTTTTATTATTGTTGCATAGAAGTTACTATATTGATGTTAGATGAAAATAACCAAGCAGAAATTTGGTGGTAATTAAGCAAATCAAAAAGCATGAACCGGCCTGCTTTAATCTACCTACTTAGCCAACAGCACTATCTTTTAGTGAATGGTATATATCTCTAGTTATTTTAACAATTTGTATAGAGAACGCTTTAAAACATTTAGTTACACCATTTTTTAAATTTTACACCATTATATATACCATAAACAAATTATACCTGGCGCTTTTAAACCATATATTATTTATACAACATTATAAAATTACTTAATAATGCTGTTGACTGTTCGTTAGTTGTTGTCACTTTTCTTTTCTTATACTTTGGTAAGTAGTCATCACCTCAGTTTTGATTTGCGCTGTGTTGGTATATACTTATTCGTGTATGTCCGATTCTCAGTGGAGTAATAATGACCTGATCTTTTCGTGGTATATCTGTTTTATGCAACGTTGTTTTTGTATTTGGTTGAATTGTTTTTAAAAGCGACTGATTAATGGAACATCTGGTATCCCACTTATTTATTTATGTGCGCTTCGTTAATCTACCGCAATACATCCTGGAGTTCTACTGTGTTTATTCTTTCTGCTGGTATTGCTTTACAATTTTCTTGTGTTTGTGTTTCGAAATGTGTCGGGTTTTTACTTGTTGGAGAGCTAGCAATATGTGTGTGTGTGTCCTTCCCACCTTGCTTCAGCTGATTCCATTTTTTTAAAGCTACTTTAACTAATTAAATTTGGCTATATATCTCGTTGGTAATGCTTTCTATATAAGAATTATAATAGATATTTATCTTGGTATCGCGCCTATATGAGTAAAAGATGTTAACAAAGAGACGTATGATACATTTTTGTTTGAGTACATACTTTTTATCTGCCACGTATCTGTTGTATCAAGGTGAATTATGCTAAATCCTTTTACTTTTCCAGATGTTAATGATGATATCAGGTGCTTCTATATTGGTATTTTCTTGGCAGGGGTTATGTTGAATTTCAAGGGGTATTAATTCCCACAGCATATGCTTGTGTCCTGATCGCCAGAACTGAGCGTTTATTTACTTCATTGGACCGTAGATCTGTGTTAAGTTTGAGTACTGCTGGGATACTGCGTGTTTGTTGCCACTCATACTTTTCATGGAATGGAGGGTGTGTAGCGTCTTTATAGAGGAACTACGATGATTTGGCACATAGTTTAGCTCCATATCTCAGGTGTTGTTGTTCAAATCTTAAGTCTAAAGGCAGAGAATTATCTTCAATGTCCAGATCCTGTGTAGGAGACGTACAATATGTACCTGTCACTACTATTCCACGCCGACGATTTATACAACACTGATCCATATTCTAACTTACTTCGTATAAATGTATTTATAATGTTCTTTAACGTTTTTTGTCTGCATCTTAAGTAAGTCCAGAGAGTATTTTAATTCTGTTCAACAATGATTTGAATTTTGTCACAACCATCTTAATCTGACGTTTTAAAGTTAATTTATCGTCTAATGTTACACCTAGGAATTTAATTTCTTTTACGTATGGTATTTATTCATTACTTAGGTATAATTTTGGAGTCTCATGGTTTTTCGTTAGTTTTCGCCGGTGAAAATTGTTATTCGTACTTGAATTTGACGGTCCTTCAAAAAGTTTTGAATCAAGTTGGGTAGGTGTCCCCGAAGGTTCCATTGGTAGATCGTTTGCAACACCTATGGTTTCCACACAGTGTCATAAGATTTCTGTATATCGAAAAATATTGCCAGCGCGTGTTCGGTGTTAGTAAATGCTCTATTAATATGATCTAGGTTTAGTATCTGATCAACGGTATAGTATCCTTTTCGAAAGCCTGTCTGATATGTACTAAATTTATTTTCTATCTTCAGAACCGCATCTAGCCTGAAATTAACCATAGCTTCCAATATTTTAGATAAACAGGATGTTATAGATGTGGGTCTGAAGTGCTTTGGTTTTGTAGTATCTTTACCTTGTTTAGGTGAAGCAATTATAGTGCAAAGTTTTCAGGAAAAGGATCTGTTAACCAGATGTTATTTACAGTTCTAGCAAAGTTTTTTCCATTTCAGGGGGAGGTGTTTAGCCATGCCATACCGTGTCCTGGAGCAGATTCTTTTGTTCGTTTTGTATTTCTTTCCATTTCCAACATAGTAAACGGTAAGTTATACTTCTCACCAACATCATTTCCAAACCTGATTTGTTCTAATTCTTGTGAAGGGTTTTTGAGCTTCAGGGATTCTGGGTATTGGGAGCTGCTACATATATTCTGAAGATATTGAACAAATTCGTTTGTTAGTGTTGCAGCGTCTGTTATTATCACTCCGTTTAATACCAATGTAGGTAGTTTGGGGAGATCGTTTCAACCTATTATGCATTTTGCCTTCCTTCACATTTCATTTGGTGTTCTTTGTTCCACCACGGTTCCACGGTTCATTTTTCCCGCTGTCACTGGGATAAACTTCTGTGCGGCGTGTATAATATTATCGGTCAAGTTTTTTACTGATTGTTCCACGTTGTTGTTTATATTAGGGTTTTCAATTGTGGTAGTAAATTTCACCCATAAGAATGGAAAAGTGGTCACTATGTTGTAGGTCAGTCATTACGTTCCATGACATTCTGAGTGTGGCGGTTAGACTAGATGTGTACTCACGCCTAGATCTTTGTTGAGCTTTCCGTTTTTCATATCTTTCTTTAGTTCTTACCCATTTAAAGCAACGAAATTTTCCTGTGTTCTATGTTTTTTATATTTATTAGAAGACGTTTTTAACTTTATTAAACTCCGCAGTTTCTTTGTTCCACCACGGTTCCACGGTTCATTTTTCCCGCTGTCACTGGGATAAACTTCTGTGCGGCGTGTATAATATTATCGGTCAAGTTTTTTACTGATTGTTCCACGTTGTTGTTTATATTAGGGTTTTCAATTGTGGTAGTAAATTTCACCCATAAGAATGGAAAAGTGGTCACTATGTTGTAGGTCAGTCATTACGTTCCATGACATTCTGAGCGCAATTCTAGGGGATGCTAGTGACAGATCAATTGAGCTAAATCTACCAGATGCTTCATTTAAGTGGGTTGGGTCGCCATTGCTTAATATCACCAGTGACATATCACTGATAATTCCTTCCAGTACTAAGCCTGTAGGGCTTGTGAAGGACGATCCCCGTATAGTGTTATGACAATTGAAGTCCCCTAGTATTAAACTTGGTTGTTTTATCTGTAAAAACGGATTTTACATATCAGCGGCTGTCCATGATGTGTCGGGTAAGTAAAAGTTTATGATATAACAATTTTTTGATGCCGTTATTTCAATAGTAAAAGCTTGCAGAGTAGTACTTAATTAAATTTCTTTTGCTACCATGTCCTTTCTCACCATTGTAGCTACTCCCCCATGAGTTCTTTCATTGCGTGTAATTGTGACATCTTTTCTGTATACATTATAATTATGCAAAGTAAAATTGTCTTTTATTAAAAGTTTGCTTTCTTGTACAGCCAATATCATAGGGTTTATTTGATTGGTTATGTATCTCGGTTCATCATATTTATTTTTTACGCCTCCCGAATTCCATTGAATGATCTGTTCAGACAATTTTGAATGATAAAATTGGTTGGTCACAAAACGACATATAAACAAAATAAATTACTTGGTAAATAAATAGCGAAAATAAATAAATAAAAAAATACATTTTTATCACATATATCACAGTCAGTTACGGGTATCACAGTTTTTCTTTGGGTTTTTTTTGTATGTTGTTACCAACGGATCTTTTCGTTGACTACTTCGCGGTGTTCCGGCCGTCCATCCTCTTTTTTGTTTCTTTTCGTGGGAATTTATGGATTTATCTGACTCTGTATCTGTATCTGCAGTGTTCTCGTCTTGTGATTATTTAACCAGTTTTGTAAGGGTGTGTTTGGTGTATTTAGTATGTCTTCATCTATTTGTTTTTGGGATATTCTGTTAGTGACAGCTGATCCTTGATCTGCATATGATTCGTTGCTTTGTATGTACGATTTCACATGCACTATCGTTCTAGCTTCTTTAGACTTAAGCCCGTGCACTGCTTTTATCTTACATACTTCTTTTTCCTTTTCTGGCACTTTCCAAGCTGGTGATCTTGCTGTGTGTGCACCTTACAGTTAATCCATACAGGGGGAGTTTGAAAGTCGTCGTCCAGACCTTGTGCTTATTTTCAGCATTCAGACATTTCGTTATTAGAGCACCATTTAACAAGGTGGCTAAATTGGGGAGACATTTAAAGCACCTCATCGGTTTTGGGACATACGGCCTTACTTTAAGTTAAGATATGCCGCTTTTATAAATTCTGGGAATTTTGCTTTTAAAAATGTTATCTTTATGGCAGCAGTTGATATTACGTTTTCCTCCACTTTTTTATTAATTCTTTCTTCCTTTATCAATCCTTATTCTCGCAGATGCTCTAGAAGCTCTTCCTCACTACATACGTTGAGGTCCATACTAGATACGATACTGAGCAAATTTGGTCCAACTTTTCTAATTGGCACTTCCCGGCCAATTGCTTCAAAAATACGTTTCTGGACAAGAAATGGAGATATGGGTAGCAGCTCATCTTTTTTGATGCTTATTATCTTTCTCTTCGGTTGATTTAATGTTTGTATAATCTTTTTCTTTTTGCAGAAGGAGACTTGACCGTTTGTTTGCTGGAGATCTTCTCACCTGGCCTCCTCTTGCGAAGTGGTCTTGTGAGGTGGAGTTAGGTTCCACCGAATCTTTGGACTTAGGACAGGTCTCTATAGAATGTTTTTATTATTCGCTTTCTAGGCTTTCCACCCTTCCCGGAGCCTCAACTAGGATGTCAGAGCTAAGTCAAAGCCAGTTGCCGTGAGAGCCACTTAGAAAATATAGCCGCCCAGAGAAACAAGCATTTCCCTACCTTGCAACAACTCGCTCATAGCCAACCCCACAGAAGGAAGATCAAAGGTAAGAAGATTAGTGAGAGCAGAAAAACAGAAAAAGCTAGAAGGAAGTGAGAGCAGAAAAACAGAAAAAGCTAGAAGGAAGTATAAGTAAAGAAAGAGTTGAGAAGCCGCTTAATTCCTTCGGGCTAGCGAAGGATCGCCCGTCTTGAATGAATCCAAGGCCAAATCAGCGTGTTGGGAAGACGATCCTCCAAGCACCCAGCACCGCTCCCCTCAACTTACCAGGATCCCCTTTTCCCTTCTTACGGGTCGCCACGTACGGCAAACGCGTGGGTCTATTAACCGCCTCTCGCGGTCTCCAGGACGGGAGTGAGCCAATTCTTCCCTCGAACTGACAGAGGACAAAGAACAATAGACAAAGGCCAAAGACAACCAAAGGAGACGGAGACAAGCGACATGCGACCAGCGTTACCAGGGGAGTACCACGTTGAGGTGCTGGTTCGACTTTACTCCCCTATTATTATTTTTTTTGTTTTGCTTTAATGGGCGTCAACCTCTTGGGTTATTTCCCCTTTCCTAGGGTTTTATCACCTTGTTAACTCTTATTATACATATTTGTTATGTGTAAGAAACATATTACCTGCGACAACGTTCTTTTTTGATTGAGCTGAAGTCCATTTGCTAGATTGAAATTGTACCTATGTCTGCGTTTTATAATTAGGGAGTTCGGACATTCGTCGAAGATATGTTTTAGCCTTACTGCTGCTTTGCATGTTTGACATTGTGGTAGTTCTTCGTTTCTTAGCTTGTGACCTATTCTTAGTGTGTTATCACCACGCTGTCTTTTATTGTTATTCCTGTATATCGTTTTCTGGCAGTTACGCTAGGAAGGTGCAGTTTTAGTGCTTTGTTTTCATTCGACCATTTGTTTTGCCATAAGTTCCAGATCTTTCCTTTTACACTCGTGGTGCTCTTAATTTTATTTTTGTTTGTGATATTCAGTAATTCGCGTGTTCCCGCAATTTGACAGTATATTAAAGCGCTTGACGTGTTCACGTTTCTGTCTTTCCATATCAGGGTATAATTAAAATGTTTATGTTTAGCACATATTTTATTTTATTTCATTAACAGCTATTGCCTTTGTTATTTTAATGGTAAAACTCCATCTTCTGCACTTAAGCTATTTGCTGGGCTGGTTTGAAAAGCTCCCATTGCATACCTAAGGCTGAAATTTTGAATTCTGTCTAGTTTTTTAAGTCTTGAGTTGCATGTCGACATGTAGACGACAGATCCGTAGTCTATTTTGGTTAGTATTAGAGTTTCGTATATGCGAATGAGACTTTTCTGTCCGCTCCTCATCTTGTATTTGACATGCACTTATGTTCACCACTTTACTCACTTTATCCACTATATTAGCAATATGGATGGACCACAGTCTAATGTTACCCCTAAAAATGTGCACGTTTGGGCACTATTTTTTTGTTGGCCTTTTGAGGGTTAGGTTTGCTTGCTAATGTGGCCTTCTTGTTTAAGAAATTACAGAAATGTAAGCAAACTGTTTAGGTGGCCGAGAGTTTGAAACCTCCTTTTGCGGCTTGATCTAATATGGCATTAATTGCCCTTTGCATCAGAGCAATGTGCGTAGCTTCCAATTTGTTGGACACATATATAGGAAATCGTCGACATTAATACACCTTCCATTAGATTTGTCCAGTGCCTTTGTAATGTCATTTATCGCAATACTAAACAGGGTAATGCTTATGGGCGAGCTTTGTGAAATGCCATTTTCCAAATTACGAGGCGATGACATTACATTTCCTATTCGGACCCTAAGCTTCTGTTGTTTAGATAGTATAAATTTACCCATATTTCCCCTAATTCCCCATTCATGTATTTTTAAGATTACTACTATGTCAAAGGAAACTGCCGTTGTGTATTGTCTTTTTTTAAATCCTTCATGAATTTTTGTGCATATTTGCACTAAATTGTCGCAAGTCGAGTAAATTTTGCGGAAACCGGACTGGTAATTGTACTAGCCCTTTGTTGATTATTCTTTCCAGCGTTTTCCCCAGGCAGCACATTAGGGATATAGGCCTATAGCTTTCCGGAATTAATGGGTCTTTATTTTGCTTAATAACTGGAACGACTACGGAGGATTTCCACAACGATGGATAGAATCCCTCATTCTATATTTTATTGTAAATAAATAGCAAATTTTCTAACGTCCCTGGCGGGAGGTTTTTAATAATTACACTTGGGATGTTGTCAATTCTACCTGCCGAGTATTTCATTTGTTTAACATTAAAGTCTGGGTCGTAACTGCTCGTACTGCTTACTTTGTGATAGTAATCTACGAATTATTCGGCTACTGGAGAAGGGTCAGTTACCAACTGTACATTATTTAATAGCTTTGGATGCGCTATGTTTTACTTTTCCCGGATATGGTACTTGTTTTTCTCCGCACCTCCGTTGGTGTTATATTACTATTTATTTCGTTGACGTACTTTTGCCATGACAGTTTTTGAACATTTCGGATCAGCATCTGAGGAACTGCTTTAAAGCGTTTAAAGTTTATTAAATTTTCTTCTGATGGATGTAAGGAGAATATTTCGAGTGCCTTTTTCCTTTCATTTGCTGCTTTTCCGATGTCGCGATTCTACCAGGGAACTAGTTGCCTGTTTCTGTTATTTTTTGACTTAGGAATGGTGCTCTGTGCTGCCTGACTAATTGACTGATTCAAGTCTTGAACTAATAAGTCAATATCTTGGCCACGGTTTATTGGTGTCAACTTCTCCCTCAATTATGCCCACTTAGCATTTTTAAAGCACCATCTTTTCAGACCTGAGACTGGATGTTTGTGGTCTGGTAAGCCAATTAGTATTGGAAAGTGATCGCTTCCGTGAAGGTCTGGTATTACTTCCCAAGTAAAGTTAGGTGCTATTTGAGGGGAGCACATCGTCAAGTCAATAGTTGTAAAAGAATTTGACTTAGAGTTAAAAATGTTTGTTTACGGTCATTAGTAACATTAAATCATTGTTATCGACTAATTCTTCTTCTGCTTTCCCTCTATTATCTTGTTTTATAGATCCCCAAAGACGACTATGCGAATTGAAGTCACCCAACAGTAAATATGGTTTTGGAAGTTGTCTAATTAGCCCTTCTTAGTCTTGTAAGAGCCAGTTTGCGTCAGGAAGATATACGTTACATATTGTTAGCTTCATCCGATGCATCACCGACGTCGCTATTGCTTGTAATTAGGTGTGTAATGCTAGTTTTTTAAACTCACATTCTTCATGTAAAAGAATAGCTTCTCCCCCTTTAGCTCTGTTCTGGTGTATTATATCGTGGCGTAAAATGTTAAAACTGCGTATCTCGTATTCTGCATGTCCTTTAAAATGTGTTTCTTGTAAACAGATTATTATTGCTATTATTATTATTATTATAAATGTAGATAAAACTCCAATTGTAATGTAATTGTGAATAAAAGTATATTAACTGCACAAAATTCCTTTTTTCGTATTAATTTAATTTTAAGCCCTTAAAGGTATTGTAAATAATTATTTATAATCATCCGTTATTATAGCTAGTGAACATAAAATCCAATGCTAAGATCGAATAGTTACAGTTGTGAACTTATGTTATTGGGTTAAGGTTAAGCTAGCCAATAATAGGTATTACCTTCCGTAGAAAAACATTGTAGTTTCATTAAGTATAATTCCATTTAATGTAATTTTTCTAACGTTCGTTATCTGAAATTTTAATTTATTAATTAAGGGTGTTTGAAAATTGTAGTAGCATACTTATAAGGTTTTGTCTTTTGATATAAAAGGTTTATATTCAAACGTTTTGTACTAGTACTTCTATTAGTAAAAGAAAATGAAAAAAAGTAAAACACGAAAAGATTTATACTATGCTTTACATCCTCTTCACATAGTTCTTATGTTAACTGGTTTATTTAAGTCATTATGCAAAAATTATGAACATAAGTATTTGACTAAATTTTTTTTGTTCGTAAAAACAGCTTTAATAATTGTTTGTTTTATACACTTCGTTCTATGCCCACTGAAAGTGTATACTGTGGAATCTTTTATTGCAACAGTCTTCCAAATCTACTGCTATTTAGGCATTGTACATTATTTATGCTTCGCTCGACTTTATGCAAATCAAATTTTTAAAATTATTCAAGAAATTCTGCATATTGAAGGTTTAGTCATACGTATAACACATAGAGAAATCGATTACAAAACGTCACGAAGGGTATTGATAATTCAAATAATATACTGGTATAGTGTACATTTTATACATGATATCATTGCAAACCTGACAGCATTTTTCGATGGCATCTTTGATTTTAAAGGATTTCGGTGCACCCATATAGCATTTCCAACAGCAGTATTTTATTCAAACTTTAATTCACTGTTATTATTTTTTCTCAGAGAATTAAAAGAAATGAATGTTAAAGTAAACAATTGTTTTTATAGTGTAAATCACTTAAAACGGGAGAAAACAATTAACAATATTCAAACTTTTTACAAGAACTTGTTGGCGGCAGGGAAAAGAATTAATGTTACATTCCAAGCATTGCTAATGTTTAAGATAGTCGCTAGTAGCATTTATGTTTTAAATGGATCTTACTGGTTAACATTAGGTTCGTACAAAGGGGAAAACATTGCTTATTTTAATATTTCTGTCAAATATTTGATTGTAATGAGCCTCACAGACTTAATGATAGTGTTATATCATTTTGATACTTTTATAGATGAGGTAAGCTAATAATTTTTGGGAAGCTATTAAAATTAAAAAATTTCATTATCTTATAAGTATTATTCAATTAAATAGATAATAGTTTGTTGTGTTCCTTCTGTGCAGACCAAGAAAACTGTTCAACTTATGGAACAACTACGAAATTCAATATATTTATCAAATCCCAACTGCATGCAGGTAAAAGAACATTTTTTTTTACAAAAATTTAAGCATGCGGTTTTAGGCAGATCTCTTTTCACTTCAAGTTTACGTTGAGAACTTTAAATTTACGGTTTTTGGTTGTTTTCCATTAGATTGGACGTTACTGTACACCGTAAGTTAATATCATTTTTTTAGCACATCTTATTTATACATCTGCATTTATAGATAATGGCGATTGTTTCAACATACTTGGTCATTTTTCATCAGTTTAGTAACATGGAACAAAAACCTTTACATAGATAGACTACGTTATTTATGTAAATAATTAGTTGCGGCAAACGTTGGTTTTATATTAACACATGCAATTATGTTTCCTTTTATTAATGAGAAGTACTAATTGGCTTGTAGTACAGGTAAAATAGGCAAAGAAGAATGACAAAATTACTGCATCCATGCGGTTCTCGTTATGTCATACTTGGCATGAGATTCGTGACCCCAAAGAGCCCATAAAAATTTATTAAAATTATATTTTTTACTTAATGGTCGTTCGATGAGACATTGAAGAAGCTAGAAATCCCTTTTTTTACAGAAGGCACTTCCACAAATGTTGGCTGTTACCCACAGCATTCTTTACGCACAAACTACTAAGTTGAAGCGAGGCTAGGAATACTTTGGATTTAAAGCAAGTGGATTGGTTTCGCCTACCAGGTGTTATGAGTAAAGTAACATGTACAGTGCATCCCATTTTGGTTGAGACAGCCAAGTACCTCGGTTGTTGTTGAAGATAGAACCTTGCGGTTTGCGCGGTCCTGTGCCACTTTTTTGTGAAACTCAAGATGTCCTGAACGGATTTTTCCTAACTTCTTTCGTTCATAAGTTACAGGGCGTTTTTGAAAATTCACACTTTTTGGACCCCCTCCATATCTACGAAGTTTCTCAGCGATAATGTCAAATTGAAAACTTATCCCATAGAGAATTTTATGTAGAAATCAGTGGCGCACTCAATTTTTTTTTTCGGGGTATGGTTATGGAGATACGACTCATTTTTTCAATAGAACACCCTGTATTTTATCACCTCATTAAATTCCTTATTTTTTTTCCTTCAAAATGATGTACAATATATAGACATAAATTCTTCAAAAATGCTCCAAAATCTCAAAAGACTATGGATTTTTCATACAAAAAAAGTTCAAATTGGAAAAATACTACTTGTGATTTTCCATAAAAGGAACAAGAACAATACTAACACTAATTCACTAACAAAACACAAAACGTAGGTAACTAATAGCGACAAATAAATAGTAATAAAAAGTTCATAATGTAGAATAAGCAACTAATTAAATATTTACTCATACTATTTCATTTCGAAATTATTCGGTAACTTATTCATTGAATTGTTCAAATTGATGTCCATTTTCCCTAACACACAATTGGCACAATTTCTTAATACGTCTTAATGCATTTCAAATTATGAAAGGCCGATTTTGTAAATGCTGTGCCTCTTACCGTATATTTTATTTTTCAAAAAATCCCACAAAAAAGTCAGGTCACTGACAAATCAGGTGACCTTGCAGGCCACCTAAGGTGTCCATTTGTTCCAATCCAATGGTCCTGGAAAGTTTCTTCTAAAAACGGCACAATCAACCTCAAATTGTGGGCAGGAGCACCGTCTTGTTGGAAATAAATGGCATTAAGGTATGTGAGAGGAACATTCTCCAGGAATTCTGATATTACTTCTTCTAAAATTGTCAAGTACCTATTCGCGTTGAGAGCCCCTTCAAAAATGCGGTATTTTATTGATGTCCCTAATAAGAAGCAGGCTACATTAAAACCAAATCGACCCTGTTGTTGTTGCTCAAAATTTAGGTGTTGGTTTTCATCATACCAGTGCTTTGTATTTTGCCTGTTGAATAATCCCGGCACTGCTTATATGGGCTTCGTCTGACCATATGACTTTACGCGCAAAATTATTGTCCCTTCGAGTTTGGTTCAAAAACCAATTACAGAAATTCACACGCCTCGCTGCATCACCAGGGTATAAATGCTGGACAATATTCACTTTGTAGGGTTTCAATTTGTGTTTTTTTAAAATCCTTTGTACCCGTGATCGGGGAACGCCAGTGTCATTTTCTAACTTCGTACAAGAAGTCTGAGGAGAGACACGGACGCTGGCTAAGACATTTATTTCATCCACTTCATTATTTTCCTTGTTATACGTCTAGGGTCGGGGTTTAGAATACGCACCATAATTTAGTAGATTATTCTTTAGTCGAAATATCGTTGCTCTGGATATCTAACGTTTTAAAAACAATATGTCATATAATGTCTTATAGTAAATTACTAGTTTACCTGTTTAAACATAATTCTAATGCTTCGTCAACATTTTCATGGCATTGATTGAAACTATACTATAAAAAAAATCACAAATAATAATCCCTGTAGTAAAACTTTGAATTCCAGGGCACTATTAAAATTCAATGTTTTAGTAATTTTGGAGCATTTTTTAAAACTTCATGTTTATATATTATATATCAGTTTGAAGGAAAAAAAATAAGTAATTTAATGAGATACTAAAACACAGGGTATTGCATTGAAAAAATCGTAAGTTTGAGTCTTATCTCCATAACGATACTCCGAAAAAAAAATTGAGTACGCCCCTGGATTCTACGTAAAATTCTCTATGGGACAAGTTTTCAATTTGACATTATCGCTGAGAAACTTCTTAGATGTGGAGGGGATCCAAAAGTGTGGATTTTAAAAAACACCCTGTAATTTATAAACGAAAGAAGGCAAAATCCGTTCAGGCCATCTTCAGTTTCACAAAAAAGTGGCACAGGACCGCGGAAACCGCAAGGTTCTATCTTCAACAACAACCGAGATATCTGGCTGTCTCAACCAAAATGGGATGACTGTACAGCTATTTACAAAAATTATGAAAGATTTTCATGTGATAACTGCGCAAACGAAACGCTGACACTGGTTTCCAAAAATAAGATTGGTGCACATGATGATCTGTCAGAATCTATTGAGCTGATTTTGTTTTCATTCAATTTCGTATAAAACAAGCATAGAAAACGACACAAAACAGATACAACATGCTATAGGAAATTTTACTTACTCACCTATTCCCACAGCCCCTAATTCACGCTACTACTTTATGGGAACTTTAGTAAACAGCATGCCAAAAGTGACAACAATTTTATGAATGGCAGAATTTCCAATTTTGCCTTTAGTTATGTAATGTTTTTGCCATTACCTTTATTTCAACCATTGGTCAAACCAAAAATATTTGAATAAAAAATGTAAAGAACCTATAAAGTTTTCATTTAAAAAGAATACCTAAAGTGCTTTCGAAAATATGGTCATTCAAAGTTAGAATAAAATACTTATAGGACTAAATTATAGCCCACCACTGGAGAAAAGTTAAATTAAACTCCCATAAGTAACACACCTAAAAACTCCAACTTAGAAACAGACATCAAGCCATTTCAGGCCACTTCTGTAAAAATATTCTACTAGAGCAAAGAATTGCTAATGTGAAATATAGGTCTTAAAGGGAACGATATTCAAATAAGCATTGCGAGAGTATTCACAATGAAATTAAGGCAAGAGAAAGAGAGATCGTAGACACTGGGAAATTTTCTTATGTTGATTCGAAATTGTCTTTTAAAAATAGGTACTGGAAAAGAAACAAGTAAATCAATTTTGCGTGACAGTGTCAACATAGATTTTTCAAATGTTTGGTCACCAACGCCTCCTATTGGGACGGCCAACATTTATAAACCCGATGGTAAACAAGACCAACCTATGTTCTAAATATGTTATATGAGGTCGATTGGTCAAACAGTGTGGCCAGTTAACGGTTACATATAGTTATTACGCGAACTTACATAAGCCAAATGATCGTCTAATCTTTAAATAGAAAGGAGGTAGGATCAATTACGTTATGTGAAAGAGTTGTTACGGGATTATATGTGTTGCGGGTATCTAAGGGAGCATAAAGTAAAGGAAATACAATAAAACACTGTACATAAATTTATAAGAAAGTGAAATGTAGTTCGTATTAGTTATAAATACCTAGATCAATACGTATTTAGATTCTACTTTGCTATCATCCTACCCTAACCTTAATAAATCAATGTGTTAATAATTTAATACAGGCATCACAATATGTTAAAGGTATGCATTTACAATAATGAACCAAAAGGTAACATATTTCATACCAGGCAGTTGTTCTTTATTTGATATTTTTTGACACTGTTGCAAAGTAAGTTTTACAATTATCGTATTTATATTTTTTAATTTTTTTTCTATCTATCTTCTCCCTTTTGTCCCACCTCCCATTATCACTTTTCTCCTTTTCCACGTGTTATCCATCCACTGCGCTGCCCTTCACTTTACCTCTAGTATTTCTTCTACACTCCCGTCATCCTTCCTTAACTCTGCACTCTTCTGTCTTATGTCTCATATTCTCCATCACTTCTCCGCTTGATGTACATAACCTTTTTTTCTCTTTCATCCAATACTTGTTTCCCAACTCTTCATTACCTCATCTGAACATCGCTATCATTTTTGTCTTTCCTTTCTTCCCTTCTCCTTTCTGCAATTCTAGTATCCCTTCTACTTTAATCTTTCTATAATTTACATTGTATTTATATTCTTTTATTTTTGCCCATCTATATTGCTTTTGTAGGTTCCTGCATCTTCTGATTACGTTCTTTCCTACCATTACTCCCTCTTTCCTTAATCTCTCTTTTCTTCCGTCACGTACCCGTTTTTCTTTTTCTTCTTTACTCCCTTGTCCGTATCTCAATTTTCCTTCCCGTATATCTTTCCATCATACCTGTAATATTTTACATTCCGTTCTTGCTCTTATTTCTTCCACGTATTTTATTGCCCTTCTTCCCGCCTCGCTCTTATGTTTTCTTCCCAGTACCCATTTTCACTATTCTTCTTGTAGTTTTTTTATCTCTTTTTGCTACTCACCAGATAACACCACAGTTTTTATTAATTTATCAAATAGCAGCTTCCTTTTCCCTAGGTCCATTCCATACAACCTTTCCCCCACTGTATTTCCACTCATTCCTCGCTCTTCTCACCATTCGATCTCGCCCTACCGTTCGTTTCCTCATAGATCTCCTCCATCCTTTCTACCAGTCTTTCATTTATCTTCTTTTTGTCAGGTATTCCCATAGATTTTCCCTGTTAACTTTATCGAACGGCGCTTTTAATAACGCAATTATTTTTCCACTTTTCTTATCTAATTCTTTATTTGCCAAGTGTTTCAGTATATATATATATATATATATATATATATATATATATATAATCTATCACTCTACTTGACTTTCTGAACCCCACAACAGTTTCTTTCCCTCTGTTTCCTTCGGTAGCCTTTTTTCTAGCCCAGACGCATATATTTTGTACTCCGTGTTTAATAATATCACTCGTATGTGATTTTTCACTTATTTTTTGTTCCTTTTTTGTATACCGGACATATTAATCCTTCTCGCTGTCTCTCCGGGAAGTCCTCCCACCTCCACATTTTGTTAATTACTTCGTTCATCCTTTTTGATACCTTTTCCCACCCATATACCCACTCCTCTCCTTGCATCCCGTTTTCTCCCGCTGCTTTACCTATTTTCAATTTCAGTATTGCCTCTTTCACGTTCTTTTTTATTTCCTCTCTTTCTTCGTCTACTTCGTCTACTTCTGTTCCTTGTCTTTCTTCTCCTTTCTGTCTCTGTTCCCCTCCAGCAAATTCCTCAAGTATTTCTCCCAATTCTTTACTTGCATTCCGTTTGTATCTCTCTTCTCTTTCTCTCATTCTTAAATATTGCCATACATCTTCTTCCGTTTTTATTTCCTGAAATCTGTTCTTTTTGTTAATTTTTGATTTTCTCCTTTTTAATCTCGCATGTTTTTTTATATTTTCTTACTGCATGTTTATATTCTTCTTTTCTACCTTCCCTTTTTTCTACTGTCTTAGTGTTCTTTTTGTCCTTATCTTGTGTTCCTTGCATTCTCCCACCACTTCTTCCATTCCGTTTTGTCCCCTTCCACCTTTTAAATTTGATTTTCTCCGTTGCTTCCTCCATCTTCTCTCTCATTTCTTCCACTTTCTTGTACCCCCTTTCCTTCCCATATTGCTTTTTCTTTGTACTTTCTAATTTCTCCTCTGACTATACATTTTTTGTTATGCATTCCTCTTCCTTTTCCCGCTTTTCTCTTACTCCATCTTCCATTGTCAGTTCCACTGGTTGGTGATCCGATTCGACCCTCCCCAACCCTAAATACCTTCACCTTTTCGCCAGCTTTTTCGTTGAATATAACGTAATCTATTATTGATCATCTCTTTCGTCTTATATATGTACACTCCCACCTTTCTTTTTCTTGCCTATTCCCAATAATTATTTTCCACCTCCTTTCATAGTACACTTCCAGCAGTTCTTTTCCCTCTTTGTTTAACTCTTTGTCCTTTACCCTCTCTTCCCTATCCTTGCGTTAAAGTTTCCTTGTCTCTTTGTGTGTGTGTGTGGGTGAGCGGGTCATTCTGCTGCTTGGAATACAATATTTAGGTATCAAAGAAAAGCCGTAAGAATTGTTGAAAATCTTGGTTATAGGCTGATTGTAAAGAGGCCTACTCTCATTTTCAAATTCTAACTGTACCTTCTATATTTATATTTACCTGTCTCTGTCATGCTAAGCGTAATATCTGCAATTATAATTTACAGTCGGATATTCATAAACGTAAACATGAACTTTGATTTAGATTTAATGCAAACGTAAGTGTGAGAACAATAAGTTTTATATATTTTGATTAAATGTTTGACGAGCGAATGTACATATTTGTTACAAAGCATAAATACATTTATTATATATATATATATATATATATATATATGAAATATAGATGTGAAAGTTACAAAAAAGGCGTTAATCGATGTACTACCGAAAGAATCGCTGAGGATATACTGCACCCCAAGTACGTGCGACTCTTGTGAAAATTTTACTGCTTCCTCAACACGCTAGTAGGTATTAAACAAATCATTACAAATACATTTTAATCCCAAGAGAATGGTTTAAAGCCAGAGGCATAATGACTTTAAAATTCTCGAGGAAACTTTAAAAAACATTTTAAACCCCAGTTTCTTACCCTATTCTTTTTTACACTGCTAGTATATATTACTGTGAGACAAATAACAAATTATGTGCAAATGTATCAAAACCGACAACTTGCCAATAAATCGTACAAATTTGAAACATTAATATGCAAGAAAGGGAAGAATGTGCGTCTGAAGATATTTTCATTCCCGAAGTGCTAAAAGGGGCCAAAGGAGAACGGGAAACGTTCCAGGTATCAGTAAAAAAATCATTTTAGCGTATATTTATATCAAAAAATCTAAAGCCTTAACCTTATGGAGTTATTTTATACGGTAACATTAAAGTGGAAGGAAAAACAGACATAAGCAGTTGTTGCTTTTTTATAATATGAAGTGTGGAACAACGCTCAATCTTCCAACTCACAAAGTGTAAATAAAAGAAACGACGGTGAAATTTTAATCGATAATTATTCAACTCATTTGTAAACGTTTATAATGAGAACCGGCAACATTGAAAAACAACAATAAACTATGTCAGACTGATGTTTAAACATTCAAGTCAGATAGCTCTTAATAGAAGCATAATTCAGAAAATTCTAAGCCACCGCTTCTATAAAAAAGTTTTAAGCTGTAGCCAAATGCTATTCACACAAGCTCGAGCGCATACTAATTCACTCAATAACCCACGCCACACTCAGTCACACACACTCACTCACTCACTCACTCAATCACTCGTTCAGTCCCTTACCCGCGCCCTCACTCACACACACACCCACTCACACACTCGCTCACTCACTCGCACTCGCCCGTTCGCTCGCTCCCTCACTCACTCACTCACTTACTCACTTATTCACCCACCCACCCATCCACTCACTAACTCACTCACTCACTCATTCACTCACTCACTCACTCACTCACTCACTCACTCACTCACTCACTCATTCACTGACTCACTCACTCACTCACTCACTCACTCACTAACTCACTCACTATCTCACTCACTCACTCACTCACCCACTCACTCACACACTCAGTCACTCACTCGCCCACTCACTCACTCACTCACTCACCCACTCACTCACTCACTTACTCACTTACTCACTCACTCACTCACTCACTAACTCACTCACTATCTCACAAACTCACTCACCCACTCACTCACACACTCAGTCACTCACTCACCCACTCACTCACTTACTCACTCACTCACTCTCTCACTCACTCACTCACTCACTCACTCACTATCTCACTCACTCACTCACCCACTCACTCACACACTCAGTCACTCACTCACCCACTCACTCACTCACTCACTCACTCAGTCACTCACTCACCCACTCACTCTTTCACTCACTCACTCACTCACTCACTGACTCACTCACTAACTCACTCACTATCTCACTCACTCACTCACCCACTCACTCACACACTCAGTCACTCACTCACCCACTCACTCACTCACTCACTCACTCAGTCACGCACTCACCCACTCACTCTTTCACTCACTCACTCACTCACTCACTCACTCACTCACTCACTCACTAACTCACTCACTATCTCACTCGCTCACTCACCCACTCACTCACACACTCAGTCACTCACTCACCCACTCACTCACTTACTCACTCACTCACTCACTCACTTACTCACTCACTCACTCACTCACTCACTCACTCACTTACTCACTCACTCACTCACTCACTCACTCACTCACTCACTCACTCACTCACTCACTTGTTCTGCTGGATCACCTGATTTGACGTGTCTCGACTTTTTCTTATGGAGGCGCTTAAAGTACATTGTATTCCAAATTCCACCGACAAGATTTAACGTGTGGAACAGAATCCGAGATGCAATTCGCATCGATTAACAACAACCATCTCTTTAATATGACGAAAATTTATCCAATTCGGCTCAGCAATATCAAACTTCGTCAAGTAAGATGTTAAAAAAATCTTCATTTCGCTATAACTTTAAAACGAGGAAAGATAATTATCAACTTGCGGTTTTTATGTCTTTCTTACAAATTCAATCTACCTTTCGAATACAATGTCAAAAATATACCGTGTGATTTAAATTTTGGGGGTAAAACGAAAACACTGTTATTATAACAAAGTACTCCCTCTACCACTTTAATTAGGAACTATAGTGAACAATGTGAAGGGAAATTTAAAATACCTACATTTGTCTTTCAAACAAGCTTTATGTTACTAAAATTGAATAAGTGGTTTAGAATTTACAGTAATTTTAATGGTTACACTTTCAATAGCTCTTCCCATTCTTATTATTGTTAGTACGCCAATGAACCGTAAACAAAAATTATGTATAATTATCTAGACTTTCTAACGATGTAAGCAAAGTATATCTTTTGTATAGGAGTTTTGAGACAAATTTAAAATTCTATTATTTAATTTTTAATTGCGCCTCCTAGCGGTGAAATACGGAACTTCAAAATAATTTCCAGCATTTTTGATTGACAGGTCCTAAGATACAGCCGCTTACCTCGCTTATTTGCCCATCCGGTACATCTATACAAAAATTAACGTAATTAACTTGTCTGTTTTTCTAGTTTAAGAGATATTGATTTATGATATGAGTTAATGATTAATCTATTTTTATTTTGGTAAGAATAACAATTTTATAAATGAAATTGAATAAGCAACCAGTAACATTCAGGATAATTTAGAAATTGATATACCACCATACTAATTATTATTATTATCGAAGAAATATGTAACACTACAGATAATAAAATATTTCCACATTTGTAATAAAAACATGTTTAAACGCAGAAATAGAAAATTTGAAAATATCTATTACGTATTGAAACCGTTTAATCATATAATGGAGTTAACCGGTTTTTTTCAATTACGTATGAGTTATTCTGCCAAAACTAAGTATTTTAAATTCTGCAATGTTGGTGTTAGATTACTATTACTATTCGGATGTATTGTACATTTTCATTTTTGTAATCTAACGTATGACAGTCCAATTAATAAAATCGTTTTGGAACTATTTAAGTGGTACGTCTACATAACAATAATTCATTACGTCTTTATATCAATTTTCTATGAAAAACGGGTAACCAGGATTATACAAGAAGTAAATAGTATTGGAACTATTGTAGAAATATCAACAGAAAGAGATATTAATTACAGTGCCTCCCGTAGGAGATTAGTTTGCCAAATGGTGCTATGGTATTCCCTGACTATTTTAAATTTGCTGATTGCCAATATTATTGCTGAAATAAGAAATATGTTTGTGTTTAACAATATTGAATGCACTTCTATAATAAACATAGGAAATTTTTGTAATGCAAATGTGAATTGTCTGCTTCTTTTTACGTTATCTGAATTAACTGATAGAATGGGACAAACACGTGAATATTTATATTGTACTCCTCATGGAAACAATTTTAGTAAGTTTAAAACAATACGTAAGATTTATAACAAAATAAATCGATTGGGAAATGAAATTAATTGTATTTTTGAAATCACTCTTCTGTTAAAAATATTTATGTGTCCTTTATTTATATTAACTGGGACCTGCTGGATAATTATTGCTTCTCCCACAAAAGATGAACAATATCTCACATACATTGACTCCATTTATTGGAATACTATGAATTTGGTTGATATCTCTTTAGTACTGTACTATTTTGTTGGATTCACAGATGAGGTAAGTTCATTAGTATAATTTTTCCTAATAATACTCCTTAAATATAATGCGATTTTACAGTATACTGTATTCATCTTCTTGAAATCTGTAGGTTGGTACGGGTACTGTACCCCTATTGTGTCGTAATGGAAGAGTGGGCATGCGCGATAGGTCGAATTTGCAAATACAAAATATTACATAGTTATTAAGCCTACACATTTTCTGTTATTTTATTAAACGGTTGAGTATACTATAAAGATTATATGAAGTTGATGAGGAATTTGTCGCTCTACAGTGTGCGTAATGACCTCTTTTTTCGTGGTAACTAACTATTTAAAATGTATCCCTCAAGAACCACGTGTATGGAACTTGGACACGTGATAACTATAACTGATTTAACAGTGAGATTGAACAATTTTAAAGTTTTTTTGATTTGCACAAAATCATCTCTCAAGATGGCGACTGAATCAAAATTTCTCTCCCTACCCTAACACTTGCTCACTTTGTTTTTACACTATACGGGTACCATGAACGCTTTTCAGAAAATAATGCTGCGTGAGTGTTATAATCTTGCATGTCTACCTACAGAGTGTCTTTAAATAAGACTGAGACAACAATTAATCATATATTCCTCGGATGAAATGATAGCGATTCGTCAAAAAAATATTGGGCAAAAATTTAAAATTTTCTAGTTTGTGAGTTATAAGCCTTGGAAGATTTGAATTTTTAATTACGCTGGAACGGACCAATGGATTTTAATAAAATTGCTAGTTTTTGATGTCTCAGTAATTTGTTTTCTTAAGATATGAATCTTGTTAACAATTTATAATGTAGGTTTTTATAGGTTAGGTCGGTCCTGAAACTTTTACCCCGGATGGTAAAATGAGGAGGAGCGCCATCATGCATAAAAATTATTTTCTGACGTTTTTGTGGTAGCGCGGCTGGGTCTACTAAAAAATTTCTAATAATAGCGACATATACATAAATTATGTGCAGGAACGGACCAACGGATTTTGATAAAATTGCTAGTTTTTGACTAGCTATAATGTAGGTTTTTATAGGTTAGGTCGGTCCTATCTTAAATCCTGGTATTTTTGCCCCAGATGACAAAATAAGGATGGTGGTGCTAACACGTAAAATTATTTTCTGATGTTTTTATGGTAGCGCAACAGAGCCTACTAAAAAGTTTCTAATAATACCGGCATAAACATAAATTGTATGCTGATCAGAGAAAACGGATTTTAATAAAATTACGAGTTTTTGATGTTTCAGTGATGGTTTTCTTCAGATATGAATCTTGTTAACAATTTATAACGTAGGTTTTTATAGGTTAGGTAGGTCCTACTTTAATCCCTGGAACTTTTACCCCAGATGGTAAAATGGGAAGGAACACTATCATGCACTATCATCACTACAACTCATCCGTCACTCTCTCGTTACGAAATTCATATCTGCATATGTGACTCGAGAAATAGGAACTTCTATAAAAGTACTATATTGTCAAACGTTCAGATAAAAAAAAACATCAATTGATTTCGTGGCATCGCGATCGGTCATTCGAATTAATCCATAGTAAGGGATTTTAAGCATTTAAATAATCTGTATTTTTCTCGATAACGATCTACGATAAGAACACTTTCCAAGGTTTCATTGCCAAGAATTGTCGAAGAAGCGATGAAAAATTCCTAACATCACAATTATAAATGGTAGGTATAATCGAATTGGCTTTATATAGCCCATGTTATAAATTATAGATTGATAAAATTTTGAGGTCCTATTTTGAAATAGCAGCTTTTTGCAACAAAATCTATTTTCGTGTTCACATACTGTATACTTCCTGTAATTTGGCAGATAAATTACAAAGTGATAGTTGGATTCGATCCATATCTACGTCTATGACCCATTAAAATGTAACCACCATTTATGCTATCTTTGTCCGATAGGTCGCTGCAAATTAATCGTAGGTGTTCACACGTTCATCTTACCTCTCATTATTCTAAACATGAATATCTAGTCATAGTAGTGCGTAAGGTAGCAGCTATCCAGAATTGTTACATTACCGCACCGCCATAGCTTGTTTTCCGTCGCTCCTCTAGAAAGTTTAAAAAAATTATTTTTTCTTGTAAAGTTATTCCTTTTGTAACACGGTATTTTCTCAATGCTACCGTTCCACCATATTTTAAGCTTCTGTATTCGTCCAACTGACGTAAACAAGTTGGAAAAATTTAATTTAATTCCCGACAAGAAAGAACATATTTGTGCTAGACCTAAAACTACACTGTCGCCTTGTCTGCGTGCTTTTTCTGTTAAATCCATCCACTCTTAGCAATACGACTCAGCAAGATGAAGAAATCCGTTTGTATTAGCGAGACAACATATCAAGCAAACTACTTAGAACTATGATAGCAATAATGAGGTATAATACTATCATCAATACTGCAACATTCTCATGTGTGCAGTTTTTTGAAGTCGTCATTCAAAAGCTCAAATAATCTACAATGGCACCTATGACCACCCGACTTTCATTGGAAGATACAATTAGCACGCAATTACTCTTTAATTCAAAATTACTTTGTTCTTATGGCGATTTATTTTCTTTTTATAGGAATAATAACCCAACTTGATATCCCCATTTATTGTACCCTGTTCAAAATTGTTCCAAACAAACTGTAATCTTTCTGCTCGATGGTTTCAAACTATTGTCCGTCATACACATTTTGTTCGAAAATTCGCCAAATTGAATAGTCAACCGGATTTAATTCTGGGCTGTTAAATGGCCACATCTCTGGCTCAATATAATCCGGGCAATTTTTATTCAAGTACATCCTTGTACTGCGGGAAGTATGCGAAAAGCACCATCTTGTTGGAAAGTGTAATTGCCACAAACTTCAATTCAATTCCAGGTAATTTGCTGTTGGTATGTTTGTGAATTAAGTTAAACTACGACATCAACAAATATTAGACTGGATTTTCTCAACATGGATACTGCCACAGACACCTGTTGGGAAATGGCTTTTTTCAATTAAAAGATGCTTTAATAGTTTTGCGATTTTCCTAGTTCCGACAGCTTGGCCAGGTTGCAAATTTTTTGTAATAACCGTTACCCTATAAATATTTTCGTCAGTTCTCGAGCATCGCTTCCTTCTTTTCCTCTTTTGTGTTCAATAGATCCATTGTTTTCCTTAGATGTTTTAAAAATTTTCCTACAGTTGCACCATAATTACATTTTTCGCCGTAATATTTAATTAAGATTCTGTCTTCTTTGCTTAAAACTGGCATTATGGACTAACCAATTTGCTAATTCAACTTATAAACGTCAAACAAATTCCATTACAACCTGAGTAGTCATAACTTGCTGATTAATATTGACATTTTCACTTATAAACGTCAAACAAATTCTTAACACATCTAACAAAACTTACCGCTAATTAAGACACACGCGAAGGGAAAGATGTAATTCATTGCTAAGAAGATTCGTTCTCGTGAAGGTATTAGAAAAATATGGTTTTCAGATGAAAAAATGTTTAATTTAAGACCAACTAAAAATACCCTACGCTGACGTACAATTTAAGACAAAAATCCTATTAGAGCATCTTTTAATTCAAATAAAACTGTTATGATGTCTGCGGCAGTATCCATGTTGGAAAAAAAAACATTGTTTTGATTTTCACCATATTTCCATTTTCTTTACTTTATGGTGAAGACGCGTTAGAGCTGGTATTATTTAAATAAAAATGATTATATTTCGCGAATCCAAGAAATTCGGAGAATTTTGTTTTTACTGAAGTATTCTGCATAGTTCATCTACCAAAAATTTAGCTAAAACAGGTTTAATTTGCAACGACACCAGCTCGGGAACTGTACAAGTTGGTAAACGGACTTCCATGGCTTATATGTATCTGTGCTGCGCCGATGCAATTAGTAATTCGGTGCACATCGGATCCGAAAACGGAAGGTGGTCTACATTACCTATCGCCTCATTATCAGTTTTCATTAGGTGGTAGGATAACAATATCACTCTTCTCGTCTCATGTTCCGCAATATTTTCAAATTTATTAGGATGTAATCCTTGTACTGATGACCCGCGATGGTCACTGAAATATCTAATGAGTTATATTTATGGTAAATAGTAATAAACAACTTGCAGCTCCGAATCACTCATTATTCAGTAAGTAAGAATGTAACACTAATCACTAACTAAATAACAAAAATAAGGATTAAATGTTAAAAAATACCTGCACAAGTTTTATATAAATGGCGCCAGATATTTACTGATACTGCACACTCCTAGTGGCATCTTATTTGCCAGCAACTTATTCTGACTGATTAAGGTAAGGCGACCTTTCGTCCCGTGTTATACGGGGCAGTCTACTTTTTAAACACATCATTTCGCATATCTAATTATTTTAATAAATCACGTAAATTTTTTGTATTTATAAAGAAGTCTCCTTTTGATTCCGTTTCTGACGTTTCATTGTTTAGAAGGAATTAATCAAAGTACGAAAAAGATAGCGCGACCTTCAGATAAGACACAATAGGATGACATTACAAGTTCTATAATTTACGAGCCACTTTTGTTGACTTAAATAAGCAGCGCGTGATAGCGCTTATGAGGCAGTATTAAGTGGCAAGTCTAGCGCGAAAGGAATTTGCTTACGACGGTGTCTTGTACGTGTGTAAAACAAACATACCAGTGAGTGTAAGTAAATATAGTGTAAATAGTTCGTTAGTTAAGGCTAAGTGGTAATAAATAACTGTTTTTAAATAAATAATCTTTATAGTGTAGTGTGCATCGAGGACGGTAGAAAATCAGAAAATGCCAAAAAGAAAGTGTACATTTAACAGAGGTTTAGAAAATGAATACCCGTTTATAAAAAGACAACCTCAGATAGTGATGTAAAGTGTTTAAAATGTTGTACAGTTTTCACTTGCACATGGTGAAAAGGCGGATATTGTTCAACGCACGTCGACACTTAAGCATAACAAGGCAGATATTGCTGCTTCTAACAGTAACAAAGTGTGGTCTTTTTTTCGTAAGGATACGTTTAGAAGTGAGCAACAAAAGCTTGCTGCAATCGCATGTACTTGGTCATATCACAACGTGATCCACAATCAGTCCTTTCGTTCTATGTATTGCACTAGTAAGCTAATAAAAAGTTCTTTCTAAAATATGCATGTGCTAGAACCAAAGCACTGTGTGTAATGTTTAAAAAAAGAATCATTAAGCTTCATACAAAATAATCTTAGAACGGTCAGATTTGTAACAATCTATACCGATTGTTCCAATCACGGGAGCGTAAAATTTTGTCCTATACTTTTAAGATATTTTCTGAAAGACAAGGACATTCAAGTAAAGCTTTTGGAAGTTCAACCATGTTTAATACTATAGGTAATTCAGTGAGAAAACCGATACAAGTCATAAATTTAGTTCCAACCAATTATTCATGTTACTATTTCGTAACATAACATAAATCTCTGCATACCTCCCTATCTTCCGCAAGATTCATACATTGTCTCTAAAGTGTCCTTTTATTTTTAAAACTCCTTACCTTTCTTTCTTTTATCATACATTCTACTACATTCAGCCAAGTTTTACGGGGCCTACCAGGCCCGGCCTTACCTCTAATCTCACCCACATACAATTGCATCGTTAGTCTTGCGTTGTTCATTCTTTCAATGTGACTAAATCAACGTAGTGTAATACTTTTGTACCTATCCATCACCGTCTTTTCCTCGCCACACTCCTTCATCGTACACGCATTCTTCATCTTATCCGTTCTCGTTTTACCACATGCGCTTCTCAGGAATCTCATACCCACGGCATTTATTTTTCTTTCGTGCTTTTTTTGACATATCCATGTCCCACTTCCATACAGTACTGACGGGACAAACACGCTACTATAGATTGCTCGTTTCGCAGTTATGCGCATACGTTCGTTTCGCAATATCATCCACATATTTCCAATCACTTTCCTTCCAGCATTGACCCTTCGTCCAATCTCGCCATCCATTGTACCATCTGCAGTAAATATTCCACCAAGATATACCAACTCGTCTACTTGTTCCAAAATTTCATTTTGCAGAGTAAATACTCTACTCTCCTTTTCACCTTCCCGATTGAATACCACAATTTTAGTTTTGTTCACGTTTACCTTTAGGTCCATGCTCTCACAGACTATACGAAACTTCCTCAAAGTAGTGTGTAGCTCATCCTCACTGTCACTTAATAAGACTGTGTCATCTGCGTACACCAGAACTCGTACATTTACGTCACCAACCATTACACCATTTGTATCGGTACATGCTTGCCTAACACATTTATCCATGTATACATTGAACAACCACGGTGACATCACACAGCGTTGTCGCACTCCTTGCTCAATATTAAAGTATTCACTCACACCTCTTCCCACCCTAACAAGTGCCCGGCTATTGTTGTATACTGCTCTTATTCCGTTTATTAGACCTTTACTTATGCCATATTCATTTAATATTTCCCACAGTTTCTGCCTATCACTCTATCATATACTTTCTGCAGATCTACAAACGCGCAGTGCAGCTTCCTTTTTACACTTTTATTACGTTTAATACAAACGGTACGAGCACATTTAATGGTCATAAGTTTGAAAAATGGAGAATATTGTACCACATTCTAAAGCACTAGAGAATTTAGAACAAGAATGTTTTACCCAACAAGAGTGGAACCAATTAACGCCCTTCGAATGCAAGAAATTAAAGGTAACGTTAAGACTACAAACTGTAGGAAATTTGAACAATTATCCGAGGGTGCAGAATTAGTTATAATAGGTATTAAACAGATAAACTATGGAAATAAATTGCGTTATATATTACAATTAGAAAATATGGGCTCGTTGTACAGGTTGTCCCATTTTGGTTGTCCTCGCAGGGTATCTCAGTTATTAGCAAAGATACAGAGATGCGGTTTTCGCGAACGTTGGCTACTTTTTTGTGAAACGAAAGATGACACAAACATAATTACTCTAGCTCTTCTCATTTTTGAGATACAGGGCGTTTTTGAAAAAGTTGCATTTTGAGACAGCCCCCGTATCTCAGCTATACGATAACTTATAGAAAAAGTGAAAAGTGTTGTTTATATAATTTTTTCCGTAGAATGCAGTGCTGTTTTCAGAATGAGTATACGGGGTCAGGTCAAAAGTTATCGGGATCAACTTCATTTTTTTAAATGGGACACCCTGTCTATTTTCTCATAATTAAATTTTCCTTGTTCTAAGCATTTCAAATATGTATAGCATTCATCATTTTTTATACAAATAGCGCAGTATTTCAAATTATTAACTGGATTTGTTAGTGGCCTTTGGTACTGCAATTGTTTTACCATGGCAACTTCATTTTTGACATTTGTCAATATTTGCAAATTTGTTGATTGTTGAGATCCTTATTGTTAGTAAAGTTTTCAATATTCTTTTCGTTATTTTGAATTTTACAAAGTTTCAAACCATGGCGAATAATTTAGGGTACGAGAACTATGAGAAATTAGATATGATTGGGGTTTATTACCAAACAAATTTTAATGCAGAGCAAGCGAAGGAAATATATTTTGAAAGGTATTTATATTTACTGGAATGTTAGTCATCATTTGAGTTAAATAAAATGTGAATATTATAGATTTCCGGAAAGAAGGCAACCGTGTAAAAACATTCATTAGGTTAAAACAAAATTTGGAAAATCACGGATCGTTTGAAAGGCCACGCGCCAAAACATATAGAAAAGAAAACGAAGAAAATAATGAAATAAATGTCCTTGCAGAGGTCACTGTTAACGAAAATTATACGTCTTGCAGAAAAATAGAAGAATCGGTGGGCATTTCAAAAACGAAAGTATCAAAAATATTTAAAAAATACCATTATAAACCATATATACCTCAAGTCATCCACCACTTGCATCCGGGTGATGCTCAATTGCGTATCGATTTTTGTAGATGGTATATTCAGAAAAGTGAAGAAAATGGTAATTTTGGTCGTTTAGTTATATGGTCGGATGAAAGCCATATAAACTCCGCCGGAATTTACAATCGTGCAACGAATCGTTTCTGGTCTAACGAATGTTACCGTGATCCGTCAGCAGCAAGGCAGGTTTGGGTTCAATGTGTCCTGTTTCATTTTAGGAGGCAGATTAACATTTTACATGTTTGAAGGCAATTTGAACCATCAACGATATTTGGAAATTTTGGACATTTGCCTTCCAGAATTGATTGATGATATTCCGTTAGCCCAGCTAAGAGGTTTATTTTCAGCAAGACGGGCACCTTGCCACAATGCAAGACTAGTAAGAGATTACCTCAATACAATGTTTCAAAACCATTGGATTGGTAACAATGGACCAGTTAATTGGCCAGCAAGGTCCACAGACCTATCAATTTTAGATTTTTTGTGGGGCTACCTTAAAATAAAATTCATCAAAGACGGTATGAAACTCAAGAAGCTTTGATGAATGCTACAAGAGAAGCCTTTGAAGAACTACGTTTAAGACCCTATTTTATTAAGATCCATTCAAGAAATTCTTCGGAGATGTAGGATTTGTCTTGACCATAATGGTCAGCAAATTGAGCAATATTTATAAAATTTTAATTCTTCTTATTTTGTTTGTCTCTAAATTTATAAATAAATACATCCAATATTTATATGAGTTTCAAATCAACAATTCTGGAAATAAAATAAATTATTTTGCCGAAATTTGTATCTTCTTCAATGACATATAATTACATAATGATGGTTTTCTATATTAGGCACAAAAAACAATAGAAGATTACGAATTCAAAGCCTACTAAGAAATTCAGTTAATAATACAAAATACCACGCTATTTATCAAAATAAGTGATAATTGTTATATATATTTGAAGTGCTTAGAACAAGAGAAATTTAATTATGAGAAAATAGACAGGGTGTCCCATTTAAAAAAATGAATTTGATCCCGATAACTTTTGACCTGACCCCGTATACTCATTCTGAAAACAGCACTGCATTCTACGGAAAAAATTATATAAAGAACATTTTTCACTTTTTCTATAAGTTATCGTATAGCTGAGATACGGGGGCTGTCTCAAAATGCAACTTTTTCAAAAACGCCCTGTATCTCAAAAATGAGAAGAGCTAGAGTAATTATGTTTGTGTCATCTTTCGTTTCACAAAAAAGTAGCCAACGTTCGCGAAAACCGCATCTCTGTATCTTTGCTAATAACTGAGATACCCTGCGAGGACAACCAAAATGGGACAACCTGTACAATCACCTATTTGTTTATGTAAAAGTAAAAGTGCTCTAAATCTAGTTTTTTTCTTATTTCGCGTCACAAAATTTTACCTATATGAAGTTAAATGATTTTGAAATGATTGAATATGTTCGTAACTACCACCTTGAATAAGGTCTACACCACTGTTTTGACATAGCATACTACTTGTGTGGTAACGTGAACAGACATAATGTCATAATATGGGGCTCGGAGAACCCACACACCTACATCGAGCACTTACTCGATTCTCCGAAGATTAATCTGTCTTGTACTATCATTTACAACAAAGTGTACGGACCTATTTTCTTTGTTGGACAAACAATAAATGGGATACCAGACCAGATATGACCAGATATGTTAGGAATGGTAAAATATACAAATGAGTAACGTTTCGCTCGCCATTTTATTAATTATGTACGTTTAAAAACCGAAGTGAAATACAAAATTAAGTAGACTGTTATTTTTTTATTATTTTTTACACTAATGCATTATAAGTCTAAGAACTTACCATAAACAACCACTACATTTTCACTTAGACTAGAGAGCATAATTGTGTACTAATTTAAAAGCAATTTCTCCTTCTCCTACCCCTTACTGAGGAGTATTTGGTACCTTTCAGACTCTTCAGGTGATTCGTCCATGTGTCATATTTCCTTTTTACATAAATAGTCACCTTACACTAAAGACATATTGCTAGTCAAGCACCATGCATCAATTGCATCATGTGTGAGTGCTGCTTTGAAAGTTACCTAAAGGAGTTGTAAATCTTTCATAAAGTGCTAATGTTGTAAACTTTATCTTGAAAAACTTCAACGTGTAGGTACTCAAGATAAAGTTACAGCACCTTGGCGTGAATAAATTAAAATGAAGCTTGTATGAATTTTTAGTGCTTCGTAAAAGTCACAATGGGCCCCACAAAAATCAAAACCATACTTTGTAGGCTAGTAGGCACGAATGTGTTGTTATAGTGCGAGTCACACCGAGAATGCAGTGTGGCGGGGTATAGGCAATGTATTTGTAACGGGAGGCCGGCACACTGTGTTGCCGGTTGTCCGATGGCTGTGACAGGGTCGGCTCTGAAGTTATTATACAGTGCCGCCAAAAAGTTGGACACAAATGAAAACTTTTTATTTTTGCGAACGATACGTAAGAGTAAACTGCCCTTATTTTTGAAAAAATCGGAAAATTTTAGTTGAAAAAATCACTCAAAATTCTCAAATATGAATTTTCAAGACGATCAAAATATCGTTGAACAATTGTATTAATTAGAAAGTTACTTACAATGCATTTACGTCATTTCAAACCAAGCGTATGCGGGAAGTGTTGAGTTTTTAATGTAACTGAAAAGTAAACAAACAACCCTAAATATAATACTGATTTTCAGTCTTGTTTGTGACTTATTACCGGTAACATGGAATTTAAGAAATTCAAACGCGGACAAATGCTCCATGCGAGTGAGAAAATTATAATTTTCAATATCATTTGTCATTTAGTGAATGATGAAAAATTGAGTTTGACTGCAGCGGTGAGTCGTGCTTCCAAAATGAGTGGGGTCAGTGAATAAACATTGTTTACCATCAAGAAAGAGGAAGAGCAAAACAATGGTGAATTAAAATCTCCTGCAGCAAGAAAAAAGCGGGTAAGTCAGTCAAATTCTCGCGAATATGCATACGATGAGGGTTTTAAGAGCTTATTATGAAGAATTGTGCACAATGACTTTTTTTTTTTTAAACATTCCCCAACTTTGAAAGCTATATATAATGTTATTCGAGGGAATGAGAATTCGCCATCGCTCTCTTTAAGTACCCTAGGTAGATTGATTAAAGATATTGGTTTTGAATATATGAAGCGTGGTCGTAAAAGCATAATGTTAGAGCGAAACGACATCATTAATTGGAGGCACAGATATTTAAGAGCCATCAAAAACTATCGCCAAGAAAATTGTAACATTATCTACTCAGATGAGACTTGGGTCGACGTGGGTCAAACGGTGAACTATGCATGGTGTGATAATACCATAACAAATCGTAGAGATGCTTTTATAAAGGGTTTAACCACAGGCCTCAAAGCACCTACACAAAGAGGTCCACGTTTCGTTATTCTTCATGCAGGATATGAAGGTGGATTTTTATTTGACGCCGCACGTGTTTTCTTGGCAAAGAAAAACGATGGCGATTATCACGAAAAAATGCACGCCGACTATTTTGAGCAATGGTTTGAAGAGTCCTGGTTCCTGCCTTACCCAAAAACGGACGGAAAAACGTTGTTGTTATGGATAACGCTTCGTATCATTCGCGTAAATTTAGTTTTCCAACTACTTCATGGAACAAATCCCAAATTAAAGATTGGCTGCTCGAAAGAAACATTTTTTGACGACTCCTATTTAAAATCTGAGCTGCTTGACGCATATAGAGACCATTACGACAAGTATAAAATTGAAGAAATAGTTGCAAAATACGACGTAACTGTTTTGCGTTTACCACCATACCATTGTGAGCTTAACCCGATCGAGATGGTGTGGAATCAGATTAAGCACTATATTGCAACAAAGAACTCCGATTTCAAGACAGAGTACGTCCGTTTATTGATAAATGAGGCATTTGGACATGTCACTGCACAAAATTGGAGTAATTGCGTTACACATGCCAGAGAAAAAACGGAGAAAGAAATGTGGGCTGCTGATAACCTCCAAGACAACGTGGATGAACTCATAATAAGCGTAAATTTGAGCGACAGTTCTAAGAATGAGATTTCAGACCTCGATGATGACTGTGTCGACGACGTGCAGGTGTAAATAGTGTAAATATTTTATTTGTTTTTAATAATTCTCTGTTTATTTTTTCTTATATTAACTTTGCCTGAAATAATTCTTTTGTTATTTTGAAATTTATTGTTTATTATTATTAATTATTGAAAACCTTTAAACAAAGGCGAAGGTATAAACATCAAACTTCCAACAAGTTTTTAGCGAATCTGTGAGAGCGGCGAAATTTGCCTGTGACCGGACTTGACGTTTAACCGATCCCAGCATAACGACAACTGGCAACGGTGTGCTCCATAAGACTCCACACTGCATTCTCAGTGTGACTTTCACTATAGTTGCAGATTAAATTAATCTCTGGAAAAGAGGTTGTAACAATAGAATCTGTTGCTCTAGTGCTTTGTTGCAAATTTAAATTACATCTTTTTTTTCCACTTCGTATTTTCCGTTTCAAGTCTTTCCAAAATTTAATAATTCTGGATTGTGTGGCGCAAAACGAACATTAAATACAGAACGAACAACGAATTCTTGGAAATAATTTTAGTCACCAAATAATGATACACCAGCGACTTTGACGAAAAACCGTTTGGTAAATCATTGTTCCAGTAATAATAACATAACTGCAAAAATACTGAAAGTTACTGTTTTCGTGTCCCGACTTTACTACAACGCATGTACTAATCTTGATTTTTAGGGATTCTGGTTGAACCTATATAAACAAGGAAACAGTTTAATTTTGAATTTGGTAGTAAGCAAACTGTAAAAACGTCGTTACCCTATTGATTAATACAATTGTCAAATGAGTGATTTATGTACTGCATAATAAATAGGCAATTTGTATAAGTTCAATTAATTTCGTAACGCACTAAAAATACTGTACTGAATACACACTTACAAAACTGTTTTGCTTATGGATTTTTACGACGCCCTAAAACCTCTGCATTATTTATTAAAATATACAGCAAATGCACCATACAGTACTTCAAATGAAAATGGATTGAAAAGATATCGGATTTCAAAGAAAGATATTATTATTAATGATTTAATTTCATTAACAATTACAACAATAAGTTTAATCAGTTGGTATTATTTTACGAATTCAAGCTATGTAGGATTTGAAACAGCAGCAAAAGCTTCTTTTCATGCAATAAATTTTGGTGCAATTCTACATATATTAACAACCTTAGTAAACTCTAGAATGCGCTGTGAATCAATAACCAATTTTGTGGCTGACATTGTACGTCTGGATTGCATTTTAGGGAAAGTAATAAGTAATATTTCTTATACAGATACAAAAAATCACGTAAAATGTATCTTAACGGGTACCACACTATCTTTTAGTGTTTCCGTAATGCTCGATTACGTAAATTATAATGACATATTTCTTGACATAACTATGCACAATGTAGAACTACTGTTGGATATGACAAACTTGTGCTTTTATTGCATAATATCAATGGAATTAAAAAAAAGATTCAATACCCTTAACAAATATGTCAAAACATTGTGTAAAGGTGACGAGCTGCAAATCAGTCGAAGATTAAAATATGCAAAATTTGTTTATACATATTTAAGTGATATTTGTAAAAAATTTGAAAACATTTTTGAAATGAACATTGCTGTGAAATTATTATGTTTGTTTGTAACGGTGTTATTCGCATTATATCAACTATTATATCTCCATGTAAATTTTTGGAAGGATATTGCTAAAGATTTATATTCTCATTATTGGGTAATATTTAAAATGACAATATTCTGCTACGTACTGCATTTATTCATATTAATACAAAAAGAGGTAAGTTTTTTTACATATCTATCTTTATAATAAATAAAATAAATAATAAATAATAAAATAATGTCTAGCGATGAGCGTTAGATTTGCTGTATGTTTGTTTATTAAGTACGTATGCACCTCATTGTGAATGTTTTGTTTTCTATTCATACTACAGAAGTACTGTCTTCTGTGAATGTATAAAGATACCGTGTATCCTACTCTAGTTAATACCAATCAATACCTAATATCGCAACTGTTATGAAACTAGTATGACGTCACCATGGTGGTCTTTGCCCTGCCAGCTCACCCTAGAGAGAGGCTAAATCACCATTGTTCATTGACGTATCGTGCCTTATGTAACTCGATTTTCGTGTATAATACGAAATCACGAAAATAGTTATACACATATGTATAAATATTGTATAAAAGTGTCGAATTTTATGTTAAAATTGGTGCAGTAATACCATTAAACAGCTTGAAATTCTAGTAAAAGCGCAACAACTAGTAAGTTATTAAATTTGTTAATATCTGGAAAAACTGCTTTATAGGTGGTATAGGCATGTATACTCCATGCCAGCCGGGGAGGTACCACCACCCTTACCATGGGCTCCTTAATATTGGGTCTCCGATTTTCTGAGCTCGGTAAGGGCTGCCGGTTACCTTTTCCATCATCCTTAATCTATTCTCATCCTTATTCTTCCTTCTCGCCCTCCCTGTCTTCCTATCGGATTAAAAGTCCCAAATTAAAAAATAAGATGGCTGTGGTTTCTAGGGTTATAAATTCCGGACGTAAAATCCTGCCCCACTCGGATGTCCGGGAGGGCAGAGCCCATGCGACCTCGGTCATCGAAAGAATCAACTTTCTGATTCACTACTGCAACATCCGCAGTATCAGGTCTAATCTTAATGCTATTCACCAACATCTTGAACAATTACAACCTGATATATTGTTTCTATCTGAAACACAAGTCTCCTCTAAAAGCTCCGAGTCACCCGACTTGCAATTTCCTCAATACTATCTTCACTCTAACTTTCGATATAAAGGAGGCGTATGTGCGTACATCAAGGACAGAATTGCTTGCAAGAGGGTTTAAACATTCTGGTCCTAATTTCGTGAAATTCTACTGTTGCATTCATAGGTCTCCTAATGACAGCAACTTTCAAGACTTCTTCGATTACCTTAGTATGAAAGTTGACTATCTCCTGTCTCAGTTTCCATCTTGCGATATCTCATTTGTAGGCGATTTCAATGTTCATAACTCTAGTTGGCTTCAATTTTCATCTACTACAAATCCCGCTGGTCATAGTGCAGAAACATTTGCTATTTCATGTGATCTCACACAAATGATTTCTGAACCCACAAGAATCCCTGATAACCCTAACCATACTCCACATCTTCTAGATCTCTTTCTTACATCAAACCCTCTTGTTTATAAAACTTCCGTTCTTTCGCCTTTAGGTCTTTCCGACCATTGTCTAATAAAAATCATTTCTACTGTACCTAATTCCACTGTTGTTCGCAAAACCGATAAAACCTTGTGGTGTTTTAAGTCAGCTCGATGGAGTGATTTACGGGATTTCGTTGCAACCTTTCCATGGCGTGAATATTGTTTTAAGTCGTCCTCTTCTTCGGACATCGCTCTTTCAGTATCTGAAGTCATCCTCATGGGAATGGAGTTGTACATTCCGAAAAAACAGTACCGTGTAGGTCATTCACGTTCCCAACCCAGGTTCAATAAGGCTTGTTCTGATGCAATATCTTTAAAAGATAAATGTTACATTAAATGGAAATCTAATAAATCGGTTGACAGTCATGTAGAATACGTTGGTGCTAGAAATATCTGCAAAGGTGTCATCACTAAAACTAAAAAGTTGTTCGAACAACGAAAATGCAATGAACTAGCTACATCTCCTTTAGGCAGTCGTAAATTTTGGTCTTTAGCAAAAGCCATTAGTAAAAACTTTCGAACATCTTCATTTCCCCCCCTGACATCTATTGACGGATCGGTAGGTGCTGATTCTGTAGACAAATCCAACGTTTTTGTGGATTTGTTTGCATCAAACTCGTGTCTCAATGATTCTGGAAAAGATGTGCCCCTAGTCAACTCTTCTTCATACGTTATGAAACCAATTCATTTTCGGTACAAGCTCTTGGAATCGATCATCAGTAGGCTTGATCTCAATAAGGCGACTGGCCCAGACGGTATCCCAGCTATTGTCTTAAAGAAATCTTCCCCCGAACTAGTACCAGTCCTATCTAAGCTCTATACGATCTCTATATCTTCTGGGGAATTCCCTTCATCATGGAAGTTAGCAAATGTTCAACCTATTCCCAAAAAAGGTGATAAGACCGATCCCTCAAATTACAGACCAATTGCCATCACTTCTATTTTGTCTAAAATCATGGAAAAAGCCATCAATCAGCAACTGCTCACATTCCTTGAAACTAACAAACTCCTTAGTGACCACCAATATGGGCTTAGGCAAAGTCGTTCAACAGGCGATCTTCTTTCATATGTGACCCAAGTTTGGAACAATACAGTAGAGCAGTCCGGTGAAACAGTTGTAGTCGCTTTAGATATCTCAAAGGCATTTGACCAAGTTTGGCATAAGTGTTTACTTGCCAAACTCACCCCGTTTGGGTTAAATGATACGCTCATCAACTGGGTTTCTAGTTTCCTTGATAAAAGACGAATACGTGTCGTAGTTGATGCCTTTTTTTCAAAAGAAGTTAGCATTAACGCGGGCGTACCACAGGGATCCGTTATAGCGCCTACACTTTTTCTGCTGTACATAAACGACCTTATTTCTTCAACAACTAACCCCATCCATTGCTTTGCTGACGATAGCACTCTTCACTGTAGTTAATCTCAGTCTACTCATAGTAATAATCCACCTTCTATGTCAAATCAAGAAATTAAAGCTGAAATGGTAAATTCAATCAACAAAGACATTCAACGTATTCTCGAATGGGGAAGCAATAATCTAATTAAATTTAATGCTAACAAAACTCAGTGTTGCCTTATGTCCGCCAAAAAAGATCGCTCATTTCCTGTTCTAAGTATGAATGGCTCAGTTCTTAAGTTTTCAGACTCTATTACTCTGTTGGGTATGACTGTATCTTCAAATCTCTCATGGGTTGACCATCTTCTGTCAGCTACCAAAACAGCTGCTCGTAAAATAGGCTTTTTGTACAGATCTAAGCAGTACTTTACCTCTCGACAACTCCTTTTGCTGTATAAGGCCCAAATTCGGCCTCATCTGGAATATAATTCTCACCTTTGGGTTAGTGCTCCCCAATACGCTCTCGATATCGTTGATCGTATTCAAAAGAGAGCGATTAGGCTTATAAATGACCCGTCCTTAACTTCTCACATACAGTCCCTTGAGGATAGAAGGATGGTTTCAGTTCTTTCTTTGTATTATCGTTATTACAACGGCTATTGTGCTGGAGAATTACATTCTTTGATACCATCTCCGGCTATCTTTGCGAGAAACACTCGGTTCGCTCATTCACATCATCAGTATGCAGTACAAATCTCCACTTGTCGTACCATACAGGCGCAATCCACATTTTTCTACACGGCTTCTAAACTCTGGAATGATCTCCCTAGTTCCTGTTTTCCTCTCACTTATGATATGAGAAAATTTAAGGTAGCTGTTCATAGGCATCTATTGGCAATTCATTATCCCTCTATCCATCCTCCTAAGTGTTCCTGAGTGCTTTAGCACAATAGGCCTTATTTAGTCTGTTCAGGTCCACAATCATAACAATAAAAAAAAACACATTACTACCTCAAATTCAGATTTTGCACTAAATTTGAATACTTAATACTTAATACTTGATACTTGATACTTGATACTTGATACTTGATACTTGATACTTGATACTTGATACTTGATACTTGATACTTGATACTTGATACTTGATACTTGATACTTGATACTTGATACTTGATACTTGATACTTGATACTTGATACTTGATACTTGATCTTGATACTTGATACTGATACTTGATACTTGATACTTGATGAACTTGATACTTGATACTGATATACTTGATACTTGATACTTGATACTTGATACTTGATACTTGATTATCTTGATACTTGATACTTGATACTTGATACTTGATACTTGATACTTGATACTTGATACTTGATACTTGATACTTGATACTTGATACTTGATGAACTTGATACTTGATACTTGATACTTGATACTTGATACTTGATACTTGATACTTGATACTTGATACTTGATACTTGATACTTGATACTTGATACTTGATTGACTTGATACTTGATACTTGATACTTGATACTTGATACTTGATACTGATACTTGATACTTGATACTTGATGACTTGATACTTGATACTGATACTTGATACTTGATACTTGATACTTGATACTTGATGACTTGATACTTGATACTTGATATGACTTGATACTTGATACTTGATACTTGATCTGATACTTGATTGTTGATACGATTGATACTTGATCTTGATACTTGATGACTTGATACTTGATACTTGATGACTTGATACTTGATACTTGATACTTGATACTTGATACTTGATACTTGATACTGATACTTGATACTTGATACTTGATACTTGATACTTGATACTTGATGATACTTGATCTTGATACTTGATACTTGATACGACTTGATACTTGATACTTGATTGATCTTGATACTTGATATGATACTTGATACTTGATACTTGATACTTGATATACTTGATACTTGATACTTGATACTTGATACTTGATATACTTATACTATATTTAATACTTAATACTTAATACTTAATTAAACAGCTTGAAATTCCAGTAAAAGCGCAAGTTCCTAGAACTAGTAAGTTATTACATTTGTTAATAGCTGGAAAAACTGCTTGGTCCACATAACTACCACAAATTCAGGTTTTGCACTAAATTTGAATACTTATTCCGAAACTGAGGCATACGGAATTAGCGAATATTTAAAAGTTTAACAAAAGAAGCATTCAGTGACGATTTTTTTTAGATTCATGATGGTCATTTTTGATAAATACGAAATTGAATTTTCAAAAAGAGGAAATAAAAAATGTTTTAATGTGAATTGCTTATACCGAAATTGGGAATGTGTGCTGATGGACTATAATACGAGAAGTGTGTTTTATGTCACAAGATCCTTAAAGTAATTTTAACAAAAATGAGGCACGTCCCTTCAAACATATTATTCAACAAGTATAAAATTAATACGCAAAACAATATTCCTTGCAATACGCGAAATACAGAATTAAGAAAATTTTTTACCCACTTAAGCTTTGTAGGTACCGGGTGGACCAATAAGCCGATCCTCCGGCTATATCTCAGGAACTGTTTATCGTACAGCTTTGGGAAAAAATTTCTTAATAAAAACGGCCAAGGGAAATCGCTTTCAAGTTTCTAGCTTTACCACTAGAGGGCATAATCTTTATAGAAAAATTGAAAAACAATTTTTTTATAAAATATGTTCAATCATAGTAGGTATTAAATAAGTAAATTAGAATTATGCATAATTTCTGCACAAATTTTGTTAAATACTTTTTCCTCTATTTTTCAAATAAAGGGTGGGGGAGAGTGGGAATGTTTGTATGAATAAATGCCTATAACTTTGGATCAACCTAATTTAACGAAATTATTCTCATTCGAAAGGGCGTAGACGAACCAATTACATCTACTATAAAACAATTGAATTTAGTTTTAATTGTCGTAGATAGTGGGCACTTTCGAATAACAAAAAATTAAAGTTTGTCTGTGTTACAATTTTTAAATGGAAATACCTAATTATTGTAAATTACAACAGAAACTGATAAATTCGTAACAAAATGGCGCAAACCGCAAGTCGATATATTTTGTCTAACTCGAGAGTAAAAAGGCGTAAACATACGTAACTAGTATTGGCTCACTGTGTATTATAATTTAAAATAATATCAGTAAATAATCAGCATTAATTCATAATGAGTGTATCAAATGCCGAATTGTATGATGTGATTGGAATTTATTTCGAATGCCATCAAAATGCCGCTATTGCCTCACGTATACAGGGCTTTTCACAATGAGCGTTAATTAGACGTTTCTGGCAAACCAGACAACGGATCAACCTGCAAATTTGACAGTATGCATAAATTAATATGATCTACACGCCTAAAATATTTTAGATAATGCGGCGTTGCCGCTTCTACTATAAAGTAGCGACTACTTTTTCAAATGGAACGCCCTGTATATAATATCATAATATGATTTCCTATTACTTTGTAAACAACTTCATGTACTATTTCCCTATACCTATCTATTACCGTTTAAGAGATATAAATTAATTTCGTTTTTTTTTTACAAAACGTACTTTTATAAACGCTGATAATCTTGAACTCTCTGGTACTAAGACGAACAAATTCGAAATAGAGTGGAGTGATACCATGAGGATCTTCACTTCGAGTCATATTTTTATTTGCCTCATACAGGGTCTTTAAAAAATGCAGATACTTTGTTCGCATGAAAAAAGGAGGGGAAGTCAATTTTTTCATATGGATCACCCTGTATATTTACACATTTTTCAGCTCTACATCCAATTTTAGATTGACTTTAATCAGGTAATGCTATTTCGATTTCGAACCGTTTTCGAGATAAACTGTTTCAAACAGAAACTGACGTGGTTTCCTTGTATTCATCACTTATTAATTTATGCATACTGTCAAATTTTCAGATTGATCCGTTTTCTGGTTTGCCAGAAACGTCTAATTAACGCTCATCGTGAAAAGCTCTGTATATGTCATAATATATCCTGACAGGAGGCATTAAGGCAAAGAAGTATCTAAAAGAAAGGCAAGAAGATTAAGAGAAACTGGTAGCTTTCATCGCCCTTGTTATAAACGACGTCATGTAAGTGTGACCGAAGATAATGTAATCATTGTTCTTGCTTTAGTTCAACAGAACCCACATATAAGTAGTCGGCAAATCTCGACAGAATTAAAGATACCAAAAACTACCGTTCTAAGGATTTTAACGGCACTTTAATCATTTCATTCATTCCTTAAAAATATTTGTTTTTCTGTTTTTTAGACTGCATCCTTATCATGTAGGTCTCCACCAAGCTTTACATAAAAGGGATTTCGATAGTAGTGCGGGTAGCGTTAATTGACATAATATCCATTATTGGGCTGAAGAAAATCCGCACTGGATGGACGAAGTGCAGCTTCAAAGTAGGTGGAGTCTTCATATTTGGTGTGGTATAGTTGATGGAAAAATCATAGTACCATATTTCTTTGAAGAAACTTTAAATGGCGATGCATATTTAAATTTTTTGGAAAATGAATTGCCTATTTTATTAGAAGATATTTCCTTACAAACAAGAAGAAATCTGATGTTTCAGCATGATGGGTATCGTGCGCACTTTTCCAGGTGAGTTAGAGATTATTTGAATGTAAGATATCCATATAAATGAATTCGAACGGGAAGTATATTTCCATGGCCAGCTAGATCTCCAGACTTAACATGTCTAGACTTTTATCTATGGGGAAGATTGAAGGAGTTGGGCAAAAGATATCGACATACGGTCTGCGCCATTTTGTTACGAATTTAATCACTTTCCGTGGTAATTTACAATACTTAGGTGTTTCCATTTAAAAATTGTAACATAGACAAATTTTAATTTTTGTTATTCGAAAGTGCCCTCTATCTACGACAATTAAAACTAAATGCCATTGTTTTATAGTAGATGTAATTGGTTCATCTGAAAAAATAGAGAAAAAAGTATTTAACAAAATTTGTGCAGAAATTATGCATCATTATAATTTACTTATTTAGTACCTACTATAATTGGACATATTTTATAAAAAAATTATTTTTAAACTTTTCTATAAAGATTGTGCCCTCTAACGATAAAGCTAGAAACTTGAAAGTTATTTCCAGCGATTTCCCTTGGCCGTTTTTACTAAGGAAATTTTTTTCCCAAAACTGCACGATAAACAGTTCCTGAGATATAGCCGGGGTATCGGCTTATTCGGTGATAATTTAATCACTGCATGTTGACTGTCACATGACAGATCGTTTAAAATTGTAGACTTTAAAAAAATATATTTTCTATTAACGTTCATTATATTCTCTTACCAAATATTACACGTATTATGATTAATAATCGATGATAATCATAACACTAGTTGTATTATCCCCGAAAATAATTAGACAGATTCTAGAAAGTTTCTTACAGCAATACGGCTCTCGTGTCTATTTCCAGACGGCAACTGCCCGAAGAAGAAATTTGTCTAGTTATTTTCTAATTTATTCTCTCTCTCGAGTGATATGTGACTGGATTATTGTTTAACTCATACGTTTAATCAAAATACAGAAATAGAGCTACCAGGGTAGTTTGATAAGTACGTGACTTATTGAATAAAACTTATATGTTTCGGCAAATAAGCATTTTATTTCTCATCCTCCTTTTAGCTCTTTAAACTTAGTCTAGCGTTTTTCCAATTTTTTATTCCTTCCAAATAATAGGTTTTCTCGAGGCATTTGTTTCAGTGATGACCTCTTCATTTGACCATAATCTCTTACCGGCCAGTCATTTCTTCAGGTTTCGAAACAGGAAATAGTCGCAAGGGGCTAAATCTGGAGAATATGCCGAATGGGGTGGCTACACACGTATGCACGCATAAATTGTCTTGATGGAACAGCACCTTTTCCTTCGACAAATGCGGTCTTTTATGCTTCGAATCAATATCGAATATGTCCAGAAGCTCTGAGTAATATTCACCGGTGATCGTTTTGCCCATTTCAAGGTAATCGATGTGAATGACACTGCATGCATCCCAAAAATCTGTGGCTGACAGACCTACCTTGGCCTTCTTTTGTGCCCGTTTGCTCTGAAAAACCCACTGTCTTGATTGTTCTTTGGTTTCTAGTGCGTTGTGACAGATCCATGTCTCGTCCATGGCCTGAATATCGCCAAACACTCCTTTGAAGTGGCCCCACGGTTGCACTTATGGTCAAGTGTGAGCAATCGTGGCACCCCTCGCGCGGGAAGGTTTTTTTTGTCCAAATATTTATGTAAAATGTGATGTACTCGCTGAGTTTAAATGTCTGCAGCTCAGCCACCTCACACTTTCATTCTACGATCGTCCAATATCATTTCATGGATTTTATCGACGATTTATGGCGTGACGACCCCTTTTGAGCGACTTAAACAGTCGGTGTCGCTTGTGCTGGTACGATCGCAACGGAGCTCGGTAAACCACTTCATAACCATTGAAATTGATGGTGCAGAGTCCCCATAGTATTTATCAAACCTTTCTTTGGTTTTGGTAATGGTTTTTTTTTACGTAAAGAGAATGCTTAATCAGCACACGAAATTCACTTTTTTCCATTTTCATTAAAATTCACGAGGTTGTGTGCTTTCAATGGCTGTCAAACACAAACTAAATGACGCAGCTTGCTCCAAATTTGACAGTAGGCTATTAATAGATGACAGCTGACGGGATCAGTGTTGCATTTAAAAGTTCTGCGCGCGAAATTAAAAAAATCTGACAGTCAGCATGCGGTGATAAATTTATCACCAATTTGATAGCCTACTCTGCGATTTTGTTTTTTGTATTTTAGCCGATGAAAGTAATAAAAAATGTACCATGTGACATGTGAATTATATTCTCAGTTTAATAATAGCAGGATTAGCTTAAAACAACGTCAAAAAATAATTGAAACTATTTTGGAATTTGTAACAGGTCTGTTAGGATGTATAAGAGCCCTGACAAGGTTACAGACTAAAATAGTGTTGCCATCTACGCCATGTGCGCCATTTTTTTTTCAAATAGAACATTGTACTTGTGAGAGAATAACACAAATTATTTTTTTCCAGGAAAATGGTGAAGCTAGGACGAAACCTGTAGCAAATTTTGTAGCGTTTTGATTGTGCGTTAAAAAACTATACAATCGTTCGAAAATAGAGTATAGGTACAGGTAACGACCTTATAAAAGGTATAATTTTCACATGGGTGATGACATTAAAGGTTACCAAATGTTTTCATTTTCTTACTTGTTATTTTCAAACGTAATGCAACGTATCGGTTGAGATGCTTCATGTTTAAATTATGACATGGCACTATATGCTGAATATATTTTCAAATATCACTAAATCTATTTACAAAAAAGTAAAAACTGGCCAAAAGCTGTTTTCCTTTCTAAAAAAAAAAATTGTGTGTCTACATTACAGAAATACAAACACATAGAATGTTTAGGTATACTTAAAATTATTGTCTGTTTTGGACTCTACAGAAACAAACTTTTACAGTGTTTTTTTACTTTTCAACAATATTCAAATATGTTATACATCTAATTCAATTCGAAACTACTAAGAGTAAAATCTTCAGGGATATTTTTCTTGGCAAGCAATGGATAATGGTGGGACAGCCAAGAAGTTAACGATTAACCCGATAATCTGCAATATACCTACTAACAGATGGCTATAAATTTTAAGTTATTTTTAAATTGCACAGCAATTATTGTCGGTATTAATACAATATATAATTTCTAGTTTTTTTTATTCTTCTCGAACGCCAAGCATCGACTTTATAAGCCCGGCTTGAAAAGGTTTCCATAAATTTGACGACTAACTTTGATAATCTGAAATATCACCATTACTAACAATGTAAAATGGTCAAGTTCCTTTTTAAATTGCACAGCAATGTATTTTCGGATATTGGAATTACGGCTGGATATCGACATTTACAGTTATTTATTCTTTCAAGCCATATCTATCGATTTAATCAATCAACAGCTGTGAAATCAGGTGTTCTTTAATTTCACCAATGACTAATTGACACAGTAATAACATTAAATATGCATATACCTCACTTGTGCATTTTTGATTTTTATGGAATTACGCAATCCATTATCGTTAAAATATATATGAAATTTCGTATTTATGCGAAGAGTGACATATGCGGTGATTCTTTTCGACCGATGTGATGCATGACACAGTGCATAACATTAATAGGTCATTTGTGCACTTGTGCATTTTCTGTTGTGTGTGTATTATTGTGTCTGGATGTGCATGCGTAAGCATGTGCGTATGTGTTCGACGTGTGCTGCATGCGTGTGGTGTGCGTAGTGCACGTGTGCTGATGTCGTGTCGTGTGGTGTCGTGTACATGTGCTGTTGGTGTGCTGCGTACGCGGTGCGTGTGCGTTGACGTGTGCGTGTGCGTGTGCGTGTGCGTGTGCGTGTGCGTGTGCGTGTGCGTGTGCGTGTGTGGTGTGCGTGTGCGTGTGTGGTGTGCGTGTGCGTGTGCGTGGTGCGTGTGGTGTGCGTGTGCGTGTGCGTGTGCGTATTCGTGTGCGTGTGCGTGTGCGTGTGCGTGTGCGTGTGCGTGTGCGTGTGCGTGTGAGTGTGTGTGCGTGTGCGTGTGCGTGTGCGTGTGCGTGCGCGTGTGCGTGTGTGCGTGTGCGTGTGCGTGGTGTGGTGTGCGTGTGCGTGTGTGCTGTGCGTGTGGTGTGCGTGTGTGTGTGTGTGTGTGTGTGTGTGTGTGTGTGTGTGTGTGTGTGTGTGTGTGTGTGTGTGTGTGTGGGTGTGTGTGTGTGTGTGTGTGTGTGTGTGTGTGTGTGTGTGTGTGTGTGTGTGTGTGTGTGTGTGTGTGTGTGTGTGTGTGTGTGTGTGTGTGTGTGTGTGTGTGTGTGTGTGTGTGTGTGTGTGTGTGTGTGTGTGTGTGTGTGTGTGTGTGTGTGTGTGTGTGTGTGTGTGTGTGTGTGTGAGATGAGTGGTGATTTATTTATTTAAATTTGACATAAAATCTTCACATCTAAGAATCTTAACAGTCTAGGGTGAGTATAGTCTTATTCTATTTCGACCAAAATAATGCAAACAATAAATAGGGCATCATTTAAGTTTGAAATTATTGTAGGAGCTACAAGCAATGTTGCACTAGTGATATTATGAAATTATGCGTTAATGAAAAACACTCAAACAAAAATATAAAGGTATTTTTTACAATAGAAAGTAGTATATTTACGTATTACAATACATGTGGTTTACCTGTTGCTCTCATAACTGCTTCTATAGTTCTGTGGGTATCCATACCCCAATTGCCATCCAATTTGATACACATTGTTTAATGTTTAAAAAAATGCACTTTTTCCAGTGTGGTGTTGTTTGTTAAAGTTAATATTATGGAGAAAATTGTAGATTAAATTTTATGCCGAATTTTTTCCCAATTATGCACTTGCTTCTGTTTGCTTTTTTGCAAAACAAAAAATTAAAATAAACTGGTTCAAATGTGAAATATGGTTTCCAGCCCAGATGTATAAAAGACAGGTGAAACTGGTGTGTACAAGCCCAACTGTCAAAATTGTGACATGGTGTGATCACCAGAAGGATACATGGAAGAAGACGCGAAAACCGAACGACCGTAACCAACAATAATGCTAAAGGCATCTACTTTTGATAAGAATATATTAAAGAAGAGGTCCTTGCTATAGCATTAATGGTGATGTACAAATTCCAAAAACTGTTAGAAGTTAATAAGTATATGATGAATTCGGACCTAAATTGTTCTGTTAAAAAATATCTCAGTTCTGGATGATACCTAGGTTAGTCTAATGTGGATTTCCGTTATTCTATTCTACTATTCCGGCATTAGCCAGCAGTTTTAATATCTTAAAATATTTATAATTTCATCTGACTTTGTAAAATAGTTAAAAATTTAATATCTGTTTAATTTTAATGTAATTATTAGAATTAGAATTTTAATTTTTTTATTTATTAGTTTCCCATGAACAAATTATTCACAGAGGTCTAACCAGGAACTCTAGAGAACTTTTGTGCTTCCAGCAAGGCGGTGCCTCATAATTTTCATAGGATTCAAAGGGTTTGTTTTGGTGATCACTGTATATCTTTAGCCTTCAAGCCGGCGTGCGTTTTTTTTAACATGAGCAGGCACGCGTCGTAAATTTTATAACATTATATATACTTACTTTTTTTACCTAATCTTAATTGTTTACGTACCTTTATGGATTGTTCTGGTATATTCTTATAGATTGTGGATAAATAACATGATAGACTGTAAAATAAAATTCAAGAACGTATATAAGAAATTATATTAAAAAAAGTTAATCTTAACAATTAATTCATTTCTTCACTCATATCTGAATTACATTTATTGCACACAATAAGTTTTTCGAAGTGCTTCTTACATGTAAACCTGTTGCACCTGCTGCATTTTATTGAGACGGAAATACTCATACCACAAACACCTTCTTTGGCACTGGATTCAGGAACGTCTATTTGATCAGGTCTTTCTGCATAATTTACTTGCAAAAGTGCAGCTTTATCAGACGAAAGAGATTTTATGTTGGTTCTGCGCATAAGATGTTCTTTCATACAGGCAAAGGACAAATTTTTCAGAAATACTCTTCTGTACTTGATTACATTCGTTAGATTAGCTGTATTATATAATATTTCAGAATTTATTCCAACAATATTCAATAAACTATACAATATTACATAAGGCATCTTTTTGTGATCCGAGAAACGGAATAAGTAGCACACATTTTATCCACGGTGTCTACTCCACCTTTAGTCATATCAACTTTGGTTTACTCGTAACCTTATCGACTTCCTTTTTATCATGTAAAGTAGATAATAGTATTACTGCTTTACCTTTCTTGGGCACAAAAGATGTGATGATTTTATTCGTTTGAAACCCAAACAAACTAGATTTTGATTCACGACTTTTAGAAGTAGTGCACTCCTTGGGTATGACTTTCTTTTTTTTTCATAGTTCGTAATAACGTTAGTCGTTTTTCTAACAAAAAATTAGCAAGTTCGTAACTAGAATAATATTTATCAGTCGTCAAATTTCAATTCGACATTATAATGGAGGCAACAAATATTTTTACAGTTTCTACAGGAATATTTGATAATGCATATGGGCCATACGGTTGCTTTCCGCAAGTAAATTTCAAGTTTTGACGTATAAAAACTTTGGCATCAAACAAAGCATCCTTTTTTATGCCGTATTTTGCCAGTTTACTTGGTATGTGATGTGCTGAATCCATGCACAGCGACCACGAAATGGGTGTAGCATTTCATGATTAATTACGTATTCACTATGATTGCAGCAAGAGTTACAATTAGTTATAAATTTGTCATAAAAAGATAGCAGCTAATTTATCCTGTTCTTGTCCATAAACTCTTGTGGTTTTGTCATCAAATCGGAGACAACGCGCTAGCATTATAGCTCATAACGGCTCGAGCCGGTGCCATTAGTCGCCCATTATTTCCTTTACATTTATTCCAATGAGGTATAACGATCTTAAATATGGCATAAATTCAACTTTATCAGTCGAACGGCAGTCTCTATCTCTTGTATAGTTCTGCTTAGTTCTTAGATCTATAATATAGATGTTTGTAAATGTAACTATTTCATCTACCATAGAGTTGCCAATAACTTTCAAAAAAGCTCCAATTTTAGTTATTATATATTTTGCAGTGGCTTTGAGAGACACTACATCTCTGACAATATTTATTCTTTTGTTTTCTTACCGGAATTTCTTTGATACCACTCGGTTATGCCATCCTTGCCTAAGTAATACTCAACTTTAGTTGATTCTTTTTCGGATTCATCTTGAGATACGCACTGCTCAAATTCTGTATGAAATATTTCTTGTTTACTCAAATCACTAGCACTGTCTACAGCTTTATCTTCGTCGCTATCTTAGCCTTCCGTAAAACGTCTTGCGATTTCTCCTAATTCTGCTTCTATAAGCCACTTTGATAGTTTATAGATAAATAATAAATATATAATGCACACCAATCAAGATAAGTTGATAATACTAGTACAAATGACATAATATTATATATATATATATATATATATATATATATATATAAATATATATATATATATATATATATATATATATATATATATATATATATATATATATATATATATATATATATATATATATATATATATATATATATATATATATATATATAAACCTACATCAAACGCGCGCGTCGTACAGTTCACACTTCAGTCCAGAGTGGCGTGTTGGAATAGAAACTGGATAGACTTACAAGGTTGAGCGTAAAGACGCGGTAAAACGAATTTTAGGAAATTGCCCTCTCGAAGGTTAGGGACATGTTCGAAATGAAATTTATAAACTCAGGTGTGGCAACATACTGCAGTTACAACTCCCTCACTCACTCACTTACCCCCGCGTCCACTCACTCACTCACTCACTCACTCACTCACTCACTCACTCACTCACTCACTCACTCACTCACTCACTCACTCACTCACTCACTCACTCGCTCGCTCACCCACCCACCCCACCACCCACCCACCCGGGGATTATATGTTGAACTCGTGGTAAATGATATGGTTTCCGATGATCCTTATGAAAAGTACACAATACTATTGTTTTTGACGTTCTTAATTGTAGGACCGCTCTTCGAGAACTTAGGCGAGCATGGTTGTCGAATGTTGTCAGTATAACATTTTCTTCTAAGGCTATTCTTGGGCTTTCTTTAAACCAACTCCCGAAAAAGGGGATGAATATTCACAAAAACACGGGCACGTGGTTGCCTCCAATTTGGATATTTTCTTCGATATTCTCTCACGACTGCTACAGCGTTCCCGTTGCAATATCCGTAAATAAAATGTATGTCTGCACACTCAGCATTGTTGAATAAATATGGCATGATTTCGTCTCACGAATTTACAAATTCAAAAAAAAAAAAGTAGGAAATCGAATGGATTCAAACATAATGCTGTCAAAACTTCTAAGGCTACTTGATAATTTCAGTTTGCCTGCACAAGTGTTTAACTGCAAATAAATCAGAAACGGCTTGTTCTATCAAAATTTTACACGAACACATTTTTCTTCTAAATGCCATAGGCGATAGAACAGTTTAATAATTTTTTCAAAAATATCCAGTGGCGCACTCAATATTTCTAGAAAGGGGATATACGTACCCCGTATCTGCGCCAATGGCTTTCTGTTACTATTTTTGACTTATGTAGAAAGGCAGTGTGCAAAATTTGAAAAGGATAACTTATGTCTCTCCTTAGATATTAAATTATAAAGTTTTATATATATATATATATATATATATATATATATATATATATATATATATATATATATTTATATGTCAAAGTTGAAAAATTAAATCACATTTTATTTCATCTTTCGACTGCTTTGAGCTAATTTTATAAAATTTCTTATATGGAGGTTTCTTGGGATGAGATATTCAAATTTATCATCGAATTCGGTGTATTTCTAGAGGCGCTATAAGCGACCGTATTAGATATGTTTAAACCTCTACAACTTTTGTGCTACACTGTGGGCACTTGTTATGGAATAATAGTTTTCCCTACCTTTTCTGCTTAACATACCTTTTTTAAGCAGAAAAGATAGGGAAAACTATTGTTCCATTATAAAAGGGCCTACAGTGTAGCACAAAAAAGTTGTAGCGGTTTAAACATATCCTAATGGTCGCTTGTAGCGCCCTCTAGTCGATGATAAATCTGAATTTCTCATCTCAAGAAACCCCCATATAAGTAATTTTATAAAATTAGCTCAAAGCAGTTGAAAGTATGAAAGAAAATGTGATTTATTTTTGACACCCTGTAGCTTCGTTATTATCAACTTTTGAACTAAAGCAAGTTTAATCAAATCGGCTTATTTTCACGTAAGCAATCTTCATTATCCTTTTGACTGCAATTTAGGGACACGGTATATAGTATATATATATATATATATATATATATATATATATATATATATATATATATGCAGGGTGGTTCACAGGGAATGACATCGAGCGATTTTGAGAAAACTATAATTAGGAAAAATCTGAAAATTTGGTAGTATACTAATTTTGATGGGGGGGCATATGGCTAAAAATTCCGGTTGTACCGGAAGTTGATAGTAACTTGCTTATTTTTAATAGGCCACCCTGTGTATTATTAGATTTTCGGATTCTACGATAAATTTTTAATACATTTCTTTTATAATGGCCTATACCTAAGTGCAGCCGTTTTTGACATTAAACATTTTATGTCAAAAATGACGTTAATAATACAGGGTGCTCAAAAAATAATAATAAAGATAAAATTGAAAAAACTGTCAAAGGTCAATTTTTTCAAACAGAAACCCCCTATTTTTACAATTTTACCAACGAACATTATTTACGGACAATGGGATACAGTTATTACAGTATTATATATATATATATATATATATATATATATATATATATATATATATATATATAGGTGTCCCAATAGTGCGCATTCGGTCGATAGCTCCTTAGCCATTAAAAGTTTAAAGTACAATATAGAACTTTTGATTTTTAAATAGAACACCCTATATATTATTTTATTTTTCGATTCTCCTTGTAATTTTACATCTTTTTTATAAGAATTACTTACAAGCTAAATAATACATTTTTTGAGATATTTGCAAAGTTAACTAAAAACTGACATTTTTATGTAGTAATTCAAGTAGGCGTATCTTAGTTATTTTTAAAGATAAAAAAATAATCTTTGGTATAGAATTTATTCATACATGAGCTTACTTTAATCTATTGTCAAAATTGGATTTCAATATACAGAGTGATCACAAAAATTAATTCAATAACATAAATTTGAAAATGCTGTATCTTAATTTTTTTAATGGCACACCTTATATTTTTTTAATGCCTTGTCTTCGTCTATTAATCGGCTTTCATTTCTGTTAAATATGTTCTATACCTATCTCTAATAATTTCGGAGATATTTAAGTTTGTTCAATTTTTTTCGTTGATAACACTGAAGAAGAGTAAAATTAGTCGGTCAAAGCAAGCTATGAATGCATAAGAAACTAAAAAACATATTAAATTTAATACAAATACTTAAAATTATAATAAGCGATCAATGTGACCACCATTTTGTTGCTGGCAAACATGAAGTCTTAGAATAAACGGGTGATCACAAAAATTAATTCAACAACGTAAATTTCAAAATGCTATGTCTTCATTTTCTTAAATAGCACACCCTATATTTTTTAACGCTTTGTCTTCGTCTATTAGTTGACTTTAATTTTTATTAAATATGTTCTATACCTTATTATAAGTTTTTGATATGAACCAATAAGTTCAAAGGTAAATATGTAATTAAAAATTATTATTAATTTTTAATTACTTATTTACATATACCTATCTCTAATAGTTTCGGAGATATTTAAGTTTGTTAAATTTTTTTCGTTGATAACACTGATAAAGAGTAACATTAGTCGGTCAAAGCAAGCTGTGGATACATAATAAACTAAATAATATTAACTGAAATACATAAATTGTAATTATAATAAATATTGTATGAAACCACCACCTTTAAGGGATATTTGAGATGTTTTTAAACGATTTACCGTAAAATTAAACAATTTAATCAAAAGAGCGTAAAACAAAAGATGACCGAAAACAAATGAAGAAATCAAACTTGTCAAGCAGTGCTAATATTTGTGTAGTATTGTATACTTACTAAATTACAAAATGAATTTATAAGCAAAAATTTCCAAATGCACGACACCCGCAAGTTTCAGCATTTGCAAAATTGAAGAGCGTTTTGAGCAAACAGGCAGTATTCATTACGAAGACAATTTAGAACAAGAAAGAACCGCAATTAACGAAGGTAATGAACATTTAGTTCTTCAATCCGTGATTGAAAATCCTTATGTTTCTTGCCGACAATTGGAATTAGAAGTTTCAAAAACATCAGTTAATAGAATTATAAAAAAATATAATTATCACGCATACCACGTCCAACTTGCACAAGAATTAGACGAGGATGACTTAGTTAATAGATTAAACTTTTACAATTGGGCCATAAATAAAAATTTAGAAAAACCCAACTATTTTACCACGATTTTATTTACTGATGTTTGGGCCGGAATTATTGGGGAAAGAATTATAGGACCATATTTTTTTGAAAACACGGTAGTAGTAATGGGACACCTTCCGCCATCTTGGATTTTGACGTCACTTCCGGTTTTACACACCACGTGGGGGACCGGTTTTTCCACCCTTATTTTTACACGTTTACGTGTAGGACGTGTTTTTTCACCCCTATTTTTGCACAACCACGTGTGAGACCGCATTTTCAACCCTTATTTTTGTATATCTTCGTGTGAGACCGTATCCTTTCTTTTCGAAGGCCCTTTTCAACCCTAATTATTTTTATATGCCCATTAGTGAGACCGTGTTTTCAGCCCTTATTTTTTACACACCCACGTGTGAGACCGTATTTTGAATCCTTTCTTTTTCATCCCTAATTAAAGTTTTTGATTTTTAATGGCATACGTGAAGGACCGTATTTATTACCCTTATTTTGAGATGATGATCTTTAATTATTTTTATTAATTAATTATCCTAGGGAAATTCTTAATCTGATAGCTTTAAGATGATTATGATCTTTAATTATTTTTATTAATTAATTATTTTTAGCCCCTGGGAAATGATGTAAAAGATAGTTCATTTAATTTTGTGTTTTACTATTAACATTTATTAGAACTTGTTTATCAGATATTATTTAAAGAATTGATTAGATAATAATAATTACGTACACATTGACTGTATTTCCCCATTTTATTTTATTAGCGTATTTTTTACCAATGAGATTGTTATTACATTTATTTTAATGCCTATCTACAGGTTGTTTAACATACGAAATTTATTTATACACTGATTACATGTTAACACGTTTCGCCGAAAAGTGCAATTGTATGCGTGCCCCAACATAATGTAACTTATAAGATGATGATCTTAAAGCTGTAACCTGATAGATTACAAGCTTTTATAATAATAATTAAAAAAAATATAAAAATATTATTAGAGTTGATACGCCGTTTTATTTCAAGTAATTGTTTCAATATATATAAAATGTGTAAGTGGACCTGTATTATTTATTGTAATGCACGCACGCACGTACACACGTACGCACGCACGCACGTACACACGTACGCACGCACAAGTTCACACGCTCGCACGTACGCACGCACCCACGTAAGCACACACGTTCGGACGCACGCAAGCTCGCACGTACGCTCGCACGTACGCACGCACGTACGCACGCTCGTACGTACGTACGCACGCTCGCACGTACGCACGCTCACACGTACGCGCGTTCGCACGCCCGTACGTACGATCTCACGCACGCACGTATGCGCGCACACACACACACACACACACACACACACACACACACACGAGAGCGAAAACACGCTAAAGCGAAAACTTGTAAACTTGCAAACATGAAACAAGACGGTGGAGCACCGCTAGGAAAAAAACAGGTTTATTAACAAAACCGAAGGAAAGCTTAACGTTTTGAAAATATATTATTATTATTATAAACAACAATACATCATTATTATTTAATAACATGCTTTATCGGTTTTCTTCTTCTTCTTGAACCGTGAGTCGTCCTCATCATCATCATCATGATTTTGAGATTTTCCCTCCCCCCCCCTACCTTATTGCTCTTCTTTCTCTTCTGTGAACAATCACCATCATCTTGGATGTGAGATACACCCAGCTCAACCACGTCATCGCTTTCATCATTATCTTGAACGGTTATGTTGTAATAGTTTATTAACAAGTCAGTAAAATCTCTAATGTCCGCTGATGTTGGCTCATAAACAGGAGAATACATTATAGTAATGCTCACTCGATGACAGTTACACTTTAAAGAGCGAAACACACGAGAAACGAGAACGCAGCTAGCCTTGGGTCTTGCGTTCGTACGTGCGAGCGTGCGTACGTTCATGCGTACGTGCGAGCGTGCGTGCGTACGTACGAGCGTGCGTACGTGCGTGCGTACGTGCGAGCGTACGTGCGAGCTTGCGTGCGTCCGAACGTGTGTGCTTACGTGGGTGCGAGCATACGTGCGAGCGTGTGAACTTGCGTGCGAGCGTACGTGTGCACGTGCGTGCGTGCGTACGTGTGTACGTGCGTGCGTGCATGCGTGTTTTTTCGTTTGATCCTCGTGCTAAAGCAGTGCTAGTCGATTGTATGTAGTTGTAGGCCCTATTGTGTTGACTAAGAGCTATAATTGGAAGCGTTGCTTGCTATACCCTGCCGTGGAGTTATGTTTAATTAGCTTTTTTTTTGACAGATGTGTTTATTTATGATAAGATCAGGCTTGCATGTAAAGTAATATAGAGGTGAAACTAACTAGCTAATGTGTTTTGCTGCTCCACGTATCACAGTATTGAAGATTCTGTTTATGTATTAGAAAAACGTACTACAGCTTCGAAACAGAGTGCAGGTAAAAATTGAAGAAAGTGAATACGGTACAACTTCGGCGAGCAGACTTAAAGGTTTTAAGTGTGTACAGCATTCCCAGAACAGCGTTGAAACCATTTAATTTAGGACTAACCTCATGTCTATGTAATAATGTCTGATAAAAACTGTCAGGGATTATTAACTACTTTTATAGGTTGTTACAATATAATCGTTCAAGGTGAAGACGATGAGATGGTAGTATCTCAAAATCTCGATGATGGTGATGCTCTCTATGAAATTTCAAAATAAAATAGATTACGTCACTCTTATTTTCAGATTAGAAATTTTTTAAAACGTTTAGTTGACGTTGCTATTAATCCCATCTGATAAAAATCCACAAAGATATATGCGGCAGAAGTGTTGAGATGCTTGAAATCGATCCCCAGCCACAAGAAGAATGTGTTTTCGACTTGTATGTGCTTCTAATCAACTACCCAGACACGCACCTCGACCGTGTGCGATTATCGCAAACACGGATCCTGCAAACAAACCAGACCAGCATTGGACCTCTATCTACATTGACGAGAGTGGTAACAGGGAGTTTTTTGAGTTTCAAGCCTACTTGTTTCTCAAGGTTAACAATTTTCTCAAGGTAGAATGAGTATGCTGTTGTGAAATAAAATTTCGTGTATAGATAAAACATATAGTCTACAAATGGTAATTAATAGAAAACATTTTTTTTAATAACTTTTTTTCTTAGCATAATAAAAATAGACATAAACCAATATACGTCAGCTTAAACTCAAGTGTACATTTTTTATAAAAGTTGCTCGCAAGGCTAACTTCGAGGTAAACTTCGTAACCTATGACTAGCTAACTTCAAGACTAACTTCAAGACCAACTTGTTTCTCATGACTAACAATTTTCTCAATGTGGAATAACCACGAATAAAAACGTCTTATGTAATAGCATTGTCTGCCCCTTACAGATAATTTCTTTGTGTTTAAAACTGTTTCCTTGTTCTGGATGTAGATTTATAAACCTTCATGTTAATTATACTAGTATTTTTGAAATATCATTCGTATATAAGAATAATACAAGGTTTGCTTTAAACGATCTTCATCGTATACTTTAACAGTTAACCTTTTTTCAGATAGTTGATCGTCCCATTAAAATGGAGCGTTAATAGTTTATAGAAGTACGGGTGTAAATAAAAAACACGCTACATAGCGATTGTGTTATAAACTAGTGGAGGTCGTTATTAATTCGTGTATAAGTTGAAGTTATGTAAGTAGAAGGTTACAACCGGTAATTAAAAAGAAAGTGTAATAACACATATTACAACAAATAATACAGGTCCACTTACACATTTTATATATATATTGAAACAATTACTTGAAATAAAACGGCGTATCAACTCTAATAATATTTTTTTTTTAATTATTATTATAAAAGCTTGTAATCTATCAGGTTACAGCTTTAAGATCATCATCTTATAAGTTACATTATGTTGGGGCACGCATACAATTGCACTCTTCGGCGAAACGTGTTAACATGTAATCAGTGTATAAATAAATTTCGTATGTTAAACAACCTGTAGATAGGCATTAAAATAAATGTAATAACAATCTCATTGGTAAAAAATACGCTAATAAAATAAAATGGGGAAATACAGTCAATGTGTACGTAATTATTATTATCTAATCAATTCTTTAAATAATATCTGATAAACAAGTTCTAATAAATGTTAATAGTAAAACACAAAATTAAATGAACTATCTTTTACATCATTTCCCAGGGGCTAAAAATAATTAATTAATAAAAATAATTAAAGATCATAATCATCTTAAAGCTATCAGATTAAGAATTTCCCTAGGATAATTAATTAATAAAAATAATTAAAGATCATCATCTCAAAATAAGGGTAATAAATACGGTCCTTCACGTATGCCATTAAAAATCCAAAACTTTAATTAGGGATGAAACAGAAAGGATTCAAAATACGGTCTCACACGTGGGTGTGTAAAAAATAAGGGTTGAAAACGCGGTCTCACACATGGGCATATAAAAATAATTAGGGTTGAAAAGGGCCTTCGAAAAGAAAGGATACGGTCTCACACGAGGATATATAAAAATAAGGGTTGAAAATGCGGTCTCACACGTGGTTGTGCAAAAATAGGGGTGAAAAAACACGTCCTACACGTAAGCGTGTAAAAATAAGGGTGGAAAAACCGGTCCCCCACGTGGGTGTGTAAAACCGGAAATGACGTCAAAATCCAAGATGGCGGAAGGTGTCCCATTACTACTCACGGTCAATGGAGATTAATTTTTAAACTTCTTGCGCAACAAATTTGAAACTTTTATTGAAGATTTACCTTTACAAACCCTTAGAGAAATGTGGCTACAGTTAGATGGCGCTCCTCCGCATTTTAGCAGAAACGTTAGAAATTATTTTTAATATCCAGTTTCAAAACAAATGGATTGGAAGAGGAGGGCCGATCTCCTGGCCTGCAAGATCGCCTGACTTGACAAAGCTGGACTTTTTTCTTTGGGGTTGGATTAAAGAAAAAGTCTATCAAACTCCTCCAACGACTGTAGATAATATGAAGGCAAGAATTAGAGACGTCATTGAAAATATAAATGTTTCCACGTTACGAAAAGTAAATTTGTCGTTTATTCAAAGACTTCATGTTTGCCAGCAACAAAATGGTGGTCACATTGAACATTTATTATAATTTTAAGTGTTTGTATTTCAGTTAATATGTTTTTTAGTTTCTTATGTGTTCATAGCTTGCTTTGACCGACTAATGTTACTCTTCTTCAGTGTTATCAACGAAAAAAATTGAACAAACTTAAATATCTCCGAAACTATTAGAGATAGGTATAGAACATATTTAACAGAAATGAAAGCCGACTAATAGACGAAGTCAAGGCATTAAGAAAATATAGGGTGTGCCATTAAAAAAAATTAAGGTATAGCATTTTCAAATTTATGTTATTGAATTAATTTTTGTGATCACTCTGTATATTGAAATCCAATTTTGACAATAGATTAAAGTAAGTTCATGTATGAATAAATTCTATACCTAAGATTATTTTTTTATCTATAACTGAGATACGCCTACTTGAATTACTACATAAAAATGTCAGTTTTTAGTTAACTTTGCAAATATCTCAAAAACTAAGATTTAGCTTGTAAGTAATTCTTATAAAAAAGATGTAAAATTATAAGGAGAATCGAAAAATAAAATAATATATAGGGTGTTCTGCTTAATAATCAAAAGTTCTATATTGCACCGCTTTTATATTACACCATGTAGAAACCAAACTATTTTTAGATTATGCAGCTTACAAAAATAGACAACTTTCGTATTTAAACTTATCTTTAATGGCTAAGGAGCTACCGACCGAATACGCACTATTGGGACACCATGTATGTATATATATATATATATATATATATATATATATATATATATATATATAGAAAAAATATGTCAGTTTCGAAAGCTTTATTAATTCAAAATGTTCAAAAACGATATTAATGTCAAATAATCACAAAAGTAAGTGTTTGTAAGTGGGATGAAATATGTAAAAAAATTTAGGCTATAATTTTTATTGATTTATTTTTGTGTCGATGAAATTTCATTTTTCAGAAAGGTGTTATTTTTGAATTGACAGAAAATTTATTAATAGTTTGTTATACAAATTTAGTAAATAAGAAAATGTTTGGGTAATAGATACTTATGTTATAAGGATCATAATAATAATAATCATTATGGTACTAGTCGTGATAAAACGGCGTGTGCCATAATGGTTGTTTATCATCCATATTTCATAAAAAAATTTATATTCCGGCGATTTATATTTAATGAAATTTCTTGTTGCATTTGAGTATATATAATGACAAGTTTTAGTGACGGCAAGTAGATTTCCGCCCAAGTGTAAACGTAGCTTAATTTAAATAATTTGCGTAGCAACTAGGTAACAACGGATTTGTTTGTTTGTATTCTCATGTTATTGTCAAAATTATACATATATTTACTTAAAATTAACCAAATAGTAAAAAATGAACGATTTATCCCAAGGAATAGAAAATTTAGCCCATAGTGCGAATGGTGGCTTAATGCCTGAGAAATCTAAAAGTATTTACGAAAAAACCTATACAAATTATGAATTATGGTGTACTAAGAAGAATGTCCAACATCAGTTTATCGAATTGTAATAATGTTATATTTAATTTTAATCGTTAAATTTTGTTGTTTTCAATAAATGTTTCATATTTTTGCCTACTATAGACATACATTTTTTTCATTATAGTAGGTACTTAGTACTCTAATGAATTCATTATAGGACTCAGTCCAATAAAGTGTCATTTTGGCATTAAAAATGATATCCTTAGTAATTATGACACTTCGAAATATACACTTTTAATGTAACTTTTTTTATTTAGAGCATTTTTATTTTTAATAGCTTCGAATAACTCTAACAAATTTCGCTTATTATTGTGGTTCTCATAATGCAGAATCTTAATTTTACAAAAATTGGTGTTAACGGGCTCTGGTTTGGAGAACTTTGCACTCTAGAGATCCATATTATTTTCAACAGATTAAGTCTCTTAATCGTCAACCGCGTTGGTGTTGGTGGTCTTTTTGGAAAAATTACCAATCAATCTCTCACGGTTTATATTTAATTATTTTTTTGGAATTCTCTCATACTACATAATTATAAAACTTTATTATTATAAATGTTAATAATATTAATTGATACATTTGTTTGTCAAATTTGTAGAATAATACTAAGGATAATGATCTTCCCTCTAATTAATAATGACATTACTTTTATTATGTATTAAACACTCTAATGGCTGTTTACTGTAGGTCGATTAAGTGTTCTTTCGATTGTTAAAAAAGCAGTATGAATATTAAAGATTTCTTTTGGGCTATTAGTTCAACATACCCATTTTCCAAATTTTTTGGGTTAGCTCCGTATAGTGTCAATTTAATTAAAAATGAACGCAAATATGTTTCACTTAAAAAAAATAAAAAATTTAGTGACTGTATAGCTTTGATTGTAATTGTTGTAAACGTTTTATGCATTTGTAAGAATGTTTATTTCTCTACAGCTTCAGTTCTGCCGTGACGGTTTATCAATTATTTATTCAAACTTTGCTCATTATCAATACGTTTGTAAGACAATCACTTGCAAAATTTGCAACTTACCGGTTTAGAAATACTGCTAATGGTGTAATGAACTTAGAAAATTGAACATAATTTCAAATTTTGTTATTACTTACAAGAACACAAGAAAATTTACCAACGCTTTAGGTTTCACGAGGTACATGATAACTATCCTTCTGCTTTTCTGCGTATGTCAATTTGCCAACAATTCTGTATATAGTCTTATAATACAGTATGTTAGTACATTTCTTAGCAATGATCGTTTTATTTTGTTACTTCTTTTTGTTGTCGAAATAAAAAAAAAGGCACGTTTTTATGAATCGCTACCTACAGAAAACATAGAAAAATGTAATAATTCATCTGAAAAACTCTAAGTTATTGTCCAATTTACTACGGATTATTGGCGATTTAAAATTAATTATAGGACTAGAAGTTTTAGCGAAAATAGCGAGCGTTAGAGCCGTTGCGTTACTAGCAATGTCTCATCTTTTGAATATGTTCACACATGCTACTTTTTGGGGGAAAATTGTGGGAAATTTATTTTCAATTATATAGATTGCAACTACTGTAACTAAAGTTATTATTATTGTAAACCAATTAAACCAAATAAAACATCATGTAACTTGATAATTTGCATTTTGTCACATTAACATTTTATATTTTATTAAAGAAGCCAATTCATATTTTTAGTCTGAATATCTGAAAATTTAAGTATATCAGAGAATAGCTATTTATATAGCAAGTTGCAAAATAAACGTGTTATTTGGATTTGATCACAAGCGTAGCGAGTTGTGAAACACATCGTATGCGAAATGAAGCAATTTTGCGCAGTGTTTTATACAAAATTTGTAATTTAGTCATTGTAGAAAGAAAACTATCACATTCGATACGTTTGAAATTCATTTCAATTAAAATAAAATATAAAAATGTTATTGTTACTTACAATAATGTTCAAAATTGTACCTTAATTTTCATAACAATTAAGTATAATTTTGAATAAAAATGATCAATCGTTAACGTTCCTTAAAAATTCAAATCCCGCTTTATCGTGGGTGGGTGGGTGAGTGAGTAAGTGAGTGAGTATTGACAAATACTGAATTGATCATAGTTTAAATTCAAAGATGGCATAGTATTGTATAGCATATAATATTTATTTATTTTCTACTATTTGATACATCTCTGTGCCTTGCCTGATAAAACAAGGGATTGTGACCAATTAAGAGATGATATACTTTAAATAATATGAAGTAGGCTTAAGACTATAGATTATGATGCCAGCGCTTAAAAACTTACGGCAAAATACTTATTTACATTGTAATCATAATGCTTGATCAGGAAGTGTATTAATACTTGTTTCGATTATCACAGTTACACTGTGCTTAATGTACTGGGTGTTTTAGAGGAATCGTGATAACTACTTTGCATTGTAAAGAGGAGAAAGTTTTCAAGTCGGTGCTTCACACTATTGATGCGTGTAGAGAATTTAAAAGGGTAACTAGAATTACAGAATTTTTGTTTATTGTTAGTTCAGAAATTATTCATTCGAAATAACATATGTATATGAAATGGCCTATTTTGAAATGATTAAAGACTTCATCTTACTTATACATGTCAATAATAATGTATTTATTTAAAGTGATATGGCAAGACAAAATGGAATATAAGCAAACGTTAATTTCTTGTATAATTTAGGATGACTACTGGTCCGCACATACACATAAGTACGAAAGATCTGGGTATAAAATGACCGGGTTATAAATGGATTCTTAAAATGATATAAAATTGGAATCTATTTTTCCTCGTAAAACAAAACTTTTTTCACATGAAAACAGTTTCTATAAATCAATTTCTTAAAGCTAATTAAACCCTTACTCAGTAGATGACTCACTCATATACCTATTAAATAACAGAAATTAAACTATTAATTGATCTTTAAAATTAATAAACTAAATATATTAGTTCATATCCACAGTTATGATAGATGTCTTATGAAACTAGAGAAACTTCACGATAGTAGTGGATTTGGGACTTCGTGCCAGCCGGAGAGCTAAACCTCCGTTGTTAGTTTGACGCGTCGTGCTTATATATACCGCTTCTCATGTTTTATAAGTACAATTATTGTATAAAATGGTTGAATATTACGTTAAAATAACTACAATAATGCTAATAAACAACGTAAAAATCTTTAAAGGTTGCTTAGTTCAGTAGTATTTAATTTGTTCTAATAGTAATTAGTGTGTAAAGTGTTTCTATGTTAGTAAACTAATATTTTGTTGTGTTTAACATTGATAGTAGCGCTAAGTTATTACTTTTAAACATTCATTACAAGTGCTGTTGTTTAAGTAACTATAACAATAGCGGCGAATATATTTCTGTATTTTTCTTATAAAAAAAACAATGGGTTGATGCAATTTATAGAGACGGGTGATGTGTGAACCACTTAACTATTTTCATATTACACATTTCTTTATACAACGTCAATTTTATACTCATATATTACGTTAAACTATATTGTGCTACACCGTAAGTCTGTATAACCACATCCAGTGAAGGGCTCACCATGATGACGTCACAATTCTCGGCTCGCGGTCTCAATCCTCATTCGTGCCCCTATAATTCGTAATTCGGAATAATGTATTTAAGAAGACATAATATTAAATATTTTAACCTTAATCAAATTTATATAATTAGTACTGTGCCTAAAACTACTTCCAGTCTTGGATACGGTACTCAATTACTAAGTGCTTTCCTCAAATTTCAACGAAACAATTTGTCAAAATATTTATTAGTGCGCTACGATTTACTTACATCACCATTCACTATATCCTCACTAGCTAACCTGACACCATTCTAAGTATTATGAAACGGATTTTATGCCCGATATAGCCTTTATGACGTAAAGTAGTAAGTTTAGCTTAAATTTATTAGTGGTGTTTGAGTTGAACAAATGTGGTATGTGAGAGTGTTATGTGCGTACAGGTGTGTGTGTGTGTGTGTGTGTGTTGTGTGTGGTGTGTGTGTATGTGTGTGGTGTGTGTGTGTGTTGTGTGTGAGTGGTGTGGTGTTGGTGTGTGTGTGTGGTGTGTGTGTGTGTGTGGGTGGTGTGTGTGTGTGTGTGTGGTGTGGTGTGTGTGTGTGTGTGTGTGTGTGTGTGGTGTGTGGTGTGGTGTGTGGTGTGTGGTGTGTGGTGTGTGTGTGTGTGTGTGTGTGGTGTGTGGTGTGTGGTGTGTGGGTGTGGTGTGTGGTGTGTGGGTGGTGTGTGTGTGTGGTATGGTGGTGTGTTGTGTGTGGTGTGTGTTGGTGTGGGTGTGGTGGTGTGTGGTGTGTGGTGTTGTGTTGGTGTGTGTGTGGTGTGGTTGTGTGTGTGTGTGGTGGTGTGGTGTGTGTGTTGTGTGTGGTGTGTGTGTGTGGTGTGTGTGTGTGTGGTGTGTGGTGTGTGTGTGTGTGTGTGTGTGTGTGGTGTGTGTGTGTGGTGTGTGTGTGTGTGTGTGTGTGTGTGTGTGGTGTGTGGTGTTGTGTGTGTGTGTGTGTGGTGTGGTGTGTGGTGTGTGTGTGTGTTGTGTGTGTGTGTGGTGTGTGTGTGTGTGGTGTTGTGGTGTGTGGTGTGTGGGTGTGTGTGTGGTGTGTTTGGTGTGTGGTGTTGTGGTGTGTGGTGTGTGGTGTTTTGTGTTGGTGTGTGGTGTTGTGTGTGGTGTGTGGTGTGTGTTGGTTGTGGTGTGTGGTGTGTTGGTGTGTGTGTATGTGTGGTGTGTATGTGTGTATGTATTGTGTGTAAGTAATAGAATTATTTGTTTCGTTCCAGTAGTTCTGCTACTAGTTCTATATAGTACTTCCTGAGTTATAAAGAAAAAATTAAGTATGAAAGCGATCCGATTGCGTATTAAAAAGTTGCAGGACTTTGTTCGAAATTCGGCCAAAAGTTCTTTTTTGAGAGTTCCGGTAGTTCTGGAAGGAGTTCTAGGTGGTACTCTTAGGGTTCTAACTATTGCCGACGTAAGTGATCCGATCGAGCATTAAAAAAGGTTATTCGACCTGCAATTATATTGATTTTGAAGTTTGGATAAGTTCAAACAAAATTTTTTTCTAAACTACATTGATCTGGCACGAGTTCGAGATGGTATTGGCCAAGCTCTAAAGGAACCATTAAGGACGAAGGCGATCCGATCGTCTATTAAAAAGTTATAAAACGTTAATCAACATTGGTTCAAAGTTTTTCCGTGCCTTTTCGAAAAATTCTTGTCCAAGCTTACATTAAGAAAAAATGCTGTTACAATGAGGAACTCTTTATTATGTGTGGAAATGTAATAACTAATCTTCAGAATTATTCGATCTCAAAATCGATTTTCCAAATTTTTTTGCAATTTTTTGCGAAATCAGTTTATTTTAATTTATTAGGAACTCCAATACATACAAAAGTAAAGTAAATGAATGTTTGACCTTAGGATCGAATATGAATTCTCAGACCAAAATTTGGAACCATTAATCGCCGTAACTTTTTAAACCTTTAATAGAAAACTGGAAAAGTTCAAAACAAAGCTGAAACTCTAAAGTATTGTTTTTGAATGTAGAGAAGGGGTATTTTAGTAAAATTCACACTTAACATATCATTACCTTACCGAGCTAACAAACTATGTTCAGCAAATTTTGTAAATGTGAAAAGTTCAGTTTGTGCACATTTTGTGCGAGACCCTAAAATATATTTAAAATAATGTTAATAGAAGCAAATTACACTTTGAAGTTACAGTAAAGAGAAAAAAAGAGTAAAGTTTTTTTATACACGTTTATTGACCAAATACCATGACATATTTAATCGTGTAATTTATAACTTGGTCGTTACAAAAACTAATAAATATTGCATTACTCAATGGAAGTATTTGGAAACCAATTTCATTTCATCTAATTAAATATGCTATTGACTTGTTTGAGTAAGTGAGTCATACATACTCGACGTCCATGCTACAATGACTGTTCAAACAAAAGATTTATTTTGGGCAATTAATTCTATACACTTATTTTCCAAATTTTCCGGTTTAGCCCCATACAGTGTCAATCTTATAAAAAATGGACGAAAATATGTCTCACTGAAGAGAGACAAATTATTTAGTGATTGTATAGCTTTAACATTAGTTATTACAACCGTGATATGTATTTGTATTAATATTTATTTTGCAAACTACGATTTTAGCTCCGTGGAGAACGTTTCACAGTCCTTTACGCATATGTTGCTAATATTAAACACATTTCTTAGATTATCATTTGCAAGATTTCAAACTTATCGATTCACAAGTAGCACCAACGCTATTATGGATTTCGATAAAAGATTGGAAAGAATTTCGAATTTGAAGATAAGTTACAGCTATACAAGGAAAGTTACTAACGTAATTTTCTTTACTAGATACTTAATAAGTTTGTCACTACTTTACCTCATTCGCTGTTATAGTAACAATTCTGTGTATAGTCTTATTATACAGTACATCAGCACATTTCTTAGTAACGACCGTTTCATTTTGTTAATAGTTTACCTAATGGAAATTAAACGAAGACATATTTTTATGAATCGATACTTAACAAAAGCAGAGAATAATTTATCCAAACAACTCAAAAATTCTAAAATGCTACATGACGGACTCTTATACGTTAGTAATTACTTAAAATTAATATTAGCATTAGAAATATTATCAAAAGTGATTGGTGGTGGATCCGTTACTTTACTTGCGAGTTCTCAGTTTATGAAAACAGATACTTACGCAACTATTTGGGAACAGATTACCACAAATTTGTTTTCAATTGTGTGGGCATCAACTATTATAACTGAATTAGTTCTACTTGTAAACCAATTACATCAAATACAATATCAGGTACGTTCAAATGAAAACGTTATTTTATAGCAACAAAAAAGTTAATTTTTATAATGATGTGCTTTAGTGTCTTCCAAAAATTAAAAAGACACTTCATGAAAGTGCAAATTTCCACGATTTTCATTCATGGTTAAAATAGTTTATATTTTAGTTTGAAAACGTGTATTTTTATTTTTATTAAAATATTTAAACGTTTTAATAGCAGTTACTGCGACCGTGCTCGGTAAGATAGAATTAACAAAATAATGACAGCCAATTATAAGGTATGACAACGCAAAGGAAAAGCCTGCTATAGTAATCATTTGAATGAAAAATCTACTACTGAATGTTAACGTTAGTATAAGGATAAATAACGAAATGTTTAATAAATTAAATACCTCTCTAACCCGCCACCTTTGGGACTGGGGGTATGGTCAGAACGCAAAAAATGTCGGATTATCAGAAAAAAGTCATTACTGTATTTAATCACGTCATATAAAAATACATTACTGTATTTACAGTAAAATAAACAATCTCTGAATTCAAAAATGACAGTGTTGTTCTTTAAGTAAACACTGCAATAAATCACACAAAATCTGTTATTATTATTGAAAAGGATCAATACAAACTGTATGTATCACATTTACTGTACAGGGAGGTTGAAACTCGATGCCTGGACCTTATTGTGCGAAAATGGGAGAAGATAATTAAAATCTGATTGAGGGATCCTAAATGGTTTATATTAGTCTATAATTTGCACCAAAAAATTAATTTGGCCAAATTTTAGAAATTGAGATTATGTTTTGTCCAAAAATACATTTTTCCTAGAAAATTTTATTTTTTTTAATTATTTTTTTTTTCTTTAAAATGTAGTGCGTCGACTGCTAAGGTCATTGGCACTATTCCCAATATTATTTTCCATTTTTCGTTAACCAGCTGTCGTTATTAATTCGACCCTATAGTTTCCGAAGCTAATGTTAAATTTTGTTAAAAATATTTATCGCGCGCATGAAAGTAATGCTGGCTTTAATTTTGGTCGTGTCCGTAAGGTTATCCCTTTTATTATCAGACAGACCCAGACGTTGTCGTATTTCACTATAGCCATCGCATTGGCACAGAAAGTGGGCTACGGTCAAGCGTTCACCGCAATGATGACATCTAGGGGGTTCTTGGCCCTCAAGCAGATGGGCGTGAGTAACAGCCGTATGACCAATTCTTAATCGATGCAGCTTAACCTGCTCAGCCCTTGAAAGTTGGAACGGTGGTCTCCATCTGTTTGTTGTGTTTTAATAGAGCTTAATTCGTTATTGACCCTACCCCATTCCCATGCCCAAACATCATAGCAAAGCGATTTTACGTGCCTTTTAACGTCGAGGTGTTTATGTATGTTTACCTCGACGGTATCTCGATCCGCCGCTTGCCGAGCAGCTCGATCGGCTAACTCGTTTCCCTTTATGCCTGCGTGACTAGGTAACCAAATGAAGGTTATTCGTTTCCCTATGTCGCAAAGGTGTTTGGTTAAGGAAGTTATGCTTTGTATTAGGGGATCATCAGAGAAAGGATCAGAGATACCTTGAAGGACACTGAGTGAATCAGTGGCTATAATGAACCTATGCGTGTCGGATTTTAAATCGCAATATCGCAGACTCTGCCAGATTGCGTATGACTCCGCAGTATAAATGGACGCGTGCCTAGGAAGGGTCCATACGTGAGCAACGTCGCCCACGACAAATGATGATCCAACTCCAGAATTGGTTTTGGACCCATCTGTGTATATGTGTATTGCCCCTGGGTATTCGCTAAGGATTTCCCGAAAGTTATAGGAGATCAGAATTGCGGAGTCCTTATCTTTAATAAATACCGTGAGATCATAACGAATATTACTTTCTGAATTTAGCCATGGAGCAATTTCTGCTGTACCGATGGGTAACATTTCCGGTAACGGAAACTGCAGAATTTCGAGCAATTCTTGTGCTCTCACGCATGCCGGTCTCGTAATGCTTTGCCGATCTCTGTATATGTTGAGGTTCTGACCCATAAGAGGGTAGTTCGGATGTCTTGGTTGTGCCCTAACTCCAATCATATAACTTAGGAGTAATGTTTGAAACCGTACTGCTAAAGCTTGTTGGAAAGGCTCCTATAGAATGTCTAAGCCCCGCATGGTGTATAGGGTCCAAACGCTTCAGTAAAGATTTCCGGGCGGAACCATATACCACGCAGCCGTATTCAATCCTAGACAATACCAAAGACCGATATACTCGTAGTAGAACATCAGGGTCATTTAGTATTCGCTAAACATTTGACGACATTTAAGGCTAATTTACATTTAATTATAAGCTTTTGAACATGTTCGTGCCAGGAAAGTTTAGCATCAAATATTAACCTCAAGAACTTCGCTGAGCTTTTACACCGTATCGGATTGCCGTTTATATACAGAAGAGGGTCGTAATGAGGCCTTCGAAGTCTGCAGAAGTGTACGCAGTACGTTTTGTCTCTAGAAAACGTATAGCCGCTTGCTTCTGCATTTAAAACAACACGGTTTATTGCGTCCTGTAACTTTCGACTGACGGGTCCGATCGTGGGTCCAGAATGAAAGATGGTAAGATCGTCTACATATAAACATTTTCCAACAGTAGCATCAACAGACGACGTTAGGTCGTTAATGGCAACTGCAAAAAGGATTACGCTTAGCGTGGATCCCTGTGGCACACCATTTTCTAGTATCCTAATAGTTGATAGGGAATTTCCCACTCGAACTCTAAACGTGCGATTGTTCATAAAGGACGATATAAATAACGGTAGATTGCCACGTATTCCCCAATTATATAATTTTCGCAGAATGCCATATCGCCAAGTCATGTCGTAGGCCTTATCGAGATCGAAAAAGACCGCAACTGTATGCTGTCTCTGCTGGAACGAGTTTTGAATTGCATTTTCCAGGTACACAAGTTGATCCGTCGTCGCCCGATGCTTTCGAAATCCTGCCTGGTTCGGAACTATTAGCTCTTTAGATTCAAGTAACCACCTTAATCTGTTACTGACCATTTTCTCCAAAATTTTACCCAAACAACAAGTAAGGCTGACAGGCCTATACCTAGAGGGAGCTAGGGGGTCTTTGCCTTCCTTTAGGATAGGGACAATAACGGCCGTCTTCCACTGACTTGGGTAAGTATGGTTCGTCCAGATTTTGTTAAATATTGTCAGCAAGAGAGATTTAAATGCAGGGGTTAGATGCTGAATCATCTCGTAGTTTATTGTATCCAGACCAGGAGCCGATGCGTTTGAGTGATTTATAACGTACTCTAATTCGAACATTGAGAAAAGTACGTTATAGTCGCAGGATTCGGGCGTGCTGAAATCGAGAACCAATTCTTGTTGAGACTTCTGAACTAGAAAAGTTTGTTCATAGTTTTGTGTGCTACTTGTAGTTTCGAATCGTGATGCCAACGATTCCACCATCTCTAACGGATTAGCAGTGAGAGAGCCGTCGTTTTGTCGCAACTGTGTAGGATACGAAGTGCTTTTAGTACCGGATATAGCTTTAATTTTCTGCCACACTTCTTTAGTGTTTGCAGTTGTAGATAGGGAAGAGACATATTCGCTCCAAGACGATCTCTTACTTTGCAAGGTGATACGACGGGCTTGGGCTCTTGCTCTTTTGAACGCAATCAGATTTTCTTCTAGTGGATGCCTACGAAATCTGTTAAAAGCTCTCTTTTTTATTCTCAATTGCTTCTTTAACTTGAGAATTCCACCAAGGAGCCGTACGTTTCAATGGTACATTGCTAGTTAACGGCATTGTTTCTTGGGCTGCTTGTAAGATAGCGTTGGTAAAGTCATCGACGTTCTGTTCCAAGTTATCAACAATATTGGGAAGAGAGAGGCGTTGTTTAAAGATTTCCCAATCCGCTTTGGCCGTAATCCATCGGCGAGGTTGAGTTTTTTGTGCCTTTGGATTGTTCGTAGAAATGATGATAGGAAAGTGATCGCTACCATAAAGGTGGTCGGCGACTACCCAACTGAGTCGCGAAGCTAGCCCAGCCGAGGAGATCGATAAATCTATGGCAGAAAAACTTCTGGACCTTGCACTGAAATGAGTTGGGGCGCCGGTATTAAGTAACACCAAATTATCCCTATCCAAGAGTTGTTCGATTTGATGACCGTGTGCGTTTCTTTGCGTTAATCCCCAGAGAGGGTTGTGCGAATTGAAATCACCCACCAGTATAAAAGGAGCCTGTAGTTGAAATACAATTTCTTCTATGTCTCTGATTTGCCAATTGGCATTAGGAAGGTAAATACTGCAAATAGTGATGGACATAGGTATTGAGATACGAATAGCTACAGCCTGTAGCGCTGTATTCAGCTGGAGTTCTGTAAATTGTATTTCGTTTCTAACTATCACTGCGACTCCTCCACTCGCTCTTACATTAGGATCTGCATCTTTCCTTATCGTAGTGTAACCCTTTAGTGAATATGGCTGACCAGGTCTAAAATGCGTTTCTTGTAAACAAACGCACATCGGCTCGGTCTCAGAGAGTAGAAGTTTTAATTCACAATAATGATGGATACACCCATTACAATTCCACTGCACTATATTGTTTGTTTGAGAATTGAATGTGGAAAGATATAATATGGTAGTACTCTCTGAACAAATAAAAATAAATAAATAAATGTATATAAATAAAATATACAGACATTAAAAACGTGTTAAAAGTGTATATAGACACACTTAAAGATAAAAATAAATAAATAAATAAAATGAGATATTTAGACGAACAACAAACAAAAAATGTATACGTAAGTATAAAATATCACAGAAACAAACAAAAAATGTATACGTAAGTATAAAATATCACAGATAATTATCACAGGTTAGGTTTATCACAGAAATATATCACTTACTGTCTTTTCTGGGCCCTCTTGGTTTACCCTTAATCCAACCTTTCTTTTCTTCGTTGCCTCTTTTAAAACAGCTTCGTCAATTGACTCCAAGTTGGACCGTACCGAATGTGTAGGCGACGTGGTAACAGACGAAGACGCTTCAATTCTTTTCCGTTTTTCGTTTACGGTTTCCACGTCCATTGTGCTTGATTTTGCCTCATCAGCAGGAATTAAGGGCGCTGAGGGCCGAACAAAGTTTATAGATTCTGCAAAGCGATCTGTGGACTGAAATTCTAGAGCAGATATCGAAAGATTTTTAGGTTGGTCAGTAATGGAGGCCTTAACTTGCTGTAGAGCTTGCTTTAGATCACCTATTTCTTCTGTGACCAGCTTGCTTATTTCTGGAAGAATGGCTTTAACAATGGATTCGACGTTAACAACATTGTCTACTTTGGGTGCAGTTACGGAAGCGTAAGATTGTGTAAACATCTGTGGTCTAATTCGCATTAATTCGACCTTTGCTTCGCCATAATTAATTCTCTTCTCTGTTCTAATTCGTTGAATTTCGGTTTCACGCTTGTATATCGGGCAGTTGGTGGAACGTGCCGAATGTCCTCCTTGGCAGTTAATGCAAACCATGGGAAGGTCACACGGTTGACCATCATGGATAGCTTTGCCGCATATACAGGCTTGAATCTGTCGGCAATTAGTTGATGTATGCCCGAATTTTTGGCAACGAAAACATCTTAACGGTTGGGGTTGACGCACAGGCAGATTATAAAACGCAATATTGACCTTCTCGGGTAGGTAGGTAGCGGCGAACGTTAAAAGAAATGAAGCCGTTCCTATTACACTACCATCTCTTCGTGTCGTCATCTGTTTTACTTCTACTACACCAGCAGGTGCCAGTTCTTCCTTAATTTCGTCTACTGTACAATTCAACAGATGAGAGCATGTAATTACGCCTTTAGAATAGTTTAAAGTACCATGGGGATACGTAGTAACACTATAACCAATAAATTCTTTTAAATTTAGCAGCGTATTTGTTTGTCGATCGGTGAAAGTTTCTAATAATAAACCTTCCTTTGTTTTGTTTACTGAACGAACTTTCCCCACAACCTCTTTAATACCACGAGCAATTAGAAAAGGGTTAACCTTCAAAAAATCGCTGTCTAAGCGTTTGACTAAGATAAATCTTGGCAGAGATGCCTTAAAAATTCCGGGATTTGAACCAACGGGCCCAATGTTTCTTTTGTTAACACCCAACGGGGTATTATGTAAATTTGAGAATGTTTTAGATGTATCCTCGACCATCACCATAGAGTTTGCCTGTTCGTCGCCGGGTCGTTTATCCTTGTCGGTAGTTATTTCTGGGGAAACTACCAAACCCCTGTTAATAACGGGTAAATTATCCATATGAAAAAAACCACTTTCATTTTCCAAGCTCCCCACCCTCCACGGAGCCTCAAATGGGACGACAACATCGTGAACCGATGTGAACGCCAGGGATACTTGAAAAGTATAGCCTCCCGAGTTGAGATTTAGCGAGCGCTATTCTACCTCGCAAAGACTTGCCAACGTCGACTCGAAGAAGGAAGATATAGAGAGAGGAAGAAGAAAAACAAAAGAAGACCGAAGAGTAGGTATGAAAAAGAGAAACGATAGAAAGAAGTAGGAGGCCAAAGAGCCGACAAGCCGATTGATCCCCCCTGGCTAGGAGGGGACCGCCCGACTACAGGGAAGCCAGGGCCAAAGCAGCGTGTTGGGTGGACACTCCACACCCTCAACTGCCAGGATCCCCTTTTCCCCCTTACGGGACGCCACGCACGGCAGACGCGTGGGTCCATAGATCGCCTCTTACGATCGCCAGGACGGGAGTGAGCTAATTCTCCCCCCGAGCTCACACGGGACAGAAAACAATAGACAAAGACCAAGACAACCAAGAAAAAACGAAGACGAACGACATGCGACCAGCGTTAGCGTTACCCGGGAAGTACCACGTGGAGATGCTGGTTCGACTTTACTTATTATTATTATTATTACTATTATTATTATTATTATTATTATTATTATTATTATTATTATTATTATTGTTTTTATCAGTTAATAGTTTGATGCTCGTAACGAATAGACGTGTTTAACGCGCTCTTCAATTTTTAAAGTTTATTGTACTTAGTGCTTATAGTGTGCACTTAAAAATTATATAGTAGTTGGTCGTAAAATAATTTAAGAAATTACTTTTAAAAATGAAGTGTAATCAGTGTAACAAGGTAATGAATAGCGATGAGGTTAAATGCCACGGTTGTAGTTCATACTATCAATATTCATGCTCGATTTCGGAAAGTACGCTTCGAGGCAAATCGAAATCCGCTAAAGATGTAACATATGTCGAAATAAACAGTATAGTGATCCTGAATCATTATCATCTGATACAGCACGTAACACTAATTGTGAAATAGAAGAAACAAATCTAGAGACCAATCCAGAATTAAAGCAATTTTTTTAGAGCCACTGTCAGAAAAAATAGCTAAAATTGGTGATCTAGTTCTAGAGGGTACTATTAAGCAGTTCGCGATTGAAAATAAAAACCTTAAAGAGGAAATTATATCATTACGGCAAGTGTTGGAACATAGAAACGCGCAAATTGAAACGTTATCAATTCATATAAGTAATGTGGAACAATACCAACGTCTTAAGTTTATTGAAATTCACGGGGTCGATGCCAATAAAGATACCTCCCCTCAAGATAAATTAAAAATTATCTTTGATAAAATAGGTTGTCCGAATGAGGAGTATAAATCTGTTACCCAAGTAAGCTTAAAAAATAGTAACATCCTGTTGATAAAATTGACAAGTGTAGACTCCAAAATCAAAGTACTACAAACCGGTAGGTTATGGTGGCGTGGGTTATCAGAAGACAACAAAAAATGCATTAATCGCTACTACTTCAATGAAGACCTTTCAGTTGAAAAGCGGTTGTTATTCCAAGAAGTACGTAAAAAAGCGCACCAGTTAATGTATAAATATGTGTGGATAAAGAACGGTCGCATATGGGTAAAAAAGAGTGATAATGCGAAACCAGAAAGTATAAACACCTTACACGATTTGAGTTAATTAGTTATCTAACACACATATTTTATTTTAAATATCATCTGTATTATTAAGAAAGAATTTTATTTTTGTTTATAAACACAATATCAATCTAGTTAAATAGCAGAACATTATTTTCATTTTACATGACATCTATTTTTTCAATACACACTTTAGTTTTTTTTTTGTGGTTTTTCGATTTAGAACTTTACATTTCTTTTAACTATTTAAAATATTTATGTAAAAATGGACTTCGACATATAGTTACTTAAACATAATTTTTATTTTATAATTGATGTTATTAAAGAATAATTTGGTGAAATACGATAAATTGGCATTGAAAATTAATTGCTCAATATATGAATGGTATACGACGATTATTATCAAATAAGTTTGCGAAATACGGTTAAAGGACGTTAAAATGTGTGATGAGTAATGGTGATGGAATGGTTAAATTTGGATTTAATTAAAAAATGGATTTGGATAACATATAATACGGAAATTGCTAAATGGTTTGGACAATGGTAACTGCAACAAAACATATACTAAATATAGATTTTGGATGGACAATTGTACATTAGAAAACGGATCATATTAAAAAAAAAATTTATGAAAAAAAAACAGAAGAAGATGGTGCATGATATGGTTATAGCTATTGGAAATATAAAAATGGATTACAAAAATATTCAAGGAGATAATTTGGGTAATGGCAGAAAATAAATATATGGACAACTGTTTGTACTAAGGAAATAATGATTAATGGATAACGAAGAATGGAATTAGTTGCTATAGTATACGGCGTCATAAAGATTTATTGCAATAGAATGGAATTGTAGATAAATGTATTGTACATAGATATGGGAACCAACTGTCAAGTCTACTAGAACTTTGTGGGACCCTTGAATTGTAAATATTAATGAAATAAACCAATTCAATGCAATTCAATTCAATTATTATTTTATTATTATTATTATTATTATTATTATTATTATTATTATTATTATTATATTTGTGGGATTTTGATACGTTTACACTCGACAAACACAGTAACATACAGTAAAAATTTACCTAAAACTAAAATCACAAAATGCATTTGTTGAATAGAATGCATTATTAAGTAAGAGACCCTTAATTTTTTGCTTAAAAATATTCAATGGGAGCGATTTGAGATCAGACGGTAGTACGTTAAAGAATTTTATACAATAGTAATTTAACAAATATCTTGATTTATGTATTCTAATACTATGATGGTACATGGTAGTTCTATTTCTGGTGTTACAATTATGTGTTTGGTCATGATATTTATATTTGTTTTTATTTTTGTAAATGTAGATCAGGCAGTAATAAATATATAAGCAAGGCAGTGTAAGTATATTTAAAGAAGTGAAATATGTTCTGCAATCATCTCTATAGTTAATATTAGCAAATATTCTAACTGCACGACGTTGAAATGAGAATAGTCTAGACGCATGTGGAGAATGGCTCCATGCTAGGATTGCATACAAAGTTGTATTGAAACCGTATTTATATGTTCGTGCCATTTTAAAGAACAGTCTAATTTGACACCCAGAAACCTAATATTTGTATTAGTACAATCGTTTTTTTGTATCAGTTTGGAAGTCGCAAATATTTTCTGAGTTTTAGAATGATTTAAGGATAACTCGTTCGCAGTGAAGCAGCTTGATACCGATGTTAACGTATTTTGATCCATTTTAGCCAATTCGATTGCAGAATCAGACTTATTTATGACGGTAGTATCGTCGGCAAAGAGAATTAATTTAGCTTCAGTACTTAGGGGCAAGTCATTTATATACATAAGGAACAATATGGGTCCCAGAACAGACCCTTGCGGAACACCTATATTTAATATTTTTTCGCTAGATACTAAGTTATTTACTTTCACAAACTGCTTTCTGTTGCACAAAAATGAACGAAGTAATGCGCGAAATTATACTGTTTTAATTTGCTAATAATAATTTTGTGAGAAACACAATGGAAAGCTTTACATATATCAATTGAAGTAATTGAACAAATAGATTTATCCCCAAAACATTCCATTATTTCAGATACAAGGTCTAGGATAGCATCTAATGTGGATCTAACTGATCTAAAACCAAACTGATGGTTATAAATATATTAAACAGTTTTCTTCTAAATATTGCATTATTTGATTTTTTAATAACTTTTCGAAAATTTTGCTAATAATAGGTAATATTGAGATTCGACGATAGTTATTGATATCATTGCAATCACCTTTTTTATGAAGGGGAATAACAAAAGCGATTTTTAGGGTACCAGTAAAAATATTACAACTGATGCAATAATTTATGATTTTAGTAAGAGGAATAACTATAAGATCTTTAACACACTTAATTACCTCTGCAGTAATATCATAACTATTTCTGCTTTTTCCACCTGTTAGTGCTGTAATTTCGTCCCTTGGTTGTAGGTTATTGGTCTAAAAAAGAAATGAAGGTTGTCTACCAAGTGTTTAGGAATGAAGGAGTTTGAGTCAGTAATATTAGTGACACTGGTTTTAATGTTATTTATAACAACATGCAAAGTAAGTTGCAGCTAGCAATCAACACCTTATGTACAAATGCACAAATCAAAGGATTTCGAATATCAACTGTAAAAACAAATTGCATACATTTCTGCAGAAAAAGACGATGCGAAACAGATCCAAAATTGAGATTAACGGACAGTGTAATTCCATGCGTTGAGGAAATAAAATTTCTTGGCCTAATATTTGACAGAAAGTTACTATGGAACTCCCAAATAAGCAAACTGGTCGCCGAGTGCAAGAGAATTATAAATATCATGAGAAGTCTGGCACACATTACCTGGGGTGCGAGTAGATCAATCCTCTTAAAAATGTACAAATCCACAATCTTGTCCAAGATTGATTATGGAGCAATAGTATATGCCTCAGCGAGGAGAACAAAATTAAAACCACTCTTAAGCATCCAAGGCCAAGGTCTTAGACTAACGACCGGGGCATATAGAACAAGCCCTTTAAGGTTAATTGACTGCGAAACTGGAAATCCACCGTTAGACCTAAGAAGACTATACTTGCTCATATCCTACGCATCAAAACTATGGGCACAACAAAACCATCCGTATAAAAACGACTTCTTCAGGGAAAATCCGATATACAAGTACAGACCAACGATAAGTAAACCTGCCTCTGTACGTTTCCAGGAATACTTAAAATGTAACGAAAATATTTCAAAAATTGAAAGCACTACCATGTGTGGCTATCCACCATGGACGGTACGCCCCATAGTAATCAAAGCGAGCAACAGTGCTAACAATATATCGTTACTTACATGTAAAAATGCCGTTAACGTAGTACGTATATATGTGTATTCAAACAATACACAAGATAAGACAGAAAGCGTTATACTATGTGAAAAACAACTACACACCTGGAGTTTGAGTAAACACACATCTATCATCTATGCGGAACTGTTTGCAATCTGGAGAGCACTCCTTCATATCAGAGATTATAACACTGCCCAACAAAATTTTGGCATACTATCCAAAAACTATTCGGCATTGACCTGCATAAGAGACATATTTTCAATAGATCCATTAGTCACTAAAATCTTATCACTACATCAAAACCTGGTTACACAAAACAAAAGCATTGAATTTTTATGGATCAAACGTCTACCTAATAATTGTGAAGAAGAACACCATAGCGAAAACTTAACATACACGTCGAACGTGTTTCAAAATTATTTGGGACCAATCGAACACAAAAATTATATTAGAACCACAATACACCAAAAAATGGCAGGATGACTGGGACAAAGGCAGTGAAAGGCTCAGAGAAGTAAAAAATCTGTAAACACTTGGATGTTCCCACCACATATCAAAAGAAGGGAACAAGTAGCCATAACCCGCTTAAGAATAGGTCACACTAACCTTACATCAAATTTTATGTTGAGTTCCAGAAGACAACCCGTCTGCGATGTATGCAACGAAAGAGTCACAATAAAACATATCCTGCTGTATTGTAATAAATACTCAGAGCAACGTCAAACAGATCTGAAAAGTAACAAAATGGAAACATTACTAAACAACACCAGTGAATCTCTAAACACAATGATAAACTTCTTGAAGAGTGCAAATATACTAAACAAATTATGAAATAAATAGTACTTCACGTAGGCGACTAATAATCGTAGCAATTGGTGTCGCCTTAATCAAAAAAAAAAAAAAAAAATACCCAGCGCTACATTTGCAAAATGATCATTTAAAGATTCAGCCGGTAATGTACATTCAAAGTTTCGATCCTTGGGGCACCTTGTCGAATTTATACATAAATTGTATTTTTGGAATTTGCGATGAAGTTTGAATTCGCTGTGATTTTACATTTGATAATTTGTTTTCTGTAAACTATACGATAATTATTTTTTATATTTTTCATTTCTGCGCTAGGATTTTTTTTTGTACAAATCGCTAATTAGATTAAACAAATCTCTCATTTTTCTCAACTTATCATTAAACCAATATACCTGATTTATACTAGACTGAACTTTAACTTCTTTCAAAGGAAAGCACAAGTTGAATAAATTCGTGAAATTGTTGAAAAACATATCAAATTTGTTACAAGCATTAATTTCTACACTGTCAAGAAAACTCCAGTCGCTTTCATAGAGATAATTATAAAACAAAAACTTACTATGTTGAGTTATTTGTCGATTGACTTTTTTAGTAACAACATTTTCGGAACTTATAACCATCAGTGTTGGTTATAATAATAAATAATAATATGAGATGTAAACGGGTAACTTATGCTGGGTTCGTGCCAATAAGCCTATCGGGAGTGTATCTCAATTTTAATAATAATGGAAAAGCAGTAAATTTTATCACTTTACATTTATTTAATGAAATTTGTTAACTACTGTAACACTCATGCTATCCAAATAATTATGGTAATTTTACAATTAAGGTGCACAAAAAGAAATGAATATACGATCGTATAATCTCACATTTTTTCACCGGCTTTCTATTTTCTTTTACTATGACCGATTAAATGGTACAGATTGTTAGTTTATTATAAATTTATAATTAACAAGTTGAACTTAAATATTACTTGTAATTTTTAAAGTGGAAAGTATGTAAAATGATAATTCAAAACTAAGCACAGTGATCAAAAAAGCTATAAATTAAATTGAAAGTCAAACAAAACATAAAATCTCAGTTATACTGTTTGTAATTAAATTAACAAATATTTTGATTTGCGGGATAAAATGGAGAAACACTTATCTGTAGAAGGTTCCGCTCCCAGGTGTTATCCGACATTAACTATGAAAATTCCCAAGTATATTATCCAGTTCTTAATATATACTTTGTAATTAATTAAGTAAAATTCGTCGTTGGCATTTCCAATGATAATCCTCTAACTACCAGCATGCTTTTCAGACAAACTTACACGACTATTAGCATGTTTCCCAAGATTCTGGTAGCTTAGAAATTCAATATTTGGTATCAAATAAATCTGAGACGAGAAGTACGGACAAAAGCTAAAGGATTGTAATTAGTTTTGGGTAATTAAAAAATATGTAACTTACGCCTTGTTAAGAAGACCTTTCAATCAAAATGACTTAATTAAAGTTCACCAAACTCTTAATAATCAAATCCGCGATAATGCGAAGTAAACTTTGGTAATCGTAAACTCAACGTTTACTTTTTCAAAAAAATCGTCTTTTCCCCATATTTATTTAGACAACGCTCCTCATTTTTTTTTGTAGTGCCTTCTTTATTGTCATTTTTTTTTATATGACTATTCTATCGTAAGGTGGCGTATGCATGTACAAAATTTAAATATTGACAATGGAATTGTGTGGAATGAAATCGTTACAAACTATACGTATTAAAACGAAGGGATATACCGTCATGATCAGAAAACCCAACGCCCCATTTTTTTTACAGTGAAGTTGTTGATATTTACAAAGATATTGTCCAAACAGTTTATGCCTCTCGTACTACAATCGACAGTTGGTTTCAGGTTAAATGTTGCAAAGAAGTCAATTACAAATGAAGAATCGTTATCAACGCAATTTAATTTTACATTAAAAGCTCCACACACTAGGATAGTCCTTTGTAAGTCAATAAATTTAAAAGTATCACTTAACACATTTACAGATTTTTTTAAATCACCTTTTGGGGAACGGTATACATTTAAAATCAAAGCATCCAGACTAGTAATGTATATCGCAGATATTTCACAGCGGATTTATGTAGAGAGTTCATTGATATGAGGTAATTCCTGATATTGGTTTACAAAGTGCTGCTTTATAAATGTCATTACACCACCATGCAAGAATTTTTCTGTTGCAAAACAGTTTGCCATGTTGAATTTAGAAATTTTGAATGCGTCCACTTAGTTTTTTTTTAGCCAGTGCTCACCAAAACAGAGAATATGAAAGTTTTCTCACAAAAACTTTTTTACGTATTGACTGTAAGTTTAAGTAAAATATGGAAATTGTAATCTGGCTGTTTTCTGTTATTTTTTCATTAACACTAAAAATTGAGCTGTTCTTTATTCTATTGCAGTTTGCAATTGAGTCGACGTTAGTACCGAAAAGATAATTGAAATAGAACTTTTTGAGTTTCTTGGAGTCGCTATTAAAGAATTTGTTGTTTCCTTTACACGAAGGAATTCTTCTTATAGAGATTTTAAGTTTATTTTTTACTTACATTATCCGCACTTTCGAGATGCTTAGCATGTGATTTTGTCTTGTCTGTCGGGGATTTAGCAGGATTTATATATATATATATATATATATATATATATATATATATATATATTAGATTGTGATTCCACCTTTCTTCTTGACTGCAGCTTAAATGTACTTGTCAACGATAGCTTTAATTAAATAACACTTCGCAAATTTTTTTATATGTAGTCCATGATTCGTGAAACAGCTTCTCTGCAAAATGCTATTTGTATTCAGGCAAAAAAAACTTAAAACTTTTCTCGAGTAAGGATAGATAAATAGAATCATTATTCTGATGAATTATTTGATTTAATATATTTCTTCCATGCCAGAAAGGCGTCGCTAACAAAATTAAATTAGTAACTTCAGATAATTTTATTAATTTGTTAATTAGACCTGTGCCTGGTTTCTTATCACGAAGTGCGTCATTGGATCCGCCAAGTACAATTACAAAATCGTCTTTCGTCAATCTAAATGTGCTTTAGTCAAAATTTCGAATACCGTCTAAGGTAGCGTTGGGTTTGAATTTAACAACAATAGAGTAATTTGTAGGATCCAGTAAAGACATCAAAATTTCTGACCAATGTCTAGCATGGCTATCACCAAAAACGACAATTTTGGGTTTATGTAATTCAGGCGCAGGTGCATTTTTTATATTTGCAATTTGTCCATTTATTACTGAATTACGAATTTTAAATTCTGAACAGTCATATATTTCCAATATTGCCATTGTTATACCGCGAAAGATATCCAAAACGGCACCACCATGATGCAAAAATGTTCAGTTGTTTAGAACGAATTTTACGAAATACGCCTTTACAAGTGGAAAAGGACAATCAATATCCAACGACAACAATGTCACAGTTATTTTAAATTATTTTGAGAATAACGCTTGAAATTATATAAGGTGAGAGTTTTGAAAAAACATAAATATCACGATTATAAATTACACAATTTGGAACTTTTAACTGATACCCCTGAAGAAAAACGTCTAAATTTTATTTTTAATGTAACGATTTATAAGTAATGTTAATCTTTATTTTTATTTTTGTGTAATTACTTTCAAGAAATATATTGTTTTCGACTTGTTTAAGTGCCATCAACTACATCAAAGTAGAACGGGTCACTTGCGTCGCCATTTTGTTATTGATTATGAGTCATAATTCAAAGTAGAGGAGGAAGTAGTGGGGGAAGTCACGTGATCCGTCCACTTTGATCACCTAGCCACGCTCATTTACCGCTCTCTTTTGTCGGCTTCCTTTCCGGCCATTTCCAATTTTAAATCGACAAATAATATAGAAACAAATTTAAAATGCTGATCTGAAATCAGCTTCTGTCAGAACATCTTCATACTAGGTCAAATAAAGTTGATAGAAGCTGATTTCAAATCAATATCTTAGACTTGCGCCTTGTTTTTGTTTTTGTATTAAATCGAATAAGGTTGACAGAAGCTGATTTCAAATTAACATCTTAGACTTGCATCTAAGGTCGTTTTGACAGAGCTTAGTTTCAAATCAGTATCTTAGACTTTAATTTTAAAAATACATCACAAACAATCAGGGGGCCCGACAAGGGCCAAAACCAGAGAACAAGTTCCGGAGGACTATAGTTGTCTTTTGATATAGTATGCGGACCCCTTATTAGCATACTATGTCAAATTTCAAGTTTTCCTGCCAAAGGGCCCCGACAAGGGGGCGAAGATCTGAAAACAAATTCCGGAGGCCTATACATGTCTTATGTGATAGCATTAGAATACTATTTAAAATTTCTAGTTTTTCCGCCATAATAATCAAGAGGGTCCCAACAAGGGGGCGAAGACCCTAGAACAAGTTCCGGAGTACTATACCTATCTTATGAGCTAGTTTGAGGACCCCCTTATTGGAATACTATTTCAAATTTCTTGTTTTCCCGCCATAACAATTACAAAATCGTCGTCAAAACAGAAACGGTCGACGGGCTACGCCCACAAAGTGGCCGCCGGAACAGGAATGCTAAGATGGATTAAGCTGAACTAAGGCGAATTAAGGTGAATTAAGATGAATTAAGATGAATTAAGATGAATTAAGATGAATTAAGATGAATTAAGATGAATTAAGATGAATTAAGATGAATTAAGATGAATTAAGATGAATTAAGATGAATTAAGATGAATTAAGATGAATTAAGATGAATTAAATGAACTAAGATGAACTAAGACGAATTAAGATGAATTAAGATGAATTAAAATGAATTAAGATTAATTAAGATGAATTAAGATGAATTAAGATGAATTAAGATGAATTAAGATGAATTAAGATGAATTAAGATGAATTAAGATGAATTAAGATGAATTAAGATGAATTAAGATGAATTAAGATGAATTAAGATGAATTAAGATGAATTAAGATGAACTAAGATGAACTAAGATGTATTAAGATGAAGATGGCCGACAAGATGGCAGTCGAAACAGGGATGCTAAGATGAAGGAAGATTTTGGTTCTTGGAGATGTTGCTGAACCGCTTCTACTCATCAATAGGATTTTTTACTAAACTGAAATTGATATACATCACATAAATATTCGCACAATTAAAACCTTATTGAGTTCTCCGTCATTTATTTATCTGAGATGATTGGTTATTTTTATAGTGTAATCAAGTCTGATATAAACAAATTCGTTCATTTATATATTTGCATCTAGCTATCTATACCTTTCCCTGTAACCCAACAAAGTAGAAAAGAGTTTTTGAGCAGATTGAATTCAAAAATTATAACATTCGAAATATATAAAAACAACAAGGCCAAGATATCAAGTTTGAATCACGTGTACATACAGTAGTCTGTAGTAACAAAATACTTCGAAAAATAATCAGTTACAGGTTTTTGTTTAGCAGATGAAATTCTACACTCAGCTCTCTTGGTCCACAAAATGTCCATAAGTCTTGAGGTTGAGTTATACTTGATGTACTGAACGGCGATCAAAAGCGTTCTTGGGGTCGGTGTGTAAAATCGAGATAGGGTTTTTCATCATCGCCGTTGGAGTCCTCGTTCACATTTTCTTCACCACTATTTTCCAAAACAGCGGAAATAATCTGGTTATCATTGAGCTTCACAGGTTTCACAGTCTTTGTCACATTGGGCAATCCACTCCTCAACTTTACTGGCACGAACATTCGCTTCTAGAGTTTGCAGATCTTTAACGGTTTCCTGCGTGTCATACCTTCCGGCCAAAGCTTGCGCCAAGATTTTCCCAGCGTGTCAGGTTTCACTTCCTTTCATGACTCAGCAATCGTATAGATAGCATCGTCGATGTTGATGGGTTCCATAACTTCAAATATGTTACAATCTTCTTCTGACTTTTCTAAAATTGAGCCAATGTACTTCCGATACCGCCTTCTATCACTCTCTGATCCATGGATTGGATAAGTGATGTGACCTTTGAAGGACGGAAGATAACTTTTATGTCCACTGTCACTAAAGCCTCCTCAGATGGATGTCACGGTGCGTTATCCAACAGAAGTAGAGCACGAACAGGGAGCTTTTTTGTTTCAAGCATTTTTTAACCGATGGAACCAACTCCTAGAAAACCAAGGTTTGAAAAGGTTGCAGTCCAACCAATTGCGGTATTAAACCGGGAAAGACGATAAGTTTATGTTTTTGAATGCCTTAGACTTCGATTTGCCTATAACGAACAGGAGAAGCTTGTATGTACCATCCGCGTTTCTGAAAGAAGCAACGGTTAGCTTATCTTTTATAAGTTTCGTTCCTACGACGATTTCATTTGATGCAGCGCGCGTTTTGTTTGGCAGCATTTTAAAGTTTACGCAGTCTATGCCAAGGTAACAGTTCATTTTCTTCTACTATTTCTTGAAAATTCACGAAAACTTCTTAACCACCTCGGCATCAACAGGTAGTCTTTTACCAAAAATTGAAACAAACCGGACTTCGTGACGGGTTTTCCAGCGATCAATCTAGCCTTCACTAGCTACAAACTCACTTACGGCTTCCAGTTTTTTGTACAAACCTATAGCCTTTTATTTTAGGCTTTTCACGTTTTACGATTCTTAACAGCGTTATTGTATATGATTCAATGTCTTTCCGATTTTTTTCTCCAATCCTTTATGATCGTAACGCTTAGAGTGAGTTCCTTGTAGTGATTCCGCTTCGTCCAGACTTTATAGCACTGCTAATTTTTCATTTAAAGAGTGACGTGTTTACATTTCACTCCTGGTGTGTTGAAAAAACACACATAACTGTACACACAATGTAAAGCAAATACATGTACTGTAACCTATGATGAACACAGAAAGAACACTGTCGTAAAACCAACGAACACTATACGCACTAAAAACTGAGCATCACAAATAACATCCACAAAGACAGAAACGATACGAAACACGACGAAACACTAAAACGGACAAGCGATAATATCAAGTAAAAATAACGCTTTGTTCCCGACGGGCGAGAGTCACCGATGAGTCGGGCCAGTCGTAATGTTTTGAATCGCAGTTGCAATTGCATTTTTTAAATCATCTACAGTATGCAGAGCTGACTTATATACTATATTTTTTAAGTGCACAAATAAAAAGTAATCAAGTGGCATTAAGTAGGGTGATCGTGGGGGCCATAAGTGTTTACTAATAATTCTGTCGTCATAGAAGTCCTCTTAATATGCACTAGTTCGTGCTGCAGTATGAGCAGTTGCATTATCATGCTGATAATACCCTCGTGCTATTTCATCATGGTGAAGTTGATTTATTATTGTATTTAAAAATAATCTATAACGTTCAGCTGTAACAGTTTCAGAATACTGGACCAACTATATTTCTCGACATGGCTACATAAACACCAATTTTATAGGATGTAATGAAGCTTGTACAAATTCACCAGGAGCCTCATCAGACCAAACCCTATAATTTTGTGAATTTATGTAACCCGTTAGATAAAACCACGCTTCATCACTAAAAAATGATATATCTAGCATTTCGTCATTCTTCAAATTGTTATTAAACCACTGGCAGTAGTTCATGCGTGTCTCGTAATCAGGAGGAAGTAATTCATGCTTTACAGTTACTTTATATGGACGATAATGTAACTTTTCTTTAAGCGCTTTTCGACACGTTCCATAACTTAAGCCTAAAATGCATAAAATAATTAATTATTGTCCTAGTAAAAATGATAATTAAAAGTTTGTACCTGTTTGTTGCGATAATTGCCGTAAAGGTTTTTTAGGACTACGATCTATGCGAACATGTATATCATCCACAACATTTTCAGTTAAAACAGATCTATGTCCAGATGATTTATCCTTGTCAACACTGCTTGTAGTTCCAAATGTTCGATAAGTCTGCGAATATGTCTGCTTAAGTTGTAACTAAATTCATTATCAGGGAAATGATTCACTACTTCCTCTATACACAAAGCAACTGAATAAATCCTTTCACCATTTTCATCCTGCTGCCAACTTCGAAAATAATATTCCAAAATAAATTGGTTTTCTTGCAGAGAGTAAGCCATTGCTTAATCTAAATAGTTTACATTTAGGTTAAAGGGTTATTTTTTGTTTATGCTGTACTTACTTGTTTTAAACGTTTTTGTAAACAACGAATCTTAAAAAGGACTAATTAAACAATAATAATAAAGAAAATAAACGAATAATAATAAAAACACCAAAAACACCTCTCTCAGTTCCCTAACGTGTTAATCTAAAAATGTCAAATATATAATATTAAGCAGCTAATTTCATGGTGTATAGGTACTAAAGTTTTGATATCGCCAGTAGCAAATAATATCGTCTGGACGATGTTATTATTATGCTCTCTCCGTATAAGCTTTAAATCTTTTTTTACCTGTTATATATACTTTGATGTCAATTTGTACATAAGTGTAGGGGTTTGAAGATGACAATTATGTCGAAACTAGTCGCCACTATTTGTTAAAGAACTTTTAATTAAACATTGTCGGGAAGTAGTACAGTCTATTCCTTTTTCGTATTAATTCAGTAATAAGTATTTATTGATTTCCTGTTCTATGAAATATTACACCAAGGTAATATAATCGTCTTATAGGTACACCGTAACCAGAAGAACAAGGGGGCAACACCCCCTTAACTTTTTTCATTTTTTCATCCATTAAACCAGTGAGTAATAACTATCTGTACCGTTCTAATTGTAAAGGAAACACATAAATAAACCACAGAGAGTGAGCATAAAAAAAGGGTGACGGATAGGAAGAGGAGACTAGGTATACTCGTCAATCGGTATGAGTTTTATACAAATGTCCCAAATCCCATTCCCAGAGACACCACATTACATTTTGACATAATTGCTCTTTAATATTGCCGTCTTAAATTGAGAATAAAGCTTTATTTGCAGTTGTCACTCCAATTGTTTAATTTAATTAACTCCATTAATACGTGACGTCTAAAATGGCCAGGTTCGGTACCGAATCTCTTGATAAAATCAAGCGGATTTGTTTTGAATTGGATGTTTATTGTGTCATGTTATTTATTAATCTGCCTAAAATACGTTCGTGGTGATTTTTTGAATTAAGATAAATTCATCTTCAAAATCACAGAATATTTTTCTCATTTGAGCAATTCACTCTCGAGTCAAGAGGAATAGAAAAAAATCGCTAGGCGCAAACACTGCCTTGACTCTCTATTGAATTCCGATGACAGTAACATTTCGTGCTAAAAATGCATTTATTTATACAATATAAAAAAATCACTTCCGAGAAAAAAATTAATGAAAAACATCGAAGCGTCGTCTGAATTAGTACTAAACGGTTTAAATCGATGACTTGTTGTTACCAGACTGTTTCAAGCGTAATGAGATTTATAGAAAGAGTAGTGTATACATTTCGTGCTAAAAATGCATTTATTTATACAATATAAAAAAATCAATTCCGAGAAAAAAATTAACATTGTCTGAACTAGTACTAAATGGTTTAAATCGATGACTTGTCGTTAACAGACTGTTTGAAACGTGATGAGATTTATAGAAAGAGTAATGAATACTGTCAACAGAAATGGCATTAAATCCTCAAAAGATTTATTTGGAAGGCGAGCATTTCAAACAAGCAAGGGCGTTTTACTCAAGATGCCTTAGTCAACAATTTACTTATTTGTTTATTGAAAGATATTCAAAATGCTAATACCAGGTTTTACAATTTCTTTTTCATCCAACCTTACTGATGACATTTTAATACCTAAACTATTAGCCATTTTCAAGTGACGTCACAACCTTGCCTGATGTTGGACAACTTTGACACGTTCTAGGGATGTGATTGTTTTCTCACAATTTTATCGGAAATCGTAAGCGGTGAAAATGTTTCTGTGCTACTACTTGTAGATGAGGATTGTATTCATAAAATTCACCAGAAATACGCGAATGAAGTGAAAAATTACCCTGCATAATATTGAAAAGTTTGTGCGATTTTTAGGTTAGTTATCATCAAACTCGTCAAATTAAAGAATTACATTCAAGATAAGGCTCTTTTGGCTATGTTATGTTAAAATGTGTAATATAATATTTACAAAATTAATTAAACCCTATATCAAAATAGCACCACAAGCAGTTATTACAAATAAGTTCAATCATTTTTTGATAGTGTTAAAACTCAGGTTAAATTTAGATTTTACTTTGTTTTCTTATACAGTTCATGTTAGTATCCCAACTAATTCTAGGATATTCTATTCGACACTAAATGCAATGTACTTTCGACTATGCAAATTTATTCTATGGCCTTAAACGGACAAATGAATAAAAGCAACGCCACCTTGTTTTAAACAGGCATTTGGCAATGGAATCATCATAGATTGCTTTAAAATTGAAATTGCAAAAGACAAAAAAATTGGAAATACAGTTCATGACTTGGTCTACCTATAAACATCATAACACTATCACAGTTCTCATAGGGATAATACCATCAGGCTCGACATCTTATATTTCACAAGCAGATGGTGGAATCACTTAAAGCAATTTTTCTGGAATTTACCAAACTTCAGATGGGCTTTACTTTATTAAAGCAAGTAACAAAATACTTACAAATTTCTATTGCAATGTCCCAAAGGCATAAATACGTGTTCATAAAATCCATCCCAATTATAATATACACTAATAATGTTCACTAATTAACTATGAAATATCTTAACATTATATACTAGCACTACAATAAGTCAATTATCACGATTTTTTCTGGAGAAAACACTCAAAATCACAGCATTACACGTAGGTTCCTATGAAACGCTAACACAAGTTGTCCAAGATCAGCTGTTAGAGGCGGAGCTTGTGACGTCAGTGTGACGTACTTGAAAATGCCTAATACTAGTCTCTTATGCTGTCATTATCCATTCAATTATACTTTTAGCATTCACAGTTGATATGTAAGGTAAGTTAAAGAAGATTGCGTAAATTACAATTTCTACATTCTAATTTCTGGATAACACTGTTTATACCGCTTTTCAACGGTATAAAGAGTAGGTTTTAACTTCCCTCTTTGATACAACCTTACACCATGAAACATTTTCGTAATTATTTTATTGGATAAAAAAGTGACACATTTATGATTAAAAATTATTATTAATTTTATTAAATACATAAATAAAAAGTTTACCTCGAGTAGGATTTGAACCTACGACCTGTACTTTGCTAGAGTACCGCGCTACCAACTGCGCCACCAAGGTTCAACCCCAATCGATGTAAATTTTGTCTTTATGTATGTAGAACTGATGTAAATTCTAAATATAAAAATAAAACTTATAATAATACATTTATGATTGTTTATACTTTTAATAAGTGCAACTTACCAATCGTTGTATGGCTAATATGAATATACCTAAAATGGTTGAATTTAATAGCATTAAATAAACACATCCCATTAATCTTCTTTTATATTCATGTTCTAAAATATTTACTATTGCCCCCTAATTAAAAATTTTTGTGTTGTCTACAGTATGAGTCAGATTATGCATAAAGACGTTGTAAACCTTGAAATTTTTTTTTCTTTTTGTTACAGGCAAAAAAAACCGTCCACTTAATGGAAGAGCTAGAAAGGACAGTTGGCAAATCAAATTTAACTTATATGCAGGTATAAAGTGTTCAAATATTGCAATCTACATACCACAAATTAAACAATGTTTAAGGTGGAACTTTTTCTCTTCAAGTATACATTGAAGATTTTAAGTTCAGCATATTTGGATGTTTTCCTTTGGATTGGACATTATTACACTCTGTATAAATTTACTTAAAAAATATATTTAATTAATAACATTTTTTTAGATGCTGGCTGGTATTGCGACTTATTTGGTAATTTTTCAACAGTTCACAAACATAGAACGTAATAACGATTAGCTAACTCTAAGAACGTTTATTATTGATAACACAAATAACGCCCTCTTAATTGTCATTAAATATTTAACGACATCTCAATGTTGTATGAATTTTAATTTAAGCGTCCAATGCCTTTATCCACCCTCGTAAAAATACCCAAAAATGTTGGTAATGGTCGTTGACATAGAACCTGTACCCTTTTTTAGTCACCACACGCCTATTTTCGCACAAATATAATAAAATTTATTACATTTCCTTGTTTACAAAAAAATGTTTTAGGTGCTATTTAGGGTTAAAATATGAAAAGCAACTGTTTAATAATCTTATTATGGTGGTTTCGACCTTTGAATGTACCCTGGTGGGTAGGGGTTTTGGAGAGACCGCGGCGCCTACATCAGTTTACGTCACCCCAACGTCCTACACCGACTACGTTTTACAATTTCTTAAATAGGCAAATGTCAGTTACTCTATAATCATTGCAATTAAATAACTTACTACATAGCAAATATCAACAACGGCATTTTTTCATTTATAGATTTTCTTAATTACTTCTCCGCGCATTTCCATTTACGCTCACGGTCATTCATCAATTATTTATCTGGTAGTTAATGTGTAGATTGCGGTATGATTAATATGTATTTTAAGCAAGTGTTGAGATTTATAAATGTCTTTATTTTATAATTATATCGATCTGTTTCTATTAAAATAACATGTCGAATGAATCCGTATTGGGATCATCAAAGATTAATTACAACCATTACCAAAATCAATTTCTTTTTAAAAAAACCAGATTTATAGTATTTTATTAATTAGGTTTTAGTGAATTCCAAATAAAAAATGTAAATACATTAAAATACCTCATTATCACTAGTACTAAAAATCTTACATTAGAATCTACGGGTACAACCAGCCCCTAAGCACAAAAAAAAACAAGCACGCAATCGAAAGGTTGAAGCATTTCTATGTTTGCTGAAGTTATTATTAGGAGCAAAAATATTCCTGGAAATTAAATGCGATTTACAATGTGATCACCAAATTTCAGTCCATTACAAAAGCATTAAATAAATTATAACATGCAATCTGGATCACATTTTCATTTGTGCAGAAAAATAGTTATTAGGAAACAAATTTCTCCAGAAAATTTCCACAGCACCATAAACATTATAAAAACGCTAGCAATCATTTAAACAAAAATATAGTTACACTCAATTTACCCCTAAAGCATAAAAAATTAAAAAAAAATTATTAAGAACAATATCATTTCTGAAACTTGCATTAAATTGCTGCGGCGGCCAAGAAGGAAAATCCACCCTGAAAGCATTAAAAAAATTCTAGCAGGTAACCTTGCTATTCATGTTAATAAAATTACTAATGGTATTAAAAATTATTATTAATTTTATTAAATACATAAATAAAAAGTTTACCTCGAGTAGGATTTGAACCTACGACTTGTACTTTGCTAGAGTACCGCGCTAACCAACTGCACCAAATTCGTAGGTTCAAATCCTACTCGAGGTAATCTTTTTATTTACGTTTATCTTTTTTGGGTTTTTTAATGGTGTATTTAAATTATACAATCTAAACGTTTCGATAACGTTTAGTTTGTATATTTATACACCATTAAAACCAATAGTATTATTATGAGTGTTAATGGTGAAAGTTTACATTTTCATATTTTTATTTATGTATTTAATAAAATTATTAATAATTTTTAATTACATATTTACCTTTGAACTTATTCGTTCATAACAAAAACTTATAATAATTAATATTAGTCCAGTTGCTTTGGTATGTGCGAATCCTTGCGGTATTGCAGGCTCACATTCCATTAATATAAGTAATTTGATTGTAATCTCATTATATTTAGAATTTACATCCGTTCTACATACATAAAGACAACATTTACATCGATTGGGGCTTGAACCTTGATGGCGCAGTTGGTTGGCGTACTCTAGCAAAGTACAAGTCGTAGGTTCAAATCCTACTCGAGGTAAACTTTTTATTTATGTATTCAATAAAATGAATAATAATTTTTAATTACATATTTATCTTTGAACTTATCGTTCATAACAAAAACTTATAATAATTTAATAATGGTATGATTAAAACTACAGTGGCGTACGCAGAGAGAGGATATAAAAAGTACGATGTAATCTACAAATTTTAACAAAAATTTGTTTTACAGAAAGTTACAAAATAAACATTATTATAATACAAAATCCAATCTCCTTGGCTTTCGTGCAAGTTCCTCAATTAGTTTGTCTTCTGGAATGGGTAGTTGACATCATTTCTAAGATAGGTCTTTATTCGTTTTAAAGTCGAAAAGGTTCTATCCGAAGTGGATGTGGAGACTGGCAGAGTACAAAATATTAATAATAATTTAAAAACATGTGCCGATTACAAAGTTCCAAATACGCTAAAGCTTGGCGATTATTCTTAATTTCGAAACCGGGCCCACCGTAAGCGGGCGTGCAAGGCGTGCACTGCACACGGGTGGCACATTCAGGGAGGCGGCAAATCGAGCGATCAACACACAATATTAAAACTCATTTTCATAATACCCACGCCACCTATAGCTTACAAAGTGTCATGGCATGGAGAAAAAAATCCGACCGGTGTGCATTTACTATTTTCTTTACAATATAGCATTAACAACGCCATATATTATCATTGATCAAAACTTATATGCAACGCGAAACGTGGAGCTACCCGTTGGTTCTGGCGTTGTTCTAGGTATAATTAATGATATTTTAGCTTGGTTAGTGTAATTATAATTCAATGTATCAGCTGTCTATGAAAATTGTAAGTGCACAAAATCGTAATTATGGTAAGTACTAACGTTTATTTATCGGCTTACCACAATAATTACTGCTCCTAGTAGGTAATCGTCTGTTTGTAGCATTTATCCAATTAAATCTTTGCAAAATTTAAAATCAAACAAAACTTTTAATAAAAACTATTTAAGATCACAGATAACAGTTGTACTCAGGTTTGTTCTTTTACATAATGAAACTAAAAATATTACGATATACGAAAATTTTGTTGGTTTCTGTCTAGTCACCAGTTCCACGGATGAAGGTCTATTACATTTTGTTTTGGATTTATTTTCACAATTAAATCTGAACATTCAAAACTTACGCGGCCAAGGTTATGATAATGGCTCTAATAAGCGTGGAAAACACAATCGATTGCAAAAAAAATTTTGGAAATCAATAATCGCGAATTTTATGTTCCATGCACGGCTCATAGTCTCAATTTGGTAGTCAATAATGCAGTAAATATTACGCACGAAACTACATTTTTTAGATGTAATTCAAGAAATTTACGTTTCCTTTTCAGCGCCTAGAAGAAGGTGATCGATAATTTGCAAACATTTACCAGATTTCAAATTAAAAGCTTTAAGTGCCACACGTTATCTAGCAGAATTGATGCAGTCAAACCATTGAGGTATCACATGGAGAAAATATTTGATGATTTACTGGAAATATCTGATACTTCGTCGGAATGGGATTGTATTACATCTCACAAGACTTATTCGCTTCCTTTGAACATTCAAAATTATAGATTTACTTGCTCGGTTGTAATTTGGTTCGATGTTTTAAACAAAATTAATGCTCTCAGCAAAATAACGCAAAGCTCCACTATACAGACTCAAATCTGTATAAATTTGTTAAATAAGTTGATTGATAAGTTCACAGAATATAGCACAGATGAACACTTTGAGAAGGTGTTAGAAGAACGAAATGTGATTTCCCACCAATGACACAATTCGTCCAAGAAAAAAACCAACATAATTTCAATACGAACATAACGTTGAAGTTTTACTAGGCTTCAAAATCAAATACAAAGTAAAATTTTTTCAGAACCCTAGACCAGACATTAACTTCATTAAAGGATAGATTCGAGGAGTTAAAAACATTTACCGACGTTTTTGGTTTTTGAACTTATTTAATTACACCAATGATGAATTGATGAAACATTGTAAACATTTAAATCTGAAACTTAAAAACGATTCAGGTAATGAAACAGACGTTGACGGTAGTGATTTGTTTAATGAAAGCAATGTTTTGAAGAGTTGTATTTTTCAGAAAACAATGATCCACAAACTATCATATATTGTCTTTTTATTAATGACTTAATCTCAACATTTCCAAACACAGCAAGAGCGCTTAGAATGTAACTTACATTACCGGTTTCTGTTGCATTTGTTGACAGGTCCTTCTCAAAGTTGAAAATTATAAAAAATTATTTAAGATCAACAATGCACCAGCAATGACAAAGTAATTTAGTTATAGTTTCAATTGAACATGAAATCGTATACAGATTAGATACAAGACAATTGCAGATTTCGAACCTAAAGGCAAGAACAGTCCAATTTATATGGTTGTACCCTTAAGTAAATAGAAAAAACTAACTAATAAATATAAATATTTGTTCTATGTAAATTATGTCTTTTCTTTTTTACGCCCTTATGAGACAACACTAAAGAGTCTTTCTGGCAAACTCACCGTAAGTAATGGTAGTTAAACAGGGGCGGAATCATCGGTATTGACACATTTTAATTTCAGAATTTAAAATAATTTTAGGTACGTCGGGTATACAGGGTGTCCCAAATAGAGTAGGATAGTATGGGTATCTTTCTTATTATTAAAGATAGAGATTTGGTTAAATAGGCAATATTGTGCCATTTTTTGGGCCGAGTTCGATTCCGTTGAGAAACATTTCAATTTCCGAACAGTTTCAAAATTATTTACAAAAAAAACCAAAATTGCCGATTTCTAAAAACTCAAATATGTCCATTACTATAAAAGATATAAAAATTTCAGATCAAAGTTACTTACTTCGATGAGATACACTTAAAAATGATGTCAAAATAAAATTCAAGATGGCGGTTTCAGATATTAATAGCAACTTTCTTATTCTAAATGGAAATATTGGATTTACACAATTAAATGAATTTTTTTCTCTTAACGATGTATCAAATACAAAAAAAATTATGGGAAATATTAATTGTTTTCATTTTAAATCAAGTAGCCTGATTAACAATTTGCAAGGAAAAATTATGCATTAAACAAATTAAACATAACGATTCACCATGATTACAATAAATGTTCAAAGTGCTGGCCGTTTTCATATACACACAATCAATACCGTTTTGCAACACTGTTCGCAATGTATTTCGATGAACACCGTTAAAGGCCGCCACTACTCCTTCACGTAGTTCTTCTGCATTATTGTAATGAAAATTATTACCATACACCTTATTTTTTATAGTGCTCCATAAATAAAAGTCCAGAGGCGGATCTAGCTGGCCACTGATTAGGTGTATTGATGGCAATTACTCTATTATCAAAACGGTCATTTAAATATCACATAACACTGCCAGCATTATGTGCGGGAGCGCCATCCTGCTAATAAGTACCATATTTGAACATTTTGTGCCAAAGGTAGATCATCTAATAAATCTTTAAGATGTGTTTGCAGAATTTCCATGTAACGCTGCGCTGTTAAGCTTCCATCAAAAATTATATGACCAACTAAACGATTTTCCAATATCCCACAAAAAACATTAAATCCAAAACGAACCTAGTTGCGCCGTGGTACCACTATGTGTGGATTTTCCTGTGTACAATGGTGCTCATTATGGCGATTAAATAATCCACAATTGGAGAAGTAGGATTCATCAGTCCATAAAACTTGATGTATAAAATCACCATTTTCTGAAATTTTATTTAAAAACCATCTACAAAATGCTGTTCTACGGATATTATCATTTGGTCGCAAAGTCTGCGCAATGTGTAATTTATATGCGTGGAAATTGTGTTTTTTTTTAAATTCTCGATGATTTAGTCTTAGACACTTTAACTTGAGCTTCAATTTCGCGAGTCGAAATATTCGGATTTACTTGCACACAAGCTATAGTTAATTCCTCATCTTCAGTAATCACGTTTATGTTCCTATTGGGCTTTTAAGACATCCGTCATGGTGCATGTTTGAATCTAATCTAGCAAACATTTTCATGTCCGGTTGCCTACGCTTTGGAAAATTTGTTAGATATTCTTGAGCAGCAAGACGGGAGTTTTTGTAGCACTTTATGTATGTACAAAACGTACCATATTGTTCATTTGTTGGAAAGGTCGCCATTAGAAATAATTAAAGAAAAAAAGAATTATTACAAACGTATCACATAATAATAATAGAACACAGCAATACTAATTATTTACACAATCAATAAACTAATACAACTTTACAGTTAGTCCTATTATAATAAATTTTGTTTTATTGTTAATTATGGCTACTTGATTTAAAATGAAAACAATTAACATTTCCCATAATTTTTTATTCGTACATAGGTTGTACATCGTTGAAAAAAAAAACCATTTAATTGTGTAAAAATCCAATATGGCGCCCATTTAAAATAAGAAAGTTGCTATTAATTTCTTGGAAACCGCCATATTGAATTTTGTTTTGACATCATTTTTAAGTGTGTCTCATCGAAGTAAGTAACTTTAATCTGAAACTTTTTTCATATCTTTTATAATTACGGAGATATTTGAGTTTTTAGAAATCGGCGAGTTTCTTTTTAAATAATTTCGAAACTGTTCGGAAATTGAAATGTTTCTCAACGGAATCGAACTCGGCCCAAAAAATGAGCACAATGTTGCTCATTTAACCAAATCTCTATCTTTAACAATAAGAAATACACCCTACACTATTTGGGACACCCTGTATATAAGTTCGTTATACTCATCGCTGTCCAAAATTTCTCTTTTTTCTCCTGATAACAAGGCCATACATTCCAGGAAAATTTTTGTATGGTTAGTAAATCTTTCATTAAATTGGTTATTCAAAATATCTGGTGTGGAACACCACACGACCTTCCAACCTAGAAAATGGAAATTAAAAGAAATGAAATAATTTTAGTAACGTTCTTTTAAGGATAATTATGCAACCTCTTTTATAAGAAGTTCATTGCGAAAATCGGCAACATTGTAAACGAACAGACGTTTAAAACTTCATGACAGACAGATGTTAATAGACATCTAGAATCTTAAATTAAAAGAAATGAAATAATTTTAATTTCAATTATTTTAGGATAACTATTTGCGTGTTCATAACGAAAAGAGGCAACATAGTAAAATCAAAAACAATAATCTGTGTCAGAAAGACGTTTAAAACTTCATGTCAGATAGAGATTCATAGACATAAATACATGTTAACGTAAAAAAAAATTCTAAAGCTACTCGCTTGTATAAAAATATCGATAATACAGCTTCAGCATTTTCAAACATATTTATTTAATGTTTACATTTATTTCGCTTTACATTAAAAAACTTTATAACTTTACGTAAAATTTTGTTTAAAAAATACGTCTACACTTTTTCTTATAAAATTAATCATTATTCAAATAATGAAAATATCTGATGTGCAACACCACACGACCTTGCAACCTACAAAATTGAAATTTAAAAGAAATGAAATAATTTTAATTTAAATTTTTTTAGGTAACTATGCAACCTCTTTTTTATACGTGCATAACAAAAACAGACAACATTGTTAAAACAAAAACATTAATGTATGTCAGAATGACGTTTAAAACATCATGTCAGATAGACATTCATAGTCATAAATACATGTAAAGTAAAAAAATTCCAAAGCCGCCCGTTTCTATAAAAATATCCATAATACAGCTTCAGCATTTTCAATCATATTTATTTAATTTTTACATTTATTTTGCTTTACATTAAAAAACGTTATAAAGAAAATTTATATAAAATTTAATTTTCTTTAAAAAATACGTTTACACTTTTTTTTTATAAAATTAATCGTTGTTCAGATAATGAAAAAATTTGGACTAACACTCAGATTCTACCTTAGGAATTTAGAACAAAGATATTTGAAAATTTTGAAAAATGTAGTAGTGAACAACAGAGAGGAACTGCTGGATAGAGTTACGACAGCATTTAATGGTTTGAAACGAAATGAAATTCGGAGAGCTACTACACGAGCAGTACATAAATGAATTTTGAAGTGCTTGGAAGGGGAACACATTGAACAATTTAAGTTTAACTATTGTTAACTATAAGATGACGACGCTCCAATTATCATTCATTAAGTAAAACCCCATTTGTGGTAATTCGGGATGCTGTTCATTCAATTTTCTGTACGTTCTGTCAATTATTCTCTTGCGTTGTCCATACATCTTAAATAAAGTTAAAATATCCGACTTTGAGTAATTATTATTTGCCATTTTCTAAACAATAATGCACTAACCGTAGATAATTAAACACCAATGGCGTTGATATCTTGTCAAAAGCCTACTATACTACCCTCCAATTACCATTGATAAAGTAAAAAACCTCAAATATGTAAAAAAACCATACACTTTGAGTACAGGAACATCATACATCATTAGATTTGGATTTGTTTCCTCCATCGATTGGTTTAATTAAATAGGTATCATGCCATTAGTTATGCCTCTCTCGTGTGGTTGGCAAATTAGGTTAGTTAAAAATTTTGCTGTATGAGATTTGGATAATTATTTTATATGATCGATAGCTTCAATACCTTGTCTTAGCTGTATCAAAAATGGAGAATCCTATAATTAATAATAACCGAGATATCCTTTTTATGTTACCCAACTTTTCTGACAAAATTTTCGGAAATAAATTAATATCTCGGAAAATATCAACTTCACGTATAGGAAGTTTTGAGTAAAGTACCTTCAGATCGTCCGTAAAAACCGAAAAAAAAATTAAAATGGAGACATTCCATTTAGAATAATTCCTGTACACGCGGAAATACCACCATCCTAAAAATATTTTCATGAAATATATCTCATCACTTTATGGATACATGTAAATTTTCAGTTCAATAGCTTTTTTCGTTCTCGAGATACTTCTACCGGACGGTCTGATTCATGTTTATATATATATATATATATAATATATATATATATATATATATATATATATATGATATATATATATATGTTATAATCGACTACCCATTTTATTTTATTAATAAATTCTACGAGATAACTAAATAAGTTGTTCTCTGTGGGATTATCTTCTGTAGTCTTGGATTTAAGTTAATTATTAAACAGGTAGGCGCCTGTCACAAATAAGTTATAAATTAATAATTTCGTGTAACGTCATTTTACTACGAAGTTTGTTAGTTTTCATCAATAATTATTTAATTTTTTGCTTTGAGACATTATTTCAACATCCATTTGAACTTTCATGGATTACTCAGTCCAACAACGTGTGTTTTATGTAGAAACTTACATAAGAAGCAATTCGATAGAAGAAGTTAGGCGTGCATTCCGGCGTCAGTTTAATAACAACAATAGGGTCACGCGCCAAATCGTAAAAAGTTATGATTTCGTCATTGGCGTGAAAATGGTTCTGTACAAAATTTGAAGAAGCCTGGACGTCGAAGAACAGTTCGTACACCAGAAAATATTGAAAGAGTTAGAATTTCGTTTACGAGAAGTCCTAAAAGGTCTGCTAATCGACAAACCCTTATCCTAGGAAGCTTAGATCGAATTCTTCAAAGGGATTTAAAATTTCATCCCTATAAATACCAAATGGCACAGCACCTTAGCAATCAAGATAAAGAAGCAAGGTTAGCAGTTTGTCAAGAATTTTTGGATTTACATCAAGGAGCAATTCACAGTCTCCTAATGAGCGACGAAGCAAATTTTTATTTGAACGGCATGGTTAATAAACAGAATTTTAGATACTGGTCAAATGAAAATCCTCGTGAAATCTTTACACAGAACCTCCATAATCTAAAAGTTGTTGTGTGGTATGGAGTAGGATCTTGGTATTATTGGTCCATATTTTGAGGATGAAAATAACCGCGCTGTAACAGTAACATCCGACTCGTAAACATGCTAGAGTCATTCCTCATTCCAGAATTAAATAGACGAGGATTACTAAACAATGCCTTACTATTCCAACAAGATGGGGCAACAGCTCATACCGCCAGAAACTCAACGAGTGTTCTGCGAGAAATGTTTAATGGCCGACTCATTTCTCGATTCGGAGATTTGCCTTGGCCTTCGAGGTCCCCCGACTTAACGGCACCAGATTTTTTCCTGTGGAGATATTTAAAAGCCAAAGTGTTTGCAAGTCGTCCAGGTACAATCGAGGAACTCAAAGTCAAAATTCGTGAAGAAGTTGAAGGAATAGACGAAGGTTTGCTACGCCGTGTAATGAACCACTTTTTATCTAATATTGAAAAATGTGTTGAAGTTGGTGGAGGTCATTTAGAAAACGTGATTTTTAAAAGTGAGAATTAAATTAGCCAAATATTTATGTTATCATAAATCCCAAAGAGTTAGCTGTAATTTAGTATAATAAATAGTTTGTTTTGTTAACTACAAAAAAGCATTATCAAAAGCTATAAATGCGTTTAATATGGTTTTAATAAAGTTCAATACTAGCAAATGTCTCGACCAAGAGTACTATTTACTTAAAGTTGTGCCTATAGAAAATTTAGTAACATTAGGTATTATTTACTAAAATATGCAAATTCAGATATAAACTGAATTATTTATATTGTAGTAACACTACCTAATTCAACTAACAGCATCATACGAAACTTCAACCATTCCAACTATAAACTTGTTTAGAATCATTATCAAAAGCTATAAATGCTTTTAATAAGGTTTTAATAAAGTGCAATACTAGCAAATGTCTCGACAACGAGTACTATTTACTTAAAGTATAAACTGAATTATTTATATTGTAGTAACAATACCTAATTCAACTAACAACATCATACAAAACTTCAACAGTTCCAACTATAAACTTGTTTAGAATCATTATCAAAAGCTAAAAATTTAATATAGTATGGTATGATAGGGCGATTCACCTTGTATACCGGGTGTATATTAAATAGAGGCCACCCCTGTGACTTTTGAACGGGTCGTTAGAGTTTGTTCAAATTTTGGTGGGTTATATTAGTGCCAGTTTGGGATTTTTACATAAAAAAACAATATGGCCGACTTCCGGTTTCACCGGAAATGACGCAAAAGCTGAGAATTTAAATGGAGCACCCTGTATATTTTTACGTATTCTATGGAATCAAATACATACAGTTCATCTCATTTCATTTTTTTTAAATTTTTTTAATTTTAGATAAAAGTTACAGTATATATATATATATATATATATATATATATATATACAGGGTGATTCACGGTGACCGTTTGGTAGAAGTATCTCGAGAACGAAAAAGGTATTGAACTGAAAATGTGATCTATTTCATGAAAATATTTGTACAACGGTGGCATTTACGCGTATACCGTAAGTTGATCCAACTTTATATAATATATATATATATATATATATATATATATATATATATATATATATATTTGAATCCATGGAAGAAGAAACAATTTTTATTTATATTTTTAAACTTTTTGTTCAATAAATTGCTATCATAATAACTCGTAAATATAGGTTTTATTAACAAAAATTAAAGTTCAGTAAGATTGACATTTATACAAAACAAATCAATTAATAACCTATGATTATCATTACTATTATTATCATTTTGTCCTTTTTCGTTATGAGCATGTTGGTAATTTAACTATCGTTTTAATAGTTTATATAACATATATATTATAATGATTTTAAGTTGATGCTTTTTTAAACCTGTATAGAACTAATATATATATATATATATATATTATATATATATATATATATATATATACAGGGTGATTTTAAGTTGATGCTTTTTAAACTCTGTATAGAACTAATTAAAATAAACAACTTTTTCAAATAACATTTTTTAATTAACTCAAAAATAAAAGAGATATTTCGTTTTAAAGGAATAAGCAGTCAAGTTCTATTTCAAATGACATGTTCAATGTTGTCACCATTCTGTTCTACACAACGCTGTGCGCGATGCAACCACTGTTCGGTGACAGCGCGTAATAACGAAATTCGTTTTGTTTTAATTGTTGCTGCTGCCTGTTTTATGCGCCCAATTAATTCTTCCCGCGTATTTTTCAAATTTTCAAATGACCAAACATGAGTATTGCGGAAATTGTTGATTCCATTTCTGGTGAATATTGCCTCGTCCACGCACAAAATATTTCTTGTAAAATTCAAATGATCTGCATTGCTTTGTAAAAGCCATGCACAGAACTCAACTCTACAGAGATGGTCTTGAGGAAGTAGCGCGTGTACACGTTGAACGTGAAGTGGGTCCAACTGATTTTCCCGCAATGTTTTCCACACCTTTGTTTGACTTATACCGACCTCACGTGCAATTTCTCTAGTACTTATCGATGGATCTTCCTCAACAATATTCAAAATTTGTTCTTCATTCTGCATATTCACAGGTTGTCTCGGTCTTCCTACATGCCCTCCACGATGTTCTCTTAAATAACCAGTATCCCTTGCCCTCTGAACGATATTTATAAAACTACGGGATGTCGGATGCACTCTTAATGGAAAGCGTTCTGCATACAGCCTTGCGGCTGCAGCCGCGCTTTGACGACACTCCCCATAAATTAACATGTCCACGAGTTCATTATTTTCATACACATGAGCCATTCTTTATTTTTCAATAATCACAAACTGACTGAAATCTAACACGCGATTAACTGACACCAAATTGACACATTTCTGCTTGACATAAAAAGTGTAAACAGAAACAAAACAAAATTAACAGCCGTCTTATCACAGAGATTGTTTGCAGTTCCATAACAACCCGAATATGCGTGGTGAGGCTATAAACACCGGTAAACACTCGGGAATAATTAATTGGGCGCATAGAACAGGCAGCAGCAACAATTAAAGCAAAACGAAAAAATGTTATTTGAAAAAGTTGTTTATTTTAAGTAGTCTATACAGTTTAAAAAAAAGCATCAACTTAAAAATCACCCTATATGTATATATATATATATATATATATATATATTACTTATTTATTTTGTGTCTTACAAACACCGGCAAACCTGGTTGTCAGTTTTGAACCCCCAAAAACACAATACACGCGATGCCAAAATTATGGACATACTTGAACATATTGTAATAGGCCATATGCATGCGTAAGCGTAGAGGACCCCACGATACTTAGACATACTAAAACTAGGAACACTAAGGCCACATGTATACTGTGCGTGGGAGACCACCCGGCAAATACAGGGGATGCTCAATTAATCAAGAACTTCAAAAAAGTATCAGCCAAGTAATCAATTAACAGCTCGAATACCCTTTCAAATTCAACCAACAGAATGAAATTTTCCAAACTGGAATCGTCAAGAATCTATTGAACAACCCCCTAACCAACCGATCCATTTAAATCAAGCTACGCCGTTTTAATCTCAAACCATCCCCACCGAAACCAAGACTCGACACATCAAAAACTCTTGATGAATTTAAAAATCTATTCAACCAACTCCTTCAACAAAATAGTATAATTCTAAACATATTAAGCACCGCCATAAACAAATTAACTCACTAGTGGCTAACTATCTTGGGATATCATTGAGGAATGCCAATGACTTGCAAAATAAACACCTTGAAATTGAAAATTTCCTGAAACTTAACAATATAGACGTTCTTCTCACCTCATAGAGTTATTTCAATAACAGATCGTACATAAAAATACCCTACTATTCCGTGTATCACACCGAACACCCTGCTGATACTGCGCACAACGATTCAGCGATAATTATACGCAATTCTATTACTCACTCGGAATTACCAGAAAACCAAACAGAATTCCTGCAAGTCACGACAATACAAGTTGAAAATCTCACAATCCAATTTCTAATTTCACCTATTTACCGTTCTCCGAGACACAAATTGACTCAATAAATGTTGTAGCCAATTTTTTGACCACTAGGCCAGAAATGTATAGCAAGTGGAAACTTCAACGCTAAACACGCCAATTGGGGATCAAAAACAACAACAAAAGGCAGAGCATTCCTTAAACTTATTGCCGACAACAATTATAATTTTCTATCCACTGGGAGCCCTACCTATTCGCCATCTTATCCAAGAAAGGTTCCAGATCTTCGGGACTTTTTCATCACCAAAGGGCTTTCCACAAATTGCATAGCCATATTTGGCATCATTCTCCGGCCATAGCCACAATTGACACAAGTATTATCTACAAAACACCCAGCCTATCAATCAGTAACAGGAAGACCGTTAGGATACCTTCAAAGTTTGCATCGACCAACATCTCCACAGTAATTAAGCCTGAAAACCACTCAAAGCTTAGAATATGATACCTATGATACACGGCTTGCTACACCCCACCGAACAAATATTAAAGTTCAAACGAAATTATGAAAATCGTGAAGGAAAAAATAAATATAAGGGACAATGGCACCGCACACATAGTGTTGAATATAAGAGGAAATTCAATCAACCCAATAATAAACTCCGAAACAAATTACAAGCTTTTCGGAACGAGACATTTCAAACGTACTTGAAATCACTAACTATCACCGATAATACAATATGGAAAACCACCACAGGCATTAAAAAACCAAAAACCCATACTCTTCCAATACGTGATCAAGGAACTTCATGGTTACGATCTAAAAAGCAAAAGGCAGATGCATTTGCACATTAATTGGAATCCACCACCAATACGTAAAGTACGCTCTCGAGAAATTGAATACGGGGTAAAATTTATAAAAAACAAAAAAGGTCCAGCTACCCGACCACAGAATTCGTTCCCTACAAATCCTCTTTAACAAAACCGTCAGTCTCACTTACTGGCTGTTGTAATTAAAACTTGCGCAGATAATCCTTATTCTTAAACCTCCCAATGAAATCAGTTCCTATCGTCCTATCAGCCTCCTATCACTGGTGTGAAAATTGCTTGAGAAACTAATCTCGTGACGTATTAATGAAAATCTGCTGCAAGAGACATGGCTGCCTAAACACCAATTTGGGTTTAGACAGCAGCAATCAACTGTCCAACAATGCCATCGTTTAACGAACATAATTTAAACTGCGTTTCAAACTAAAAACTTCTATTCTGTTGTCTTCCTGGATGTACGACAGGCTTTTGACAGAGTGTGAAATAGAGGATTACTCTTTAAATTTAAGAAAACGTTGCCCCATATGTATTACCTACTGATACGCTCATATTTTACTCACAAAACATTTCAGGTCAAGCATAGTAAGGAACTATCCCAAGTTAAAGACCTCTATTATACCTCCTATACACCTATGACCTGCCCACAACAGAACAAACCAAAATTGGTACATTCGCTGACGACACAGCGATACACACATATAATGAAGACCCGGTAGCAGCATCAGCTTCTTTACAAACCCACTTAACTTAAATAGAACAGTGGCTAATTAACTGGGGAATTAAAGTGAATGAATGTAAAACAACACACATTCTATTTACGATCAGACACCAAATTGGTCCACTTCACTCTCCATAATATACCCATTCCCCAGTCCAATGATGTCAAATGTTTGGGACCACCTTGATAGCAGATTGACGTGGAAAACTCATATTGTCAAAAACCATAAAGAAATGGACTTAAAGTTGAAAAAGGTTTCCCCAATCCAATGAAGTCTAATGTTTGGGACCACCTTGATAACAGATTGACGTGGAAAACTCATTAAAGTTGAAAAAGTTATACAGGCTCATTGGAAAGTAGTCGTCGTTCATATTAGCCAAGAAAGTTCTGTTTTACAAGTGTATGTGACTGAGATAATCAACCAATATGCTGAAACGCATCAAACAACATTGGAACTTCAGCCAATCGAACTTGTGATACTTCTCACAGAATACTCTCCTCTTAGGCGCATTAAGAAGAAATGGTCAAAATATCTTCTAGATCAATAGCGAAATGACTCCACTGGGAGTCCCCCACACTTAGGCCTAATAACAACGCACTATAAGCTCATAGAATGTAATATTATTCCGATTGCTTATTCAATAAAGAAAACAAAATGTTTACGTAACAGTCAAGAAAAGAACGACGCAGCAAATTTCATCGCGAAAGCAAATCTTCACATTGGATTACTTGTTAAAAAAACGCTGTGGATTTGCTGGATAGGTTAAATGAAATGCATACATGTTGATGTTCTGGTTACCTATTGACTTTACTACCGAAGAACTAAGTTTGTATATAAAAATACCTCTTCATCAAGTTTAATAGCCAAGAAAATAAAAAAAGGTAAATTTTATCACGAATGCAAGTCATGCAAGCACATTGAATTGCGCTCTGGATTTTCTGCATATTTCTCCCCTGATTTTTATTTTGGAATAGTGAAAAAAGGAGAAGGCATTCTTATTGGTTTTTACGTAGACTTGGACAACGAAACATCTCGTTATATTAGATAAGACACGATGTTATCGTTTATGACCAATGTAAAAAATGTACAACTTCCGCTTTGTATAGGTAATAGATGATCAAGGTCTGAAGACTAAAATTTATTTTCTTTTAAATAGGTCACTCGAGATTCAATGATTTTCATGCAAAGTCTAAATAGCGTGAAAAATTATGTTGCAAACTCTGCATTAGTTTCACTTTGAAAATATAACCTACAATTTTCAAAAGTCAAGCTACGATTGTAATTTTTTGTTCTTTTCAGTGCTACCACACTTTACCTAGATTTCCGTGGCCTGCTCTAAAGCAAAATAAGATGGAACAGGTATAAATAGTTATTTGTAAAACCGGAAAACCCACTGACTAGATTAAAGGTTCAAAGGAGAGCATAGCGAGCGAGAGTTGAAAAAACGTTTTCTTGGGGTGTTTTCCAGAATTGTTCGTAGAACTGCATATATATATATATATATATATATATATATATATATATATATATATATATATATATATATATATATATATTATAAAATATCATGTATAATATATAACTGTATAACTAAATAATAATCTGGGTAGAAAATTTACTAACCATCTTCTTTATTTACGTTATTATACCCTTTTGCATGCAATGTTATAGAGTATAATCTAATTCTGTTTAAATTATGGTAATATTAATATTGAATTTTTTTTAATAATTGTGGACCTGAACAGGTTAAATTTGGCTTATCGTGCTAAGCACTCGGGAACACCTAGGAGGATGGATAGAGGGGTACTGAACTGCCAAGAGATGCCTATGAACAACTGCCTTAAATTTTTGCGTATCATAATTGAGAGGAAAACAGGAACTAGGGAGATCATTCCAGAGTTTAGAAGCCGTATAGAAGAATGTCGATTGCGCCCGTTTGGTACGGCAAGTGGAGATTTGTACTGCATACTGATGATGAATGAGTGAACCAAGTATTCCTAGAAATACAATAAAATTCTATCACAAATATTGTACTGTACGGGTTGTCCCATTTTCGTATGTTTTACGGGGTATCTGGCTTATTTTTTAGGTTAGAACCTTACGGTTTTCGCGACACCGTGCTATTTTTTAATGAAACCAAAGATGCAGTAATCAAATTTGCCATAGCCATCTTAGTTTGTGTGCTACAGGGAGATTTTGGAAAAATTGCATTTTCAGTCATCCCCTGTAACTCTGTTATTGTCAGACATATTAAAAAAGTAAAAACTGATATTTGTAGATTTTTTTACGTAGAATCCAGTGGCGTGCTCAGATTTTCTTTAGGTTACAGTTTTTGAGATATTGACATAACCTATTTTTTTTTATGGAACACCCTATATATTTTTTTTAAATCTTTTTCCCCTGCCAAGAGCTTTTCAAAAATATAGCATGGTCTATATTTATTTTTATAAATAACGTGACAAAATGTTTTTTTCCATAATTTACATTGATAATAGTGGGTAGCCGTGGGTAACCATGGTAACGCAAAAAACAAAATAATTAACGTTCTGCCATTACTTAGGTATCTGATTTTTGAAGTTTCTACTTCTCTCAAATTATTCCTGGTTACATTTTCCCAAATTTAGCGCTGATATTTATTGTTATTCGTTGTTTTTGTTTATTGTTATCGTTCTTGTTCTTGTTGTTGTTTAATTATTTTTTAATATGGCTCGAAACCAAAAATTTTAAAACTTTGAGAAATATGATATGAATACCTGCTTTATATTATCTAATGAAAACGCAGACCAGGCCTTAGAACTCTATCTGAACAGGTCAGTTAATCTTTACCTTAGAATTTGTATTTATTTTATATACTTATTTTGTCAGCTAGATATCCCGAAAGAAGACAACCCGACAGAAGAATATTTCAAAAATTAAAATTTAATCTTTGCCAACATGGATGTTTTGACAAACCTCGACCTCGAGTTTACAACAAAGAAAATGAGGAATCAGAGATCAACGTTTTAGCAGTTGTTCAAGCCACTCCTGAAACCTCGTGCAGGAAAACATATGGAAAGACCGGTGTGTCTAAAACAACAGTGCAAAGGATTTTAAAAAAACATAAATTCAAATTTGTTCATCATCTGCACCCTGGTGATGCTAAACGTAGATTGGAGTTCTGCAATTGGTTTATAAATGTGAAAACTCAGGACAATAATTTTGAACAAAAAATAATTTGGTCAGACGAGGCACATTTCACAAGTTCGGGAATTCTTAATAGACAAAACTCGCGGTCAAGAAAACACCCACGTGATTTTTCCTAAAGAGCGTCAAGGCAGGTTCGGATTTAATGTCTCCTGCTTTATTTTTACCGAAAAATAGTTTACAAGATTTATGAAGAAAACCTAAACTCTAATGGGTACTTACAATTTCTACAAGAAAAAACTATGAACATTTTAGAAGATATTCCACTGGCTCAACTGAATGATATATTCTTCCAGCAGGATGGGGCTCCAGCCCACAATGTTTTTTATTAATGTAAATTATAGAAAAAAATCATTTTGTCACGTTATTTATAAAAATAAATACAGACTATGCTATATTTTTGAAAAGCTCTTGGCAAGGGGAAAAAGATTTTAAAAAAATATGTAGGGTGTCCCATAAAAAAAAGTAAATTATGTCAATATCTCAAAAACTGTGACCTCTAAAGAAAATCTGATTACCCCACTGGATTCTACGTAAAAAAATCTACAAATATCAGTTTTTACTTTTCTAATATGTCTGACAATAACAGAGTTACAGAGGATGACTGAAAATGCAATTTTTCCAAAATTACCCTGTAGCTATGTGGCTATGGCAAATTTGATTAGTGCATCTTTGGTTTCCTTAAAAAGTAGCACGGTGTAGCGAAAACCGCATAATCTAAAAAATTAGCGAGATACCCCGTAAAACATACAAAAATGGGACAACCTGTACAGGTTGTCCCATTTTGGTTGTCCTCGCAGGGTATCTCAGTTATTAGCAAAGATACAGAGATGCGGTTTTCGCGAACGTTGGCTACTTTTTGTGAAACGAAAGATGACACAAACAGAATTACTGTAGCTCTTCTCATTTTTGAGATACAGGGCGTTTTTGAAAAAGTTGCATTTTGAGACAGCCCCGTATCTCAGCTATACGATAACTTATAGAAAAAGTGAAAAGTGTTCTTTATATAATTTTTCCGTAGAATGCAGTGCTGTTTTCAGAATGAGTATACGGGGTCAGGTCAAAAGTTATCGGGATCAACTTCATTTTTTTAAATGGGACACCCTGTCTATTTTCTCATAATTAAATTTTCCTTGTCCTAAGCATTTCAAATATGTATAGCATTCATCATTTTTATACAAATAGCGCAGTATTTCAAATTATTAACTGGATTTGTTAGTGGCCTTTGGTACTGCAATTGTTTTACCATGGCAACTTCATTTTTTTGACATTTGTCAATATTTGCAAATTTGTTGATTGTTGAGATCCTTATTGTTAGTAAAGTTTTCAATATTCTTTTCGTTATTTTGAATTTTTACAAAGTTTCAAACCATGGCGAATAATTTAGGGTACGAGAACTATGAGAAACTAGATATGATTGGGGTTTATTACCAAACAAATTTTAATACAGAGCAAGCGAAGGAAATATATTTTGAAAGGTATTTATATTTACTGGAATGTTAGTCATCATTTGAGTTAAATAAAATGTTAATATTATAGATTTCCGGAAAGAAGGCAACCGTGTAAAAAACATTCATTAGGTTAAAACAAAATTTGGAAAATCACGGATCGTTTGAAAGGCCACGCGCCAAAACATATAGAAAAGAAAACGAAGAAAATAATGAAATAAATGTCCTTGCAGAGGTCACTGTTAACGAAAATTATACGTCTTGCAGAAAAATAGAAGAATCGGTAGGCATTTCAAAAACGAAAGTATCAAAATATTTAAAAATACCATTATAAACCATATATACCTCAAGTCATCCACCACTTGCATCCGGGTGATGCTCAATTGTGTATCGATTTCTGTAGATGGTATATTCAGAAAAGTGAAGAAAATGGTAATTTTGGTCGTTTAGTTATATGGTCGGATGAAAGCCATATAAGCTCCGCCGGAATTTACAATCGTGCAACGAATCGTTTCTGGTCTAACGAAAATCGGCATGTTACCGTGATCCGTCAGCAGCAAGGCAGGTTTGGGTTCAATGTGTCCTGTTTCATTTTAGGAGGCAGATTAACATTTTACATGTTTGAAGGCAATTTGAACCATCAACGATATTTGGAAATTTTGGACATTTGCCTTCCAGAATTGTTTGATGATATTCCGTTAGCCCAGCTAAGAGAGGTTTATTTTCAGCAAGACGGGGCACCTTGCCACAATGCAAGACTAGTAAGAGATTACCTCAATACAATGTTTCAAAACCATTGGATTGGTAACAATGGACCAGTTAATTGGCCAGCAAGGTCCCCAGACCTATCAATTTTAGATTTTTTTGTGGGCTACCTTAAAAATAAAATTCATCAAAGACGGTATGAAACTCAAGAAGCTTTGATGAATGCTACAAGAGAAGCCTTTGAAGAACTACGTTTAAGACCCTATTTTATTAAGATCCATTCAAGAAATTCTTCGGAGATGTAGGATTTGTCTTGACCATAATGGTCAGCAAATTGAGCAATATTTATAAAATTTTAATTCTTCTTATTTTCGTTTGTCTCTAAATTTATAAATAAATACATCCAATATTTATATGAGTTTCAAATCAACAATTCTGGAAGTAAAATAAATTATTTTGCCGAAATTTGTATCTTCTTCAATGACATATAATTACATAATGATGGTTTTCTATATTAGGCACAAAAAACAATAGAAGATTACGAATTCAAAGCCTACTAAGAAATTCAGTTAATAATACAAAATACCACGCTATTTATCAAAATAAGTGATAATTGTTATATATATTTGAAGTGCTTAGAACAAGAGAAATTTAATTATGAGAAAATAGACAGGGTGTCCCATTTAAAAAAATGAAGTTGATCCCGATAACTTTTTGACCTGACCCCGTATACTCATTCTGAAAACAGCACTGCATTCTACGGAAAAAATTATATAAAAACACTTTTCACTTTTTCTATAAGTTATCGTATAGCTGAGATACGGGGCTGTCTCAAAATGCAACTTTTTCAAAACGCCCTGTATCTCAAAAATGAGAAGAGCTAGATTAATTCTGTTTGTGTCATCTTTCGTTTCACAAAAGTAGCCAACGTTCGCGAAAACCGCATCTCTGTATCTTTGCTAATAACTGAGATACCCTGCGAGGACAACCAAAATGGGACAACCTGTACACTTAATCCTATTAAATTAATTTAACTAATTTTCAAGACCTATTTAGCTTGCTTTAAAATCGATAAAGAACAATTATCTTTCATACTCTTCGCCTTAAACTTAATAGTTTTTCAGGCATTCACAAAAAATACCATATGGACTAGTTTTTAATTTTAAAGTTCACCAAAAAAAATTGTTCTAAAATTTATTAGTTTTAAAAAGGCCCATACCTTTTTTTTTGGTTTTAACTCTAGAGAAGAGAAAGTATTGCATTGCACCCAGAAAATCGAAATCGTGAGTGTGATTTTCTTGAACCTGTAAGGTAAACATTAAAACCTCGGTTATAATTTTTGAATTAAAAAACCAAGCTTATTTCCAAGACGACCACACTGCAATATTATTGTACTTAATATTTTCCTTTTCTTGTGGAAATGCTTTAGATTGTATTATTTTAAATAGTAACATATTAGTCCCTTAGACACTAGTTAACACATTCGCTGCCATCTCTGAGTTAGTGCTAGGGCCCAGGGGCCAACTACTTAAATTGTTGGTAATAGTTTATTTCTTGTAAAAAAATGTTTTTTTTTATATTTCAGTGATGATTTATGATAAAATCTGTTAAAAACATTGAAAAAAAATGTGTCTCCGATCGGAGTCGGCGGCATATTTGAAGAACATTTTTAGAGAATCCCACCGGCTCCGTTCGGAGTCACCAAAAAATTAGTGTGTTTAGGCGTTTTTTATTACGGAATGGTTACAAAAATATAAAATAGAAAACAAAAAAAACATTTTACTCCAAATAACATAAACTAAATCATAATACATAGTAAAGGGTATAAGGAATTTTGCCTTTTTACTTAACACATTATAAAAACAAAATATATTTCAAAAATAAACTTAAAAATCATTCAATAAAACATGAACCCAATCACAAAATAACTTTACAAATTTTCATGGTATTCCACAAAACATTGTACGCACAAACCTGGCTTGTCTTCACAATCTTTGCATTCATAGGTTGTTTGTTTTCTTCCTCGACCTTCTTTCGAACATAAACAGCACCTTTTCTCTTAATCTTTTCCTTTACTCCTTTATCTGGGCATTTTTCAGTAATAAGGGAAATGTTGTGTTTCTTTTAAGATCTCTGACCGGCTGAACCAGTGGATCTATTGGTAAAACATTATTTATAACAGTAAGTCTAAAGTCGTATAATGTCATTTTGCTGTTACCCGAATAGGCGTTGTATAATTTCAATGAATTTAACATTAGAAGTTGTGCAACGTGAATAAAAGGCTTTTTATACCTTCGAGTGGTCTTACGTTTACGAGGATAATATGATAGTAGTAATTCCGGACATATATTTATTATATTCCAAGATAGCAAGTGGTTTTTGAATTTCAACTCCCCTTTTATTGACGAATATGCCCATTTGACTTTTATACTCCGTTGTAATATACATGACTTCGCGTCTATCTTTCCATTTTCCTACGTGTATTCCATGCTTAAATACTGAAATATTTTCTCCCTTTTTTAGTTTTTGCTTTGACACTTGTTTAGGGTCTTCTCTTAGGTTTAATCCCAGCGTCCCGGTGTAGTAAGTATTTCTGTCAAGAAGTTTTTGGGATAAATCACAACTGTTATAAGAATTATCCATATACAGACTATGCTCATGGTTCAGAAGATCTTCCATTAGTTTCATCACTACTTTACCTGCGTGCCCTGTACCACTTAGTTTAGCATCATTGGCACCTGTATAAACATGGAACCGGAGGATTGTTCCATCAGGCTCAGTCAGCATATATAACTTGACTCCATATGTATGTCGCTTGTTCTTAATATACTGACGAAAACCTAGACTTCCTCGCCACAACATCATGCTCACATCCAAAGAAAGCTCCTTTTCCGGATAGTATATGTTTTACATATGAAACCCATAATAAAAAGCAACACAAGAAATATTTTAAACTCGTCGATTGTAATTTCTTTCCATGCTGTGATCCTTGATTTCTCAGACACACTTTGAGACAATAGACCTTTATAATTGCCTATGTACGTTTTGTTAAGGTGTTCTATCAGCTACAAATTCTTGTATGGAATAGTACGCCTTACCTATGAAATATGAAAATGTAAACTTTCACCATTAACACTCATAATAAAATACTTATCTTTTTTGGGATTTTTAATAGTGTATTTAAATTATACAATCTAAACGTTTCGATAACACTTATAGTTATCTTCGTCAGTAGTAATATTTGTAAGAATTGTTAAAGATGTTGTAAACAATTCTTACAAATATTATACATGATACCTAATTCTTTGAAGTACAATTGGCAAGATGCGTTATGCGGCAAGCTTAATATTACTCGAATAATCTTTTTTTGTGCTTTAAATATGATGACTGAATGTACCGAATTATACCAAAACGGTATGCTGTATTGAATAATACTTTGTATACATGCAAAATAATAGATTTTTATGGAATGTAGATTTAACTTTTCTCTTATATATCTGATTGCTACACATGCAGAATTTAATTTCTTGGCAATGGAATCTATCTGGTCAGGCTGTAAATGTGTCTATGTTAACTCCTAAGAATTTAATTTCTTCCGATTGCGGAATAGTCTTGTCATTAATTTTTACAAGCAATGATTGGTCTTTAGGTTTCTTAAATATTAATAAATCAATTGTGCTAGAATTCAACAACAATTTATTTTATACCAGCTCACTATTTTATTTGCAACATCGGTCATTGACTGTGACGGTTCAAGAAAGATATGCTTACTAAGTAAACATGAGGTGTCGTGAGCATATTGGCACAATGTAGGTGAACCAACATAGCTAGAAAGGTCATTAACGAAAATAAAAAAGTAGGGGGCCAAGGATGGACCCTGCGGTACGCCCTGTGATATTGAGACATATGAATAAATTTCAGTACCCTATGATGACTTTATACACACTTGTTGGCTTCTATTAGACAAATAAGAACGTATAAGTTGTAAATTATTACCACGTATTTCCATACTTTTCTAATTTTCCCAATAATAGTTGATGATTTACTATGTCAAAAGGCTTGGATAAATCAAATAAAATACCAGAGACGTATTTCTTAAATAAGGCATCAACGGTTGATCTTTTTGGAATAAATCCATACTGACTTTTAGATAGCAAGTTATATTTAAAAAAAGGACATTAACCTGTCATAAATTTCTCGCTCGAAGATTTTAGAAAAAACAGAAAGCAGCGAAATAGGTCTGTAGTTTTCAATTTTGTCGGCTTTACCTTTTTTTAGAACAGGTGTTACTTTGGTTGATTTTAATTTATTCGGAAAGACTCGCGATAAGAAACATTCACTGATTATGTGTGCTAGAGGGATAGAGATAGATCGAGCAACGAGCTTAACTATTGCCGGAGGAATGCAACCCAGTTACCCAATTACTGGAATAAAGGTAAAACTCAAACTTTGTCGATCTGTGCCAATATCAATTGTGTCTTTAATCTGTTTATTGCGCTTGATTTCATTAATTTTAAAGTGATTGCTAAAAGCTTCAGCAATTTTACTGGTATCAGTAATTACTGAATTTTATTGTACTAATTCTAGGTAATGAATTATCTTTTTTACTTTTTAGCGTATTATTTAGTAACCTCCAAATGCTTTTACTTTTATTATTAGAATTTAAGATAAGACTATCATTTATAGATTTCCTATAAGTAACTACATAAGCTTTAAAATTTCTTTTTTCTAATTTATATTGATTAAACATTCTTTCATCGTGTGACCTTTTGTACAATAAATAAAGATCTTTAATTTTTACTGACCATTTTTTTTTTAATTCAGGACTGATCCATATATTTTCAGAGTTAGTTCTCACCTTGGTTTTAGTTGCTGGAAAACATGTGTCAAAATAGTAATAAAATTTTTGGAAAAAACCTCATATTTATCATCAGGATCAGCAACAGCAAACACATTTTGCCAATCTTCTAATAGTATTTGAGATTTAAATATTTCAGTTTGATTTTTATTAAACCTTCGTTTATATTGGAACTTGATTTCTTTATTAGCAATATTATATTTAAAAGACAATACCTTACAGTTCACAGATTCATCCCACGTAGTAACGTTGGAAAAAATATTATCAATTAAGGTAGAGGAAGCGTTCCTGACGTGAGTATTTTCTTTTACATGAGAATGAAGATTATAGGAAGATAAAATGGGGCTGCAGTTCATTTGCCCATTTATTATTGCCTGAAAAATAAAAATTAAGGTCTGCGACTAATATAATTATCTTCTTATTGTTGCATAAGTAGTCTAACAAATTGTTTAAGATTTAAAAAAATAAAGAACAGTCCCCAGATGGAGACCTGTACATACTCATTACAATAAACTGTTTATACCTGCTACTAAATTCAATACATTCAAATTCACAATGTTTCTCGGTTGGTTTTATTGGTACATCCAAAATTTTATACTGTATATCCTCTTTCACAGATTCACAAATTCTTATTTCATTAATTTTGTTTCGTAAACTAGATACATATATTATAATTTAGGATAACACACTGATCCCTAGTTGAGCTGACATTCTTCGCAATAGTTTTGTAGTAATCGAATGGTTGTACTGCTTTATTTTCTTGGTCCGTAAGTATTACGTTAGCTGATTGGTTTGTGACCTTTTCTGCCTTAATACCGCTTGATGTTTTATCACTGCCTACAATTCCTTTCTTTTTGCTTTTCTTTTTTGAGTTGCACTCTTAGTTGCAGTAGTCCAGGTTTCCGACCAATTTTTCACATTATCATTATTATTTGTAATTTAATCTTGTATACTATTGATATTTGTTATCACCTTGGAGTCAACCGACCTCGAATAGTCTTGATATCGTAGTTGTGCACTTGGAACTTGTAAATCACCTGCTTTGGTAAACTTTGATATAGTTTCAGATTTTGAATCGCCGTTTTTGTCTTCACATTTTTTCATTTTATTTTCAGATTGCACCAATTGTTCAATGGGAGCTTTTTTTGCTTTATCTATCAAATCTTTTGTGTTTAAAAGTGTGTTAACATGCTCATATAAACGTAGCCTTGCCCGTAATTCACTTATCAGTTCGTCTTTTTGCTGTAATATGTATTAGAAAATACGTGAGTCCATACTCTTGTCACTAACATCATAATTTTCTTTAAAAATTTCAATGGATACACTTTCAGTAAGTTCATTTGGTTCAGTATTTACAGTTTCGCTGCACGTGAACACGATGTTGTCGTTATGTAAAAACTTAACACCATTGTACAGTTTCGCGCAGCTATTATGGAAGCTACTAGCACATTTAATACACGTAACAGCATTTATCAGATTCGTTTTCTTGCATCTTTTACATACATCTCTGTTAGAGCAGCCTGCACCGCCCGCCATTTTGCTACCATTCAAAAGATAAAAAAGATAAAACAGTAACAGCATTTTTATTTGTCTCTTCCACTATAAAGTTCATGAAATCTGAATCAAACAATAGGCGAAAAAAATCTATCAATCTATCACCTGGCTTTGGTACTAAAAATTCACGTTTCTTTGTGAAAGGAAATTTTTTCAGCTCGTTAGGCGGTTGAGAATCTATCCTGCAACCAGTGTGTGCTCCAGGTGTTCCTGGTTGAGGAGTACCAGCTGTTGGTGAAGTCCCAGGAGCTAGCACTGTTGATATCCTGATTGGTGTTACTGTTGCTATAAGGGGTTGTAGCTCCTCATCTTCAGAATCCGAATCCGAATTTGATGGATAATATTCGGACTCACTTGGCAAATAAATTTAATCGTCTTCCGAATCACTTCCTTCCTTTTGAGTAAGTAGCTTATTCACGGTCCAGCAACATTAGTATCGTCCATATTAATGCACTAAATTGGCTTCTGCTTCCCTAAATATACCAATATTACAATTAGATTTGAATTTTAACGCTAAGAAAAAACCTACCTTGCGAAATACGAACCATGTCGAAAATAGTCGTAAAATAAACCACTCGACAATCCCACAGTAACAAATAAACGATTGTCTACAATGCTGGTGAGCTACTAAGGCCCATTCTATACTAACGTAATTGTGGTCGCGCTTTTGTGGTCGCGCTGTATTTCGTTTTGCAGGTCAAATGGAGTTATGTTTAGCATCTATACGGGCGCACTTGTGGCCCGCGGAAGCTCTGGTCAATCCGTGTTGACGCAGCCGACGGGACCTGCCCTCCACCGAACGCATTTGTGGCGACTGCATTGCCACGTGGTTCCTTCTATACGAACGCTATTGTGATCGGTCTGTCACAGCTTCGCAAGAAGGGTGGTTGTTTGTACTCATTTGTATTGTGAAGTAGTAGTGTAGTGAGCTAGTGAAAGGTTCATAATTGAGATTAAGAAGAGGCCACTCATTTATGACCTCAAATCAAAAGATTACTCAAATAAACAAGTGAAAGCTCAGTGTTGGATGGAAGTTGGGAGAGCGATGTTTGAAGATTGGGACCAAATGACACCTGATAACAGAGACAGAACAGGTAACTAACTAGTAGTTTTTGTTCTGATGTGTGTTATGTAAAATGAATGTAAAATATAGGATGTCCTACGAAGAGGTTGCTATTTTTAAATTAATATGCCGGACGATTCGAACAGGCTACAAACTGGAAACTCAACAGTTATAATAATCAGATATGTAAAAAACCTACCCTTGAGTTATATTTTTTTCCAAGTAAAAATGGCGGAATAACGAAATAATAAGAAAAATGAGCAATGTTCTTCAAATAAACGATAATGTAACAATTATTAATAATTTATCACTTGCACTGCATACCTCGTACATTTCTTTTATTACATTACTTTATAATAGAATTCAATTAATTTAATAAAATAAAAGAAATGAACTTAATGTAAAGTACTTAAGCTTAGGCAAACTTATCTTACCAATTTACTGTCCCCTGTCCATTAAAGTACTCACAAAACATGTCTCTTACAGCAAGTCCGTTACCACTACTACTTCCTCGTACAACTTCATTTATGCAAACCATATCACACGTTAGTGAGTCTTCGTAAATGAATCCTTCTCGCTTCTTCACATAGTTGTGCAATGCACAACAACACTGCACAATTTTCTGTGCAAACTCCGGGTTTACCAGAACATAAGAATGCATAATTAACTATGCGTCTTACTCTGCAGTGCCTATAGTTATATACACTTCTCTCCTTGGTCAGTTTCTTTTGTGGGGATGGGCGCATTACATTCCTTGATAGTCCAAAGGCTTCATCCCCAAGAAATACAGAAGGTAGTGCAGGGCCCTGCGGTGTTAAAGGCTTTTCTGTCGGAAGGTTGAGTTGCCCAGAATTCAGTCTCTTGCCAAAATTAGAGTTCTTAAATATGGTAGTCGCCCTCACGTCCATATGCACCGACATCTATGGCGGTAAAATTACACTGTGCATCACTGATTTCGAACAAAATAAGAGAAAAATACTTTTTGAAGTTAAAGTACTGTGACCCTGAATTTGGTGGACATTGTATTCGCACATGTTTTCCGTCGATCGAACCAACACAGTTAGGGTAGTTTGTCAATCTCTCATATTCTGTTGCCTTTGCAAGCCACATTTCAATTGTAGGGACTGGCATTTCTAATGGCTGTAATGCCGTCCATATCGTTTCACAGGTCTTTTTTACAATCATTGGTATTGTTTCCCTCGATACTTGAAACTAAAATTCAAGATCACCAAAATTCATTCCAGTGCTCAAGTACCTAAAAAAAATTAGTAGATAAAACCTGCAAGATTTTATAAGGTATGTTGAAAACTTATGTAAATACAAATTTACATAACTACAATACAAATTTACACCAGCACTGCTGGTGTTGATTACTGCAAGACAAGTGTGCGTGTGTAAATTCTCTATACAATATGAATACGTACTTTACAGTACAAAATTTGTTATTTGTTGTAGGAACAGATCTGATGAGAAATTTGGTAAACACTGAGGGATAACTTTATACGGGAATTACGTGGTATCAAGAAAAATAGGACAGGAGCCGGCAATTAAAAAAAAGAAATATATATTTTTTGATCAGCTTAATTTTTTGTTACCTCAAGTAAAGTGCAACGACAAAACTACATCAAACATCCCATCACCTACAGGAAATACAGAACAACAAGAAACTGATACTGTAGAGGAACAAGATGTCGATGGTACTAATAACGACCATGATGATAACGATTTCAATTCTTCAGTTATCGAACGTCAGGTTAGGCAAGAAAGAGTGGCAAAAAGATCCAATGTAGGCAAAACTATAGCATCTGCATCAAAAAATATAACCTCACTGATGGAAAAAAGCATTGCTTTACAAAGGGAAAATATGAACTCTGATAAGATATCGGATAAATTTGGCAACAAAGCATTTTTGATGTCCTTCGTTCATATTATGGACAGTCTGCCACCTATCACAGCGCTTGACGTGAGGATGAAGATCACTGAAGTTTTCAGGAATGCATCCACACATCAGGCACACACTGATAACAGTATGCCAATGTATAATCAAATGATAAACCGATCACCAGCGTCACCCTTAATGTTATCAACCCTCATCTTCACCACGCAACCACTCCTACTCCTCAACTATCTACAGTGGGTGTTTCTGATGGCAATAGTGATTTGTGGAGCAATACTTCCATTGCAAACACTGAGAGTCAGACCTTCAACATTTCTGATTACATTCAATTTTCCATAAATAGTGAACAGACCTCTTCAAGAAAAAATAATTGAATTGTTAACAAAACATTACTATACGCCGTCAAGTACTGTTTCTACTGTTATGTTTATACGGTAACTATGTAATTATTTTTATGAAATAGTAACTGATTTAATATACCTTATTATAACATATTTCATTGAAATTGCTGTTATTTCTTTCTCTTCCCCACACAAAAAAACACTTTCAAAGGAATTCCTAGTTTTAAATAAGCTAGCCCAATCTTTAATTATTTACGGTAATATTTAATTACCTGAGGGTAATGGCAAGTCTCTTAACTGGAGTGATACTTCTTTTCATGTTGGTATCTTGCTTCATAATAGCGCCACCGATGAGATGTAAAAGCTCGTCAAACGAGGCAACAGACATGCTGTAGTATTGGAAAAACTTATCTTCATATTGTCTGTGTTTTTCAAACATCACGTGAAAAGTACCAGTATATAATCTATTACTTAGAATAGGATGAGTACCCCAACGCCTTTCTTCTCACTTAGTTCCCTCAAAATATACTTCGAGAAGTAATTCAAAACTAACACACCCAATGTGCACAGCGTCCATGTTGGCACCTCAACTGGTGTGACCTTGGGCGCGACCACATTAGCGGTCGTATAGTAGGTCGGATAGCGCGACCACATTTGCGTTCGTATAGAAGGTCGATTTTCAGGCAGCGGCATTGTGGCGACGCATTTGTGGTCCGTATAGAATGGCCTTTAAACGTATTACGTTATTAAGTTAGTCGGCTCCGCGCGGAGCCGATGGCACACGATACGATATCCGACTGGCTCCGAGCGGAGTCAGTTGTACCGAACGTGTTAACATACTCGAAATAGCAAAACAGATGTTAAAAGAAAGTTGTGAGGTGTATACAAAAGCACCAGATTTTTTACCAAAGTTAATAGTTTTTGAGATATTCATCGGATAGAACTCAGATATTTTGAGTAGTAACTCTAAATATCAAGTTTCATTAAAATCCGTACCGTATTTTAAACTAACCATAGAGCGCAACAACAAACGCAAATGCGAACTCGAATGGAAGCGCATACTCAAACGCAAGACAGACAAAACATCATAGAGAACCCGACATAAAGAACACTTTACATCAATGTAGCTTCATGTATAAGAGGGTAAAAGCATACGTAATGTGCTCAGGTTATATCAGGTTATGCAAATATGAAAACTCAAATATTTGCATTTTCACAATGCATAAATTTATTTTGACATCTTAATTATTTATTACCACTTACTGAGGACGATAACTGTAATTGTTATCGACGTTTAAATAAAAAAATACATGATTTAATACCAAAAGGATAAGTATTTATTTATCGTTTTGCTATACTCTTTGACTTTCAAGACTAGAAGAAGTAAATAAGAATGTTTTACAAATTTATTTTGTATTCTCACGGTGCAATCTGATAACGCATGGTGAATGATAATATATAATCAAAAATAGTTGTAAATGATTTTTTACTTCTAATAAAATTCTAATATTTAATGTAAAAAAAACCCTACATTTAGGCAACCAAAACGTCGTCTAATTGCTGAGTACTGCTAGTAAGTTCGAAACGTAGGAAAATAATATCAACAAAACAGCTGATTCGTAACAAACCAATTAGTTGTTCAATGTTCGGCAGACTTCATACTGTCAAGATATTTTTTGTAATGTATAGCTGGAAATGCACATCAGAAGGTAAAGAAATGGGAACCATTAACCTTTACTTGTTGGGTTTCTGTCATCCTTAAGGGAACAGCTAGTTCTAAATTTTCCTTTCGTCTACTACACAAATTATGAACGGAATTATGTAAATCACATGTGTTCCTATTACCAAATCAAATTACACGTTACTCATTACAGCGTTGTAAACAATTTCTGTATAAACTACAAGAAAATGTATGAGTATATACCTCGTAATTACCTATGTGAAAATTTGATTGAAATACAGAATTGCGACACTGCACTAAATGGTGACGCCTTAGTTCTCTGTGGTTCATAATTGCTTTAATAAACTTCCTATCAATTCTGTTAAACGATGCTACCTACTACAATATGAAACTTCAATCGTCAAGTAATTATGCAACAAGGATATTCACAAAAGACATAAATATTGAAATGCGCTAGTATAAAGGTACAAATACCTTTTGATTACACAAGTGCCAACAGTAACTTACATATTCAGTTAACAAAAACAATCTTAGTTATGAATAATAGGTGAACTACAAAATAAATGTTTAACAAAAAGTAGCAAAAAATATCCCTAAATTCAGTAATGCCCTTTTCATGGTAAGAAAAGTTGTACCATGGACTATTTTCATAAGATTCATAAGAAATTAACAAATAAGCTTGCCTAAGATGTTGATGGCTTGTTGCAGTTCAAATGAAACCAATAAAACAACAATGTGGGAAACACATTTAAAGAAGAGATATTGAAATTGCAAAACAAAGTTATGAATCACATAATCCAATGTTAGAACAATCCAAGAACAATGAACATCCTCTCTGCCATCCTATAGATACCATATTGACATACGACGTAAATTGTATTGAATTGCGATAGTCCAATAATAATGGATAACGTCGTGGACTACAACCGTTCTAGTTGTCTTTCTGGGTGCAGCAGACCAGATTAAACAGCGGATGTATATAGCAAAATCTATTTTTATTTTTGAATTCAACCGTAAATAATAAATTTACACCGAGAATTAATTAGTATCGAAATTAAATATTTCAATAGTTCTGAACATCCAATATTTTTTAACCTGTTGTGCCATCATTTTGAAGGGTAGGGTTGACAACACTAGCTACGTCCCGCACTACATTTGTAAATATGGTTTGGAATATACAGACGTAAAAAAATTTATTGATTTTGATTTTGGACATTCGGCTGATAATAACCCCCAAATATGAGAATTGAAACTTTCACCATTCGACATATTACATTACTTCTCTGGGAAAAGTGCTCTGAATATTTATTTATTAAATAAATTAATAAATATTCAGACGACTGTTCCCAAATAAGTGTAATTTAACCCCAAAATTATTAACGAAAAACTGGTATATTCCTTCTCAAAATTCGGATTGATGTCAGTCTTTCTAGAGGTAGCAGGGGTGACGGTGACCGTAAATTCCGAAAGTTATATCACAATATTGGAAATTTTTTTGCACCCTATAGCTCACCCATTTGTAGTACAGATGCCGTTTTTGACCATTTTTTGAAAATTTTAAGCACCCGGTGTATATTTAACTATGTTATAAAGTATATCTTATATAATTACAATTAAAAATGGACACAGAAATGTATGCGAGCCTACTGTCTAAAGGGATGGAAGCGAAATAGTGTGAGTGAGACAGTAGAATGGGACGTTAGCGATAGTTGTTAGTAGTGTAATCTAAAATGCAATCGCATAGAGATTATCAATTGTGATTTAATAGAAAAATCACGCAGTTATAGCAGATACAGTGCAGTTATAAGATAGTGGATGCTGTATTTTTTAATCGCACTACTGAAGGAAAGAGTGCAAATGATAAGCTTTCGCCTAGGGTGTTTTAAGGGGGTGTGTTAATGAAGCAATTTTCATCATTGGTTTCGATTGCTCGAGAAACGAGATAAAGCCTCACATATATCGTGTCTGATTGCATCACTAGTAAAATCAACAGTGAACTTCCCTATCAGAAAGACCTAGTGACTGAAGTTTAAATTGGATTTGGTACATTAAGTTAAATACTACGCTGTATTAAACTCTACCGTGATATTACCGGTAGTAACCATTTAATTAATTACGAATGTTGTCATAAAACCCGCTCACGTTTCGTGTTATATTGACTGCGGTCTGTTTCCCAATTACCGCGATTGTTTTAATCAAAACCACAGCGTACTGTTTAGTAAATAAAAAAGAAAGTTCACCAGTTTATGAAAAACTTACGAGGGGGAGCTGACGAAAATCGTCCAGCGTGTTTTGACCAAACTTATATTACCTACCCTAAGGTTGGTAATATGTATCATTGATTATACGTTTTGTTTTGCCATTAACTAACCCATTAGCACACAGCGTCCTATTTTGAAGATAGGTCTGTTTTCTGCCAACCAAACACGCACGTGCAGTGGGAACTGCTATATATAAACATTCCTTTTAGAAGGAGTTGCAGTTGTGGTGAAAAGTTGTTAGACTCATCCTACCGTGCTCTTTGTCAGTTTCTTTTACGTTAAAAGTGTATAACAAATCTAACATTTAATACGTGCAATAGTATCAAACCTATTTCTTCTATAGTTGGTATTAGTAAGTAAACATTTTTGGTTTATTATGTTGTTAGAACATGTAGTTTGTGAATACAATTCATTAGAAACTTGCTGTATCTTATTTCAATTTTGATAGAAGTTCTATAAAATTTCACTGTTCTCAATTGAGGACTCTGGGATTTGCAACAGAAATTTTTTACTAAATACTGCGAATATGACATCAGGCACTTAGAGTGTTATTTTTTTGTGGATTTCTGTGAGATGAATAGATATGTATTTCGAAATCTTGAAGTTGCAGTGGAATATTTGTTTGCGGATTAAATGGAAACTGATATATTGGCAGTGGTACTGGAATCAGGCGAGCTAATCGACCAAGAAGATATAAACGAAGACGAACCGAAATTGATCTGCGTTTTATAAGGAATTGATATTCCCTTGGGGCATTTTCTTCCATCAACTGCAAAAAAAGGAGTGCCACCAACAAACCAAATTAGAACAGAGAAAAGGCAGCATTGGAAGAAAGTGCAGCTGTCATATTGAGATTGGACTTCAAACGAAAAATTTGTGCAAGTGCAACAGCAGTTGCAAAATAGTACAATGTTTGGCGAATGCTAATATAAACGACAGAGCTGTCAAAATTCGACATCTGATAGATGTTATCTACACCAATTTCCGAAAATGTAGCGTTTTTCGAACAGTACATATCCATCAATGAGATGTGCATGTTTTGGCCGACATGGCATTAAACTATATATTCGTCTTATACGTTTTGGATGTAAGCTTGGGCCATAGGCGGAGTGAGCCAACAAGGAAATAAAGAAAAGTTTACAGAAACAATGTGCGTGTGCTGTGCATGTGCGTGTCGTGTGCGTGTGCGTGCAACGTCGTGGTTGTGCGATGCTATTGTGTGCGGCTGTCAATGTGCGTGTGGTGTTTGCGTGTGCGTGTACGTGTGGTGTGCGTCGTGTCCGTGCGTGGTGTGTGTGGTGTGCTGTGCGTGTACGTGTGTGTGCGTGTGTTGCGTGTGTGCGTGTGCGTGTGCGTGTGCGTGGCGTGTGCGTGGCGTGATGCGATGTTTGCGCGTGCTGTGTGTGTGTGGTACGTGCGTGCGTACGTCGTGTGTGCGTCCGTGCGTGTGTGTGTCAACATCCACTATACGTTCTGATCCATAATACATGTCGTACGATTAAACTAAAAAAACAATATAATAGACAGGAATAATCTCTTACGTTGTTATAAAGATTTCTTTACCACTTAATATTGTAGTACTGTCTACTTAAATTACATTAAACTGGGACAATGAATTCCAAGGTACCATCGACTACATTAATTTAAGTTAAACAGTAAGTATATGTATAGAAATTTATTATGTAACGTCATAGGCATAAACATTGCTATCTTTAATATAATCCGACCATTCCTAAATCCAGCTATATTTAAGTACATACAACATGTATATTCAATGGTCGAGTTCTGGTACAACCTATTGACTCTATCAATAAGTTATTAATGAAAATAAAAATGGAAATGAAATATATTTTAAGCACGCGACCATTGCGTTATTCCATATAATATAAAAACATAAGATACTTCGTATCGTTGGAATAACAATCCACTGTCGATTGTTTTTTGGTTCACGATATGTTCCAACACTAGTATATATCTCAAGGTGATTGTGGTATACAACGTTTCGGTCACCTCGAACTACAATTGGTTTCTGACAAACCAAATTATTTTTCATTCAGTATAGTATATTAAAGTAGATTAATTTGAATACCATCCCAATTTCAGATTTAATTGTTTTAAACGTTTATATTCACCTACTTGTTTGTTAAATTCCAAGTTTAAATAGGGTTTAAGAATGCGTTGGCTTTTCGATTATAACCAACTAATTGTGGACCAGATCAATTGTTGATTTACTTTTATATTAGAAGTATAAAACAAATTATTTATTTATTAGTTCCCTTAAAGGAAAGTTAGCATAGAACACTCCTTTGTCAGTATAGATTTGTTCACTTATGCACCATTCACATTATTTATTGAATTTTTAATTGAATATCATAAACTTTAAAATGACTGCGTTAACTCAATATTTATAATTAATATGTCAGTTTCTTTTCTATCTGACCTTAGACACCTTTAACTTTTTTCTACAATCACTAATTGATTTAAGTGAACTTATTTTTAATAATTAACGCGAAAACTTAGAATTTAGAATTTTATTAGTCCCTATAAAGTTTTATTTGATAACCTTAGAATAGTCGCGCTCTCTTTCAACGATCAACATTTTCTTGTTCAGATTAATTTTATACACACAGACGCGACGGTTTCTCGTAAATACTCAGTCTCGACCTACTTAACCTTCAATTGGTACTTCTATTTATAACCTTTTACCACTTTAGCAGGAGGGATACGTTATTTGACCAATGAAAATTCGTACAACCACTTTTAAGATGGTATTGATTAAACTTCTCTACGTTTACCTATTTTACTGCGTAAAATGAAAAAGAAATTGAATAATTTGTTAGGGCGCACATGACATTTCATTTTTATATTTTTCCCAAGTTTTGAACATCTTAATACAACTGAATTACATTTTATTCAATTCAATTCAATCAATTCTTGATTGATTTTGTATAAAATTTGCTAGGTTTCACCTTAAAAAGTTATGCCATAAAAGTTATTTTTGCTAAATTCAATCGGCGTAAAGTCATGTATAAAATAAATATACAATTCTGGTTTACCAAAACATGATCTTTCAAAATGCTGCTTAAATTGTCCTATTTCTTAAAAATTTTCGTTGATTTTACAAGAAATTTTATCGATATATTTTGCCCTGAACTAAAATAAGTTACAAGTTGACCAGCGAAGGGTCGTTATCTCTTATGATTCAGAATTGAAAGTTAATTTTGATTATAATAGAAAGATTAATTTATACTTCGCTTTAAAATTCATTTAATAGTTTTGAATGTTAAATTGCAACTTATATTGAAGTTGACTATACAATTTACGTTATATTTATACAAAATGTTTGGATGTATTTACAATTTATTTTCAACCCCTACCAATGGCGTATCTTGATTCCCACATATTTAGATTCCTGCTACAAGATACATGAACGTTGTTTAGTAATTTAATGTATTTTATATTTTTATAAAATAATTCTGCATCCAAATTAATAATAAAAAAACAAACAATTGTGACCAAACAAAATGTTTCACTTCAGAGTCATTATCTACTGTTATCTTCGGACAGAAATGTTGTTTACGTAAGTTCTGCCGACCCCACAGTATCCACCAGAAAGCGAAACGGAGCTGGTTGCCTAGGTCTTCTGGCTGATGATTCTATCTACATAAAAATCACACTTACATTCCGCCCTAGGAACCTTACTAAGTTCAGAGCGTCGCCGGAAGAAAAGTGATCAACTACACCAAGATGTACACAATTATTTCTTGTTATCCAGTTCCACACCGTAGAATTTGTTTAAATAAATGCTGGTATTAAAATTCCCTCACTTGGCGTAATTTCTCGTTTTGTAATCTCCCTCGTTTCCGAAGTCCTGAATCCTAGCTGTTCGTGTATCGCACTACGCGATAAAGATCAGATTAAAGAAATAGTCTTGTCTTAAGCATTCTTTAGTACCAGGCTACATCGTTTTATCTAGCTCGCCTGTATAAAAGCATAATCCAGAAGGTTTATACACCTTATACATCCGTTCCGACATAAGAAATTCGCCCTGTAACCGTTCTTTTTCCGTCACCACCATTCATATAAAGGCATTCAATACAACAGCCTTATACATCCGCTCCGAGATAAGAATTCGCGCTGTAACCGTTATTTCTTCCGTCACCACCATTCGTATAAAAGCATTCAATAGAACATCCACAAACTTTTATTTATATCAAATTTCCCCTTTGAAAAAAACAGTAAATTCTTAAAAGTCAAAATTTTATCTTTCTTTTGAGCTACTAATCAGAGACGTATTCAGATATATCTTCTGATTTTCCTTTGTTTACTTTAACATATTTGGAGTTAGTTTATCCTTTTGTGAACGTATTACCATTACCTGTACTGTTAATATTATTTTCCTCAGCCACGGCAAGGAAAGCAGAGTCGAGTGTCCGAGTAGGTTGGAAGCTGGCCAGAATGCCCGTTCGAAGGAGAGTTTTACTGCTTATTGTGAAACCTCAGGTAACAATCAATCAGCCCTTAAAAGAATTTCATACAGTACTGACGGGACAACCACGCCATTATATATTGATTTTCTTCCAGCATTGACCCTTCGTGCAATCTCGCCATCCATTGTACCATCTGCAGTAAACATTCTACCTAGATATACCAACTCGTCCACTTGTTCCACAATTTCATTTTGCAGAGTAAGTACTCTACTCTCCTTTCCACCTTCCCGATTGAACTCCACAATATTGGTTTTGTTCACGTTTACCTTCAGGTCCATGCTATCACAGACTGTATCAAACTTCCTCAGAGCAGTTTGTAGCTCATCCGCACTGTCACTTAATAAGACTGTGTCATCTGAATGCACCAGATCTGGTACATTTACATCACCAACCATTACACCATTTATGTCGGTACATGCTTGCCTAACACATTTATCCATGTATACATTTGCTACGTGTTTAAACGGGGAGCTGGAAGAAAAAGGAAGAAGGACAGGTATCTCTGCTCATTCACAGCTAGTGAGCACACCAAACTAGCTCAAAAGTGTCGGTTAGGGCGGGTGAGAGAAGAAAGGATGTTAAGTATGCCGGCGCCAAGAGCCGCTCCCCTAGATAGAGCTAAGGTTCACCGCTGTCCCGACTCTTGGACAGTGGTGCAGAATGGAATGAGCAAGGAGATTGTAGGAAAAGGGAAGTACAAGAGGAAATAGGAATAATTATACTGCTGTAGTGAGAAATAAACAATGATATATTTTATTTTTAACCATAAAAAAAAACTAAATAATATAATGTAATGTAGCTAAATAATGGAGGGTGTGGATCCAATTAATCCACCACAAAAAAAAATATATGTAAATAACCTAAATAAAAAAAAATAGTAAATACCGTTCGCAAGTAAACTAGTTGGGTTCGCCACCTATGAACCAGTAATTGTTTAGTTAAACCTAAAAACCAAAACTTAAACAATTCCCCTTTTCAAGGGAAGGCCTTCCTTTGTATAAACTAAAAGAGAATATATTTTGACGCCTTTACAAAGCGTAAATTATTACCAAATAATTTAAAAAAAAACAAACAACTTGCGGTGATTTACACAAAAGAGATAAATTTTTATAGTGAGTACAAATTTTATAGCTCAGAAAGCATTTTATCTTTTAAAACAATAATGAATCCAATATCATGGAAATTTAATAAATGCATAAATTTCAAGAGAGAAAGAGAAAAAAAAGATTAATAATTAATGTCTACACCAATGCAATACAAACATACGGTCATATAATTATTAGTTAAGCTACTTTTACGCATCCCAATTAAAGTGATGCTGCGCACAACACAAAAATGGCAGCCAAAATAGGTACAGTTAAATGTTACTATTATAATTACAAAACAAAATGAGGGAAGTAAATAATGGTAAAAGAACAGGTAATGAAGGTCACGTGGTTGTGAAGTGAAAGATTAAGGATACAGCAATAAGGATATAGTGATAACAGGTATACAAATATAGGTTAAGATATTGTTATAACAGACTAATTGGTTTAATTATTTTTAGCAGGTGCACGTTAACATTACTTATCTAACGATTTACACAATAATTATTCAGTTAAATCTCGTGTGATAATAGAAAAAGGAATGATCTAACCTTTATATAAGCAGGTAGTAATTCTGTTCAGTCGATGCAGAAGTTGTCACGATCCGGTTTGATTTTGGTTACGATTCCGTAGTTAAATCAGAATGTAGATATATGGAGGTATTAGTTGAAGTTAAAAGTAGAAGGTACTTCGTTAAAATTAAAAGGTCCAGGTAATTCGTTGAAGTTAAAGTAGAAAATTCGTTGAAGTTAGAGTAGAAGGTACTTCGTTGAAATTAAAATAGAAGGTACTTCGTTGAAGCCCTTAGATGGAACGGGCCAAGTGAGAAGCTATCGAAGTGCTTTCCTTTCTTTACGAAAGCATCAATAATTCGTGTTTTGATTAAAACGTCTTCAAACGTCGATCTTGCCGAAGAAAATTTTTCTAAAACCGCATGTAAGCGAGCAACAAAACTTGCAGATAATAATCAGAAAAGCACCAATTGTTTTATTGCAAATTATGCTTCTTGAAGATATATCCGATTATTTATATTGTATAGTAGTATATAGGAATTTTCAAGAAGACATCAAAAATTTTCAGCTTGGCAAAATGGACGCCACAGGAAAGAAAGCAGACGTAATTTTTATGTTAAAGTTGTATTATTCAAAATCTATTTGTTATCAATTTTTTATCTATATCATTAAATGCCCAAAAATTATAAATTGTGATTTCTCCACTAACGCCATCTAGAGAGGATTTCTAAAAGCTTGTAATATAGTTCACCTTAATTACCTATATTTTAGGATACGTCACTAGAGGGAGTAACAATGTAGATTTTAAATGAAATATTATTTAAATGAGAATTTATAACGTTTGAATAACCAAAGGTACGAAAATTTATATTATGCTATTAGTAAATATATGGAAATATTATGTGGTTCAAGTTATGAACAGAAACAACGTAAGCATTTCTAGAAAGAAGGTTGAGTAAACATGTACAACTTGTACAGAAATTTAGAGTGAAATAACAAATAACGTAAATATACCAAACCCCAAATTATTTCGTTACACATTGAATAACCACGGTGATATCAAACAGCCTTGTCGCACTCCTTGCTCAATATTAAAGTATTCACTCACACCTCTCTTCTCCCTGTCCACCCTATCGTATGCTTTCTCCAGATCTACAAACACGCAGCACAGCTTCCTTTTTACCCTTAAACGGTTTTCGATCACCTGCTGGCGAGCAACCATCTTATCAACACATCCTCTCCCTGGCGTGAGGTCAACCTGCACATCCCAAATCTTAGTTTGTGTAGTTTCTCGTACTTTATCAATCAGTATTCTTCCAAATACTTTACCAGGTACACTGACCAAACTTATTCTTCTGTGGTTCTTGCAATTACTCTTATTCCCCTTACCCTTATACAGTGGTAGAATGATCGCGCTCTTCCCATACCTCGGCACATTTTGTCACACTTAAGGCATACATTGAACAATTCATACAATCTTCGTATAAGCTTTGCACCTCCATACTTTAGCATTTCATCAGTGATTTCATCTACGCCTGATGCTTTACCGTTTTTCAACTTTCCTGCCGTTTTCTCTATCTACTTTATCCCAATATCCTTCTCAGTTTCATTCACCATTCCTTCTACATTCTCCTTATTTAACCCTTCAGTCTTCCTTTCCTTACTACTGTACAGCTTTCCGTAATATTCGTGTCAGCATTTCCTTCCCAATCATCGCATACTATTACGTTGCTCGTATTCATCACTCCTGCAGCGTTCGTTTTGGGACCACGTATTTTTGACCCATTTCCAGAAGAGTTTTTGTTTCCCTCAAAATCATTCTACATTTTTTCTCCGTCCACAGTCATCACTTCCTCTTTACTCATTCTCACTGCTTCCTTCGCTTCTTTGTTTCTTAATCTGTACACCTCATACAATCGCTCAGTCTCATTTTTTGCAGCAATCATTGCCATGTACGCATCTTTTTTCTTACATACTGCCTTTTTACCGATTCATTCCACCAAGCACATTTTCACTATCTGCCTACAGGCGCTCTTCCACATATCCACACGACACAATTGACAACACAATTTTTCAAGCTTATCCATGCACTTTCAACGTCAGTGTCTTTTAGTTGTTCGTTCCACACTGTTTCATTTACATTCTATTCTTTACTCACTGCGTATTTCATTCCCGCACCATTATCTACTAGTTTGTCTGTCCTAATTCTGGACGTTCGTACTACGTTTGCTTTCCTTCTCCAGACCCACTTTTGCCCTAAATACACCCTTGATACAACCAAATAGTGGTCCGATCCACAATCCCATCCGGGCATTATATTTGTGTCTATCACCAGGTTTCTAAGTCGTTCATCATACACTATCAAGTCAATCATACTTTTAGATTTACCACCAAGTATACATATGCACATTTTTATGTTTAAACCACGTATTAGATACAAACAGGCTTCTCTTCACACAGATGTTCATCAGGCGTTCACCATTCTCTTTGGTCTCCGAATTTTCCTAGAACGTACTCAGTATGTTCTCTCTGTACACCCACCCATCCGTTCATATCTCCCACTATCATCATTCTTTCGTTCAGCTTACATAAGTTCAACACGTTCTCTACATCATTCCTGAAGTTCTCACACTCTTGGTATCTTTCTCCATTCACCGGTTCATAGCATGCCATAAGAAAAATTCTTTGCGACTCCACTTTCATTCTAACCCACATTACCCGGGGAGATACCAATTCGTACTGTTACAAAAACACTTACAATACAAAATTAGCAACTCGGTAGGGCCCCGAATTCTAAGAGAATTCAGAAAGGTTGAAACATCCATAAACAAGCTAACACTAGAGGAGAACCACCTAACCTCCCTCTGCCTCACGCCAGTTAAGAATATGAGAGTAGTCAAGTGCTTGAGAAAAAATCTGACTCATGTGCGAAAAACAGTCCTTGTCAGGACAGCCTGATGATAGAAGCAGAGTTCGGTTTCGAAATGTCGCGTTAAAAAACGAAAAAAACTGTGGAAATAGGCCGATTAACCCAATTAACATATGAAACCACAGTTACAAGACACTTACAATACAGAACAATTCATACTGTTTAACACATATTTTCGCTCCTTCACTTACGATCACCCAAATTCCTTTTGCGCCATGCACTTTAGTCTCAACTCCTAACCATTATGCTAGGCTGCCATCCTCCATCTCCACAGCATCCATTTCTTTGCGTTTCTCTGTCCACTATCAGTGCTTTCGTACATTACAATCGACAAAGTCAGCTTGATATTCTAGTATCGGACAGCAATTAACAAAAACGTAAATGTCTTAATTTATTTGGGAATTAGAAATGCGACTTGCAGAGAAAATTTAAAAAAAATTCGTGGAAGGTCGCTGAATCATCCTAGTTAGTAAGCGGTGGCACGGTATCACCAAATTTTACTTGCTTTACTCACTTTTCTCTTGACCTCAAAATTTTTGTTTTAGCTACGGATCTTGTTCTTTGCCATTTAGAATGTTTTTTTAATTAATGGAATTAAATTTAAAAAAATAAAGTATTGATTACAATTTTATAATCACTTTTTCTGCAAAACAGGAAACCTTTACAACGTTCTGAAATCAGTAAGGTGTGAGTCGGTCACATTAAAGCCTGGTAAGTAAATAATTAAAAGTGTTATGAAGCTTTTTTCGTAAGGGGCCCATCATAAGCACACTTTTTCTGCCTTTAAAACAACTGAATTGGCTTGGTTTCTAATTTTAGTTATATTTTCAACCATAATTTAATACTAAAATTGATCCATTTTATCGCACCAGTCACCATCTAAACTTCTAATTTAATCCTTAATAGAAAGGTTGATTGATATAATGTTCAGTGAAATACATTGGTAATTTATCCTTCATTATTTTGCCATTTATCAGGGCAGTCCAAACCTCGGTATCGTACGTAAGCCCCTTCTCACGTAGGAGCTCATGATTTTTATTACAAATCTCTTAAATTCCAAAAAAATTTAGCATTTTTACGCTCATCGTACCGGCATCGTGAACTTCGCCGCTTCGGAGTTAGATCTGTGACTGCTTGCATACAGATAATACGAGGAAGCGGTCATCAGTAGAGGAGCCACAGCCCAGTAGCAAGCCGGAGCCGCCAAAATACAGCAGGAGCGAAAATAAAAGAAGCATCCAGGACAATCCACCGCCAACTACAGGATCGACGTCAGGTAAAACAATAGGAACCGGTTAATAAAAAATATTGTTTTAATTAATTTTGATTTATTGTTTTATTTTAACGCTTGTTTTCCTCCTTTTTATATTTAGGTCTCTTATTTCCAAGTCCTGTTGCCTCGGGGTGTGAAACTGCGCCTCGGCGAAGACCCGGCCTTTCTTTAAAACAATTTCTTTTCTTTAACAACAACAGCCATGGTTAAGCACGGTCGCTACCGTGCTACCGTAGCGGTTGTACCTCCAACACCCAACGCCGCCCGTCCACCTACACCTACACACACAGCACACAACCCTCACATACGCACACACCCTAGCCTCGCCACCACCATCCTCACGTACACGCTCCCATTCAAACGCCTCGTCCATTTCCACCTCATCCACATACTCCTACATTTCTACACGTTCCATCGCCTCCAGAAAACCACACAAACCCGCTCTCTTTCCCACACCGTCCCCCCAACTCCACTGTTAGACCCTTTTCCTTTTCCTGTGTAATTCGTCACGTAAATGAGGACATCCTAGTCGAAGAGGCGACGAACACACCCACTTCCCTTGTCCGCATCATAACCTCTTTCCAAACCACCCTAGAGTACCTCCTCGAACGCGGTGTCGTCATGTTCGGGCGACACTACAATACACCTGCACGCAGGTGGGGCATACCACTGAGGAGTGTCCTACCCGTGATATCCGTTGTCCCAACTGTGGCGAAAGCCTCAGATCCTCCTCCTACAAATCCTCGGCTAATCCAAGGTGTAACAAGTGCGGGGAAGCTCACCCTTCCTATTCCTTCAAGTGCCGGAAGCGGCGGGAACCTCCCAGTTCTCCGTCGAAGATGGCACCCCTCGAACCTATCCTGTCTTCCGAAGAGTTCGACTCAGAAGACACAGTCCACCTTAAACCCTCTCCCGACACTGAATCCCTATCCATCAAAGACTTCCTATAAGTCTCACCCACTCCCTCTTCCAGATGTTCCCCGACCGGCAAGATAGGGTTGTTCGCACTCTAGATTCGCTATCCCGAAACTTCTTCCAGCGGAGTATAAACATCTGCGTGTCCGGTAAGTGGATGAAAGTCGCCGTAATCCGCCAACCCAATCCTTAACTCCATCCAAATTGATATACTATCAGGGACCGTAAATGACAGGGGCATTCGTCGGAAACGCCCTATACTTAAACTTTTTACACACACAATATGCACATCCTTTCCATAACAGAAACAAAACTCAGATGCACACTTAATTTCAACACATTTCACACTTATGTAAACAATAGCCAACACGGAACCGCCCTCTTAATTAAAAATTGTTTCTCGTCCACTCCTTTTCAACTTTCTGCGCTCCTACAGCATCTCGAATACGTTGCTGCGACGGTGCACTTTCCCACTCCTATAGTATTTATTTCATACTACAATCCGCCCGGCCACAACACCCTATCCGATGACTTTTTAATCTACGCATCCAGCCTTCCTAATGCAGTTATCCTAGGGGATTTCAATACCCGCCACATCCAATTCGGTAACACCGCGAATAATGGCAATGGTAACAGGCTTTCATCCGCTCTGTTGCAGTTGCCGCTCTAGTGAATCGCCAACACAAAGCCAACATACTTCGAGCATTTAGGTGCCTCAATAGTAAATCATATCATAGTTTCGAACCCATCGCTTACTATTTCGGTTGTGAGTGCTTTCTAGGGACCACGATCACATCAGATCACATACCACTACTGGTCAAAACTTCATTTTGTCCAGCTCCCCCTACACCTCCTCAATACACACTCATTAAAGGTTTTTCAAAAACAGATTGGAATGTGTTCTCCGAACAGATCTCCATCAACCTCCTACACCCAATCTTCAAACGACCCAAGATCTCTAGAAAGCCCTTAGAGGCCTAACTTTTTAATATTACGGAAGCGGTCGATATCTCTGTATCATTAAAAACATCGACATTTCCCACAAACCGCTTCCACAGCACATTGTGGACTGGGTCCAAGAGAAAAGAGAAAAAAGAAAAAAATTCTGTCCCACGTCATGACGGCCTAAATCGTAAAATCCTCCGTCACTTACTCGACCCAGCCTTCCTATTACTCTCCAACATATTCAACCAATGCATAATCCTCTCCCATTTCCCGACGAACTGGAAATCAGCCTCCACCGTCATGATACCGAAACCCCACGCCGATCTAACCTCGCCCTCCTCGTATAGACCAATCTTCCTCCTGAGTTGCCTCGGAAAATGTTTTGAGCAGATTCTAGCCAGGCGACTCAGGGACCACCTAAAATTCAACAACCTCCTTCTTAATAGCCAATTCGGCTTCCGTCCCAACCGAACGTGTTACGATATGTGTTTCTGGACATTAAGCAAGCATTCGACGGGGTCTGGCACGCCGGTCTTCTGCACAAGATCCAAAACCTAAACATTCCCGACCCCTTCTCCAAACTCCTACTCTCGTACCTGACCAATCGCTCAGTTCGGGTAAAAGTAGGGTAAACCTTCTCCGATCCTTTTCAACCTACAGCAAGCGTACCGCAATGTTCTGCCTTAGCCCCTATCCTTGACACCATCTTTGCATCAGACTTTTCCGAAGCTACACAACCCGGAGTAGTCGTTGCGCAGTTTGCGGATGATACCGCCTTCTGGACGGTTAATAGGAACAGCGAAACGGCCTCCCGCCTTATATCCAAAACCCTACGGAACTTTTCCAACTGGTTGAACCGGTGGAGAATCTCCGTCAATCCCTCGAAACCCCAAACAATCCTCTTCCGACATCCCAACTACATCGAGGATAGGCTCCCAAAGCTCTAGAAATGTTTCGATCGCCCTAAACCAAGAAAGACTCACACTCCAAGATGAAATCAGGTACCTAGGAATCCTCTTCACTAGAACCCTCAATTGGCTCCTCGATGTAAAAAGAACACTCAATAGGATTATAAACCGCACAAACCTACTGGGCGCCCTTCGGAGTAGAATCAAAGGTTGCCACCTTAAAACACCAACACACCTACAAAACATACATTCGCCCTATTATGGATTTCCGAGCACCCATATATACAAATATAAACCTCAATCACCTTTCCTCTATCGCCTCCTGTGAACGCCGAATTTTTAGACGCATACACAGCTTACTCCTAAGGTACCTTAGTGACCTCATGACACATACCACCAATCACACACAGGATCCAAACACTTCAGAAAAACTTCGCGCATAAAAGAATTTTCGGCGATACTATCCCAACTAAAGAAATCCTTACCACTCCCTACAACTACCGATTTCCCCAATTCCCACGAAGAAAACCTAAATTAAAATTGAAGCATCCCTCCGCGATCCTTGCACAACTCCTTGACGACCTCTTCGAGGAGAAATAAGAATCCCTAGATAACATCCCATATGCCCTCCGCATCCCACCCGTCTATTCGATGACGACCTAGCATGAAACCGGACAACGAATCTGATTAACCACACTAAACAGGCTACCCCCACTAAACAACATAAACACCTAAACCAGTTGACACATTATTCAATATTCAAATAATCTTTCTTTTCTTTTTTTTACATCAAAAATAACCACACCTCAGGATTGGACTCCTGAACAATCTACGCCAAGGATATATATATATATATATATATATATATATATATATATATATATATATATATATATATATATATAAGCTAATAATAAGTAAAATACTAACCATAAGCATGAGCATACTAACAAAAAAAAAAATCACACCAGTCACCATCTCAACTTCTAATTTAATCCTTAATAGAAAAGTTGATTGATATAATGTTCAGTGAAACACATTGGTAATTTTTCCTTCATTATTTTGCGAGTTATTATTATATCTGTTTAAAATCTGTTTGTTTACAATTTTGTTAAATACAAAACTATTTAGCATATGTCTTCATTATCTTTAGGCTTCCTAACTCCAAAGCTGACACAGCCAAAAAGTAAATTATGCCACAAGTATATAATTACCAAGGAAATATTTGTTAGAAACTGTTACATTTGTCGTTTGTATTTGTAATAAAAATAACTCGAATTATGTTTTCCAGTTGATTTGACGGCGTCGCGGTGCGGAAGTGCATCTATTTCTGATATCTGGCGCCTGTCTACAACACTTTAATACCTTGCAGGTGTGCTTATGGGGCCATTGTGTTAATAATAAAGCTACCGACTTCCCTGTAGAATTACGAAAAGTAATTTCACTTGTTTACAAATTTAACAACATTAAATTTGAATTTCACTAGCGTTAATTATAGTTATCAAAGTACATATGTAAATATAATTTTTTTTATATATATACGGAAAATGATTGGCCAAGGTTTAAATCAATTAGTACACAAGTGTAGGCGTATTATTTAATTTTATACATTAATTTTACGTCATCCTATGAGTATTTATATTTATTATAAAAATATTTGGTGGGTGTTTATTTTTCTCGTATTTTACATTATTTTTTAATTTTGCAACATTAACATAATAAAAAGCGTAATTTCTATATGTCAAGAATTTCCTTTGTATGTTATATTTGTATTAAAGGGATATTTTTGCAAATCATATACATATTGAGTAATCTTACTTTAGAAGGTACCATATTCGGATTGTACAGATCCAAGTTATACAAAAGAAATTTGTTTACTACATTATGTTGCGTTCTTTATATGGAGATTCGTTTTTTTTACATACAATTATAACCTTTTCAAGATTTTTAGGTCAAAAGTAGTCTCCAAAATTGAGTTTAATTTTTTTCGTTTGTAATCGTAATGGACTTAACTTTCACTTAACTGCCAAGATGTATTAGCTTTTCAGCTGGTTACATTGGCAGACTTTTTCCAAATTTATTTTAAATTTTATACCTTAAAATAAAAATATGGATATTATCTCGTAATTGTACGCGTATGTTATTTCTAGAATTTTTATTAAAATACTTATTGAGTTTTATAAATTGTTCTAACCTATACCGTTTTCCGTCAAAGGTCGACTAAGACCAATTGACACAACACCACTAGCGTATAGATATCTAATTTCATTATGTATCAACATTAAACATTTATTAAAAAAATTCATTTGGAGAGACTCATAACTGAATACTAATATATTCAAGGTATTTTTCAATGTTAGATAAAAAGTAATCAAACATTACTTTGAAAATTGCATCATTTGAACAACAGTTATAACACATTTTTAGGTAACGTCTTGGTAGGTGACCAACACTTTAAAATATTTCATGCCGTAGATTGTTATTGTTGATTTAGAACTTACATAAAAAATCGTAGGAATAGAAACATTACATCTCCAAAAAACCACTTAACCTGAAATCTTTTGACCAAGCACCTCCGCATATAGCCTAAAGATTCACATTAATCGAATTACATAATTTATTAATGCAAATTTGTGTTCATTCCATCAATTATTTTTTTAATTATTTATTATTAATTAACCTAAACATTATCAACTGTACATGCAAATTTCTAAAATTTGTGTTTTATTACTCATTTAAATAATCCGTATTTGGTATGATCCTTTTCATAATTTCTTTTTGTTACTTAATTTTTATTTTTTTATAATATTGATTAAGGCGCCACAGAATGAAAGTATCTGCATACCCACTTACATTGCTAAAAGTTGTGCAAAACAAACTAAATTATGGTGTATCAATGTTAATAGAGAGGCCTACGCGTTCCAAATTGCTTCTCATTAATATATAGGTACTGCGACATGTAAACTAATCCTTCAAACTCATTCATAAGTTTTAAAACATGTATGTATACCTATTTCAAATTGTACTATTCGTTTCCTGTTTTTATTTAGCATAAAATTAAACTTTATCATCGAAATCAATTTCTCGTTTTAAAGTCTGAGACCCTAGGTTCTCAACGTCAAGTTAAAAAAATTGAGCATATTTCATCCGTTGATCAATTAGTACATAATATCAAAACTTGATTAGTTAAGGCTATCAACATTAAAATTATCATTGTTGAAGTTTACAATAATCAATTCAATGATTTTCATTTGAATATTATAACCAGTTTTCTGTTTACCATACAAAAATATTTTTCATTTACCTATAAAGGCATTCTTAGACATTCTTATGGTAGTTTTTAAAAGAGTTTTCTCTTGGTAATAACATAAACTACCAGAAATGAATAAAATAATGAAAATGTTTATTTTTGGACTGAACATAATCTGTTTAGTAATTATACAGGAGCGACACCATCTTGGATTATCTTTAGGGGTTTCTAATTGCTGTTAAAAAAACTCAGAACTTCCCAAGATTACTTAGAATTTCTCCAAGATCACCTACATTATTATAGAGTTTTAATAACCTCTTGGTATTTCCATAATGAAACTTTAATTCCTTTTGGCTGGGAATTACACTTGAGTCATAGGGATTCCCTTAATTTGCTTATAATGGTGTGGAGATTTCTGGAAACATAAGTCATAATTAAAAATTATTATTAAATTTTAACAAAAACTTATAATAATAAGTCATAATTATTTTCTATGAAGCAAAAATTATATGAAAATTTACTTTTAGAAATAATAATTATTAGAATAAAGAATACATTCGCTGATTTTACATTTTATAGATATTTTTGGAAGCAACCTGAAACCGGTTTCGCCATCATGAAATTGATCCATCATCTTTAACCTTTCGGTGGGCTCTTGGGTCTGATTTCAAGATAATAAAATTGGAACGGCATCTTAAAATCTGGTTAAGTATCAAAGTCCTTTAAGTAGATCCATTTGGCATGATCAAAACTGGGAGTTCTGTATGTTTATTTAATGGACTTAATGTGAAGTTTAACAGTTAGGAATTAGATTATAACATTTTGGCTTAACTTATCAAGTTAAAATCACCAAGTGATTTTAAATAACATAATGACCTAGTGTGGGCCTTCTTATCGAGACTAATTAAAAAGAATACATGATAAAAGTACTTGTAGTAGTCGTGTTCGAATACACCCAGAGTCCAACCTTTATTCAAACAGGCGGCTAATTTTTATGAAACGTAACAAGCGTATAAGGATTCAGCTGTATCTTAATTTGTTACTCTATTTTTAATGTTTCCGTTTTCTACGAAACAGGTATGGAAATAAACATATATATATATATATATATATATATATATATATATATATATATATATATAACGATGGTTTAATTTTTTGACAATCGGGAAGTGTTTACTTCGTCACTCCCAAAAAGCGCCGTCACTGTTAATTTTACTCATGGTTTTATTTAGTTTGGTCACAATGTTTATATTGTGGAGTAGCCATATTTAGTTACTATATTGCATAGATTCGAGTGAAAACATTTACTTGGATGCAGTAACTTCCCTATTATAAATTTATTTTATTTTATATGCATGTTTTAAATTCTCATTTTATTTAAATTGCTATAATTTTAGATTTCTGAGAAAATATCTATCACTTTTATTCGGTGTAGTACAAATATGACTTTCGAAAATGGAACTTTCTTTCATGAGTTACAAATCCCTACACGTCTGTATGGCTCTAAGATTCTAGCGGAACTGTCAAAATATTAGTAAAAATAATCACTGTTCTACCTCAAAAGGTTGTCTCCAATTTTCCATTGGACCAGACAACTCAAATTAGAGAGAGGCAAGAGAATTAGACAAAATTATCAATAGGTTACCCCGTAACTTCCAGAATCTGGAAATTGTTACAGCTTATTGATTTTTAATCGAAAAACTGCTGTTTTTCGATAAATCATAAGAAAGTATAACTCATTCTTTCATCTAAATGATGATTTTGAACATAAGTCTAGTTGAAATGTATTTTACACTAGTAGTAGTGACTATCTATATTATTGCCTGTAATTTTGTAAGCTATGATTTTCTGTACCGTGTGTTGCGATTTCGTTGATTTAGTTGTTCTTTTAAAGATATCGTTGTTATTATCAAAGATAGAAGTTTGCAGTATTTTGATTCACGTACTACTTTGTTGACTTAGATTCTATAGCAAAATCAAAAATTTAGTATCTTTTTTTGTTTTCGACTTACAGCCCAACGTGGATATTTCTACACTTTTTTCAAGGTCTTATACCTCGGTTAATACTGATATATTTCGTCAACGGTAGTTATATATTTGAAGTGTCGAATTCGGTGGCGTGCTTAAAATTTTTCTAGGGGGTGCAGTTTTTGAGTAATAATATGAACTTGTATTTTTTAAAAATAGGAATCATAGTTGGCTTTTGAAAAATATGTCCTGAAAAACATCTTCCAAATATTTTTTTCAACAAAATGGTGTCCCAGCTCATAATGCTTTGGCAGCGAGGAATTACTTAGAAAACCGTTTCCCAAATCGTTGGATTAGTTCGGTTCGGTGTTATGGCCGCCACGATCTCCAGATCTGTCAATACTTGATTTCTTCTTATGGGTTTCTGATAAAACATAGTTTATCAAAACCGTCATAATACCGAACTGAATGTTACAATCCAACGACTTGGGAAACGGTTTTCTAAGTAATTCCTCACTACCACAGCATTATGGGTTGGGGCACCGTTTTGTAGAAAACACGCACACGCACACGCACACGCACACGAACACCCACACGCACACGCACACGCACACGTACACGCACACGCACTCGCACATGCACACGCACACGGACACGCACACGCACACCCACACCCACACACGCGCACACGCACACGCACACACACACACACACACACACACTCAAATTCTTCCAATTTGTGGTATTGTGGAAGTGTTATCTCGTTTATTGAGGGTGTTCGGTCTTCTTTCAATTTCAACTGCTTCTCTAATAATTCTTTCATGTAACGTATGTAGAGGTGCAATTAAACGGATATTGTTGGTGTTAATTTGGTGTCCTGTGTCTAAATGATGTGCAGCTAAATACAATGATGTATTGTGCTGTTTAATTGCTAGTTTGTGTTTATCGGCTTTCTCATATAATATTCTATTAGTTTGTCCGATATAAGTTCTTCGACAGCTGTTTGCACGATATCTCATACACTTGTTGGTTTTCATTGGGAGTTTTGTCTTTAGGGTTTCTTAAAAGTTGGGACAAAGTTGAATGTGGTTTGAATACAGCTTTAAAGTAGTTTTTGGGAAATGTCTTTGCTATTCTGTCTGTAATTCCTTTTATATAAAGTAGAATAACAGGAATGTTGTGTTTATTGTTTCACAAGTTATTATTTCTTGGTCTTCTTTAACAAATTTAGAATGAAAGAAATATCAGTACAATCCCAAAATTAGACAAAGAAACAAAATAGAAACTAATTCCAAGAGAGAAAAGTTGAAGAATCCCCAAAATATACGGACGCCCAAAAATACATAAGGAAAACTGGCCGTTGCGCCCCATCGTCAGTGCATTCAATTCTCCTACTCATGACCTTGCTCGTTATCTAACAAAAATTATTCAACCGATTTGTGAAAATGCTGCATCCTACGTCAAAAACTCTTATGAGTTTCTGCACAAACTCAAAAATGTACCGTTGGCTCCAAATGACATTTTAGTTAGTTTCGAAATGTTGGTTTCGTTATGTTGAGGACACATTTGTAGTTTGGCGCCATGGAAAAGGAACCTTGAACAGTTTTCTAGGACACATTAGCAAGGTTTATCGGAAACCAACTCATACGAATAGATTTTGAACTCTCTTTCGCATCTCCATCCTGTTACCTGTAACCATACAGTTATGTGGCGTTATGAAATCCTTGATATACCGCTCTTACCACTTATCTGACGAAAATTCTAAAACGGAAGAGATGAAGACTATTAATAAAATATTACTTCAAAATTGACACAAAGATAAAGAAATATTGAAAATTACCAACGAAGTAAGCAGACCAAGAAGTAATAACTTGCCAAACAATGAACGCAAAATTCCTGTTATTCTACTTTGTATAAAAGGAATTACAGATAGAATAACAAAGACATTTTCCAAAAACGACTTTAGACCGGTGTTCAAACCACATTCAACTTTGTCCCAACTTTTAAGAAACCCCAAAGACAAAATTCCCAATGAAAACCAAGGAGTGTATGAGATTCCGTGCAAAAACTCTCGAAGAACTTATATCGGACAAACTAAAAGTGTATTATATGCGAGCGCCGATGAACACAAACTAACAGTTAAAGAGCACAATCCATCATCGTGCTTAGCTGTACATCGTTTAGACTCAGGACACCAAATTAACACCAACAATATCCGTTTAATTGCACCTCTACATACCTCACAAGAAAGAATTATTAGAGAAGACCGAATGCCCTCAGTAAACGAGATGACACTTTTAGAATACCACAAATTTGGAAGAATATCATTAAACTGGCGTCCCCACTTCTACACCTTCTACATCATGTACTAGACCAACTACCCGAAGTCAAACACACTCGTCCAGATTAAATTTAAATTAGTTACCTTGTTTCATATTCTGTTGTTCAAAATAGTTACCTTCTTTCAATTTCTGTAATTATCGAAATAAATTCTTGATAAAGGGAACAAAGTGCGTTCCCGAAATGTTGAATTAATTTGCACGTTTATTTACACAAGCTTCGAAGAAAGATGTCTTATTATATATATATATATATATATATATATATATATATATATATATATATATATATATATATACCTGTCCATTTAATTGCCCATATTATAGTTCTTGCATACAAATACCGTGACAAGTATGTCATGGTTGAATTTTGAAAGGTCTACCAAAAATATAATATTATACCGGTTGTCTCAGTTAAATATATATATATATATATATATATATATATATATATATATATATATATATATATATATATATATATATATATACAGGTGAGGCATCTAAACTCCGTCGGTCTGTATACGAAAAATGGTAAAATATTTTTGAAATCTTTTTTTTTATTATCGTGTAGGTTCATTAAGCACGTTTTAAAATTATTTTCGAATATGCAGGGTGGTCCATAAAAATTTTACGTATCAAAGTTATGGAAATTTAAATGGAACACCCTATATATGATTGCATATTTCGATCCTGTGGACTAAATAAAGGTCACTTACTGTTATAGTTCCTACACCTAACTCCACCTGTTGTCGAGATATTTTATTATTTGTGCGAATATAGATCGAAATTCAAAAGAACTTTCTGTTTTACGTACTCAAGGAATTTTTTTCAAATGTTTTTCATTGTTTACTGCAAGCATCAAACCAAAGAGATTCTATTACTCTTTGATCAAACTTTAAAATCCACCGAAGTTATTATCACAAATTTATACTGGGTATATAAAAACTCAGTTACTATTTTGACCAACATTAAAGTCAATTAATTTCCATATTTTTATTGTAATTTTAATTCCCTACAAAACTGTATTAGGGTTCCCTATACCTATCTCTTACAGATTTTTTGTAATTTAGGATTTTCTATTCCAATAATAATTTCATGCAATTTGTTCTTGAAAAGCAGGCTTTGACGGTCTTACTGTCACATAAAATAAACGAATTTATTGAAAAGTCATAGTTCGTGTTAAAGTTAAATCATTTTAGCTAATCAACTTTGAGAGTAAGTATTATTAGGTGGGTACCCCTACTATTTAAAATGGTTCGCTATTCTCGAATTGAAAAGTGGACATGATCTTAGTAATCGGGAAATGTAATGATAATTGCTTGCTAGCATCTAGGGTTTACGCACAAATGTATCCTAATAGGCGTCATCCCGACAGGCGTTCATTAGAAAAATTATTGTTTTTCGAAGCACTGGAAGTGTATCATACGAGACACGACAAAAGCAAAGGCCGGTTACGTGTAACGAAGAGAATAATTTTGCCGTTATGGAATATCTGGTAGAAAATCCACATACCAGTCAGCGGAGAATAAGTGAAGAATTTGAGATAAGTCAGCGGAGCGTTGGAAGGATAATAAAGAAGAATAAGTTTTATCCATATCACATTCAATTACACCAAGAACTTTTAGAAGTGGATTACGATCGAAGACTTGCATTTTGTTTATGGGTTTTAGAAAAATTTGGTGATAATGAAAATTTTTTTTGATTTTGTGCTTTTTTCGGACGAATCAACGTTTAACGGTTTAGTAAATAGACATAACTTTCATTATTATAGTGACGAGAATCCTAATTTCTTTAGAACTCTCGATAGGCAACACAGATGGTCCGTAAATGTGTGTGGTGGTATAATCGAAACACATGTAGTAGGTCCGTTTTTTTTAATGGCAATTTGAACGGTGATATATTTCTAGAATTTTTAAGAGTAAATTTGCCTGTTCTTTTGGAACACATACCGCTTGATATTCGACAGGAAATATGGCTACAATTACACGGAGCGCCGGCGCATTTTCATGCTAATGTTAGGGACGAATTGGACAGGCAATTTCCCAACAGGTGGATAGGGCGCGGCGGCCCACAAAATTGGCCGGCAAGATCCCCTGATTTAACTAGTCCTGATTTTTTCTTGTGAGGATACATCAAAAATATTGTCTGCCATACACCACCAACCACAACCGACAACATGAAGGAGCGAATCAGAACAGATTTTAATTCCATAACTTCAAACATGTTGAGAAAAGTGAAGGAGTCTTTCCTAGAGAGAGTTCGTTTATGTATTGAAAGGAACGAAAATCATTTTGAGCATTTGTTGAAACGTTGAAGATGCTCACTTATCAAGGCTATGTTTGTTCAATAAAACAATGTTTTTGTTATTTACCCAGTTATTAACGTCTTTCAGTCATTGTGAAGCTGTGTTTGTTCAACAAAACAATGTTTTTGTTATTTACCCAGTTATTAACGTCTTTCAGTCATTGTGAAGCTGTGTTTGTTCAACAAAACAATGTTTTTGTTATTTACCCAGTTATTAACGTCTTTCAGTCATTGTTAAGCTGTGTTTGTTCAATAAAACAATGTTTTTGTTATTTACCCAGTTATTAACGTCTTTCAGTCATTGTTAAGCTGTGTTTGTTCAATAAAACAATGTTTTTGTTATTTACCCAGTTATTAACGTCTTTCAGTCATTGTTAAGCGGTGTTTGTTCAACAAAACAATGTTTTTGTTATTTCCCCAGTTATTAACGTCTTTCAGTCATTGTTACGCTGTGTTTGTTCAATAAAACAATGTTTTTGCCATTTACCCAGTTATTAACGTCTTTCAGTCATTGTTAAGGACAGCCTAGTCAAACGATTGGATTATCTCGAGCAATAAAAGCTTTTTATCAAAGCCTGCTCATAACAAATCGAGTAAAAAATGACATAAAATGAATGATTAAATTAGAAAATCCTAAATTACAAAAAATCTGTAAGAGATAGGTATAGGGAACCCTAATACAGTTTTGTGGGGAATTAAAATTAGAATAAAAATATGGTGATAAATACGGGGTGTTCCATTTAAAATAAGGAAGTTAATTGGCTTTAATGTTGGTTAAAATAGTAACTGAGTTTTTATACACCCAGTATAAATTCCTCGAGTACGTAAAACAGAAAGTTCTTTTGAATTTCGATCTACATTCTCACAAATAATGAAATGTCTCGGCAACAGGTGGAGTTAGGTATACGGACTATAACAGTAAGTGACCTTTATTTAGTCCACAGAATCGAAATATGCCATCATATATAGGGTGTTCCATTTAAATTTTCAATACTTTGATGCATAACATTTTTATGGACCACCCTGCATGTTCGAAAATAATTTTAAAACGTGCTCCTAATGAACCTACACGATAATTAAAAAGATTTCAAAAATATTTTACTATTTTTCGTATACATACCGACGGATCTTATATATATATATATATATATATATATATATATATATATTAAATAAAATAATTTAAATGAAAATAATAAAACCATTTTTTTATTCTACAAATCCTGTTCAAATTGTTCTCTATTTCTTAAACATGCGACATCTGCGACGTGTTTTACTTATACAAGCATCTTTTCCTTCATTATTACAAATGCGGCGTCAATTTTGAATTAAGTCTTCTATTTAAATTTCTTGTCTATAGACGAGATAGTCATTATACGTCACAGGCCACAGATGAATCCAGATATTAGTTAAATACGTACACTGATAGCAAGTTTAATCTCGAATTTGAAAGACGTTCAATATATTTACTCTTAGTCAGTCCGGATACCTCATTTTGAAGACATATAGGTCTGTACTTCTTGAACGATGGTAATCAATTAGTCAATTTGGCAAGATCTTAATTAAAATTCTAAATATTCAATTAGATGTCTCTCGAGTTAAGATTGCAAAAACGTTAAGTTTTAAATTTTCGTTGAAAATTTATACCTTTTGATAGTTTTTATACCATTGAATATTAGTTAATTATCTGCTAAATTTAGATTCGCGTACGATATTAAAAAGTGTCTAATCAGATGAAAGAACTACAAACTATGCTATCTATCGGTTAGACCTGAACAAAAGTATGCAGCTACTATAATTAAGACTTTAATAGTAGCTTTTAAAACAATTAGGCATAGTCAGAAGACGTGCCTTATTTGATTAGTACATCGTAATCATAAAGATCCTATTATGATGCGATTATTTCTCTTCAGAAGTTTTTGATATTGAACAAACCTAATGTATTAACTATGTAAACGATTGTTCTGAGATAATATAATGAATTAAATAAAAATCGACTATGAATTGAAAATTTTGTTTTTAGTATTTTATTAAATATCTGTATTTTTAAAGATTTGTATTAATTGTGATATCAGTAAAGGATAGACAAAGAAGTTTTAAACGATAATATTTCATTTTGTTTTAAAATTTAATGAAAAATTGTATCCGATTATTTTCAGATAGGACTTTGATTGCCTATAGATTTTATTCTTTGAAAATATTCAATCAAATTACCATTTATTATTCAGACTATCAAATAAAGCATAATTTATTTTGAGATACTTACAAATTCAAAAAAAAGTAATAGAGTATATGAAAATTTGAATTTTTAATTAAATATAATAGAAATCATCATTTAATAAACCATAAGACTTAGGCTAGGACATAATATCGTTCAGATATAGGTTATATACAACAATTTGCATATTTTGCAACTATGTACAAACACCTGTATTGAAATAAATAATTATGTTTTATTAACTCTAGATAACATTGATAATGCTACACTGTCTAGTAGCTATACGAACGCCAATCAATTCATTTCAATAGGAGTCTGACATTCACACTGTAACATTATCAAGATAGGTACCCTAAAGCGTTATGACCATAACGTTGATCGCTCGACTAATGATTATCATGTAACACCTGCTACTATATATAAGTTCTTGTAAATCTTATTGCCAATTTTTATTACTTTGGCATTCCATGTATTTAGCTTGAATCATAATACCAATTTAAATACTTATATTCTGTAGCCTTTTCGCCTTTATTATAACGTGCTTATTCGTAGCCGCCTTTAATTAAAAATATAGCATCAGTTCATCGTGTATTGATACAAATTACTTAGATGTTCGCCATATTTTCTGCAACTGGACATTGCAGTCAACGCTCACTATTGTTCTGTTTTGCCTTATACCTGGACATTCCTAGATTGCCAAATAATCTTATAACAACTATGTAGAGCCAAACCTGGTATAATTATTGAAAAATTATCCAAAAATTTCTCTTTTAACCATAAGTTTGCAACTGGATCGTAAAGTTTTGAGTTTAGCCAGTACATTTTGAACCGACACCAAATAATATACATTACCTTGGTGCTTTTATAAAAGGACCTAAACGGTAATATGGACTATGACAAGTATTGATGTCCTTCAATGGGATGCTAGTGCTCGTACCAACAAAGCTAAATCCGTAATCAGTATGCACTCATTTCCTCACTGTATTTAACAAAATTGTCTCGAACGATAAGCTCTTGAGCTGATTAAAACTTCTATAGCATGTTGATTCAAAGACCATCGTTCCTTCTTGGTTAGTCGATTAAAGTTTGATATACAGAAAATTTTTTACACATTGAAATAAGACGCCATCGTAGATTGTCACTGAATTCAGTGGGCATAAGTGAAGATTGTACGGCTTCATTTAGCTCTGCTGAACTTGGCGTAGCACTGAACTCGTGATAATACGCCACTTTTCGTCAGAAAGTACATTTAATATCTGCCGAGTCCACTAGTTGTAAACTTTTCAAGTATATAAACCTTTCAGTTTAGATGTATTACAATCGTCCATATCGATCGCAACTGCCTAGCATTTTATTACATAATGTGTTGGTTGAAACCTATGAGATTCATTACTAAACGGAACTTAATAATATTATTTCATTATCCGCAATAAATAAACGCCATCTTCTCAATAGAATCTTGTGTACACATGGTCTGTAATTGACTGTATGTCGGTGGTCAATCTGATTTGCATTTCTATGGGTTATCCGACATCCTCCTCGTCTGTTAAAAACTTTAGAAAGCTCTAATAAATACAATTAATTAAGTGACCTGAACGCATTTACTCACCCACAGTTCAAATTAGTCATTCTACTCGATTCGTTAGTGGCTATGTATTCAATTATATATCGCCATCTTCAATGAATGCAATTAATTCACTGAATGATAATTATAACGTCCTTTAAAATATTATTTACAATCATTGGTAATTCATTCAGTAATCTGTTTGTATTCTGCTTTATTTTGATTTAACGTCCAATATATAAAGTATCAGTTTACACCACTAGTATTTTTAAACGTTATCTGTACACTTAACATAAACATGCAATGCATGACATGGTTATTATGCGTACTTCTTCGCCTATTAAATCAAATTTTAAATATTTACTTACAGAATACAATTCTATTTTAACGGATAATACCTGTTCAAGTCGCCTTGAAAGCTCTCTTTACCTTTAGTACGCCTTATTCACTACACAAAGGAATGCGAATTTATATGAAACCACGCCAGATAAGACACGAATCTGTCACTTTATTTGTTAAAATGAATATAATCAATACTATATTTAATAGAATATGTATTTTATAATAGCACACTGAAAAATACTGAAAGGTATAATTTCGTCTTCTTAGTCCGACGCTATGCGTTCTTAGGTCTTCCGATCTCGTTTCTTTAGCCATATAAACTATTCTTCGCATAAACAACATTAAATTTTATTTGGAAGCATTGAAATTTATAAACATATGACAAGCGACCTTTAATGAACGAACAGGTTGATCTTGTGTACTCATCTTTAAATACATTATTTTAAATTATACAGTTACCTATTTGCATCAAGTTTCTTGTTTTACGACGTAATGAACTTATAAGAATTGAAGTACTTCTAAATCTTAATTAATATAAGTCATTATATCTCTTATATAATGATAAGTGTGCATTAAAAAAATGTCAAATAATGAGAAATAATTAATTATCACATTATAATCATAGAAAATTAATAATTTACAGTAAATATAGCATTTTTTCATAAGATGATTTGATAAATATTAATTGTCCAAATTTATAATAAATGATAACTTAAACTAGAATTAAATCTGAGGAATTCATACATTAAATTTCATAAGAATTAGATCATTGAATGTTTAAATATAGAAATTACTAGTTACTTACAAATTTCATTTCACCATAATTTTATTGATATAAAGTTTCATACATTCAATTTTGAAACGTATATCATGACCATTAAATGCCGATTATACAATAATAAAAGCAATACAAATTTTGTGATTTATTTACAAAGTATGAAGTACAATTCAATGTAAATAAATTGTACATGTATTTAACGTTTACAAATTTATATAAATTATCAAATGATAGAAATGCATGGTATAATTTAATCTCATATTTTGACCATTTAGTAATATCTGATCAAATCTGATCTTGTTACGGTTTATAACATATTGACAATCTTGGTAGTAATATACGATTAAGTGCTCAGAATTAGTATACTTATATATGTCAATAACTGCACAATTTACATGCCACAGTGACCAATAATTTTAAATAGTACCTTATAGCAAGTGACATCTCGTTTGAAAGGTATTAAAATTACCTATTCAGTAATACTAATTTTGTTAGGGTTTAGGTTGATTTTGATATAAAATTAAAAAATACTAAAATTATAGTTTGGCATTTAATTAATCAAGATTGTAAAGTCTGCCTCTGGTTAATTGTCAAAAAAGTTGAAGTTTTTTAATTCTCTCGTTGTTTTTACTTTGATAAGTTTTTATACCTTGACTATTCAGCTTAATTATTCTTTAACGCGACGTTTAAGTGTCTACATAGACAAAATGGTACGTAAGGTAGCCGAGAAAGTAGCAGCTATCTTAATAATTGATGAATGTAGAAACAATTGTCATGCAGCGGAACGTCTTTTTAATGAGAGGTACCCCGATCGACCTATATCGAGGACTTATTTCTTCTTCAGAAGTTTGAAGCAACCGGTAGTGTTCAAGATGTCAAACGATCTGGTCGACCAACAATTAGTGACGACAAAAAAATCGACATAATTGCAGAAATGGTAGTACATCCTACTTCTTCTACAGCCCAAGTTGCGTCTATCTGTGAAGTCAGTCAAAGGACAGTACATAGGGTGTTGGCTAAAACAAATTTCATCATAAAATTAAAATGGTGCACCAACTTTCAGATGATGACGACCGAAGATTAGAATTCTGTGAAAATATGTCCAATCAAATTATCCAACACCCAGACTACATAAAATCAATTTGTTTAGTGACGAAAGTACTTTCTTCCTCAATGGAAACGTTAACACACAAAATGTGAGATATTGAGTGAACAAATCCTCAAATCTTCGTGAAAATACACTCAATTTCCAGAAAAGTAAATGTTTGGGCAGGTATTTTGGGAAACCACATAGTTGGACCTGTTTTTCTCAATGCTAACTTAACCGGTGAAGTGTATCTGGAGATGTTACAAAACGCAATTGAACCGTTAATTCTTGAAATTTTGGAAGATAATCTAGATGAATTCGGCAACTTGGAAATAACGTTCCAACAAGATGGTGCTCCTGCACACTATTATGGTGCAGTAAGACGTTACTTGGATGAAGAATATCGTGGCAGATGGATTGGACAACGAGGTCCGATAGAATGGCCAGCTCGGTCACCAGACCTGACACCATTAGATTTTTTTCTGTGGGGGTACTTAAAATCTAAGGTTTACGCAGTATGCACATTTTCAAACCAAGAATTGTTGAAGAATGTAGAGCAATTTCCGCAGACACATTTGAACTAGTACGACAAGAGTTTAGCGATAGGATGCATTTATGTCAGGAATTAAGTGGAGCACATTTCCAACGTTTACTATAAGAATTGGTCCTTGAATCTTGATTAATTAAATGTCAAACTATAATTTTAGTATTTATTTAATTTTTCTATCAAAATCAACCTAAACCCTAACAAAATTAGTTTATGAATAGGTAATTTTAATACCTTTCAAACGAGATGTCACTTGCCATAAGGTACTATTTAAAATTATTGGTCACTGTGGCCCTGTGGCGTCATATATGACTATTACGTCACTTGTCATGACTAGTTGAGAAGCTTATATCCGTTTATATTCACCCTCCAAATTTCATTAGTATAAGTAAAACCGTTCAAAAGATACAAGGGGAGGGAACTTTTCTTATTTAATGGTTTACTATTAGCACTTTTTCTATACAAATGGTGAATCCTATTTAAAATTTGTTAGAATTTAGACGCCTCTTAATAGTGTCACCGGGACTATCCAGTTTTAACCAGGAATTGGAAAGACGTCGTCGAGATACTCCCGGATGGTTACTCTGTAGTCAGCCGGACAACCATCATTTTGGAAGACAATAGGTCTGTCTTCATTGACGAGTGGTACATCAATTAGCAATGTGGAAGATCGTTAATTAAAAATTCTAAATAATTCAATTAGATGTCTCTCGATAAGACCTGCTAAACGTTCACGCTAAATTTGCGTTGAAAATTTATGGCCTTTTGGAAATGATTTTCAAGCCCAAATGTGCAAATTTGAGTTGACGACTCTTCCTGCTAAATTTAGATTCGTCCGTCCACAGAATTGATCAAAAAAGTTGGGTCGTCAACGTCAGTACAAAGAAACCTACAAAACTATAAACGCCTATCATAATCCTTCCTGGACCTGGAACAAAAATGAGCTACTAAATTAAGAACTTTAAAAGTAGCTCTTTAAAACTGTAGGCATTAGTGAGAACAAGCGCTGCCTGTATTGTGATTTAGTATGCTCATGCGATACATAAAATGAGTCCTATTTTATGGATTGCGCATATATGTCCATGACATTTTGACTGGATTGGAACAAACCTAATGTATTTACTTATGTAACACGTGTGTTCGTGAGATGAAGTATGAATGGAATTAAATAAAAACAACTATGCATATTAAAATTTTTTTTTTAGTATTTTATTAAAAATATCTGTATTTTTAAAGATTTGTATTAAATGTGGCATATCACTAGACAGGGATGAACCAAAGAAGTTTTAAACGCATTTTAATATTTTCATCGCTTTGGTTTTTTAAAATCTTAATGAAAAATTGTATCCGATTCATTTTCGCCTCCATCAGGACTTTGTTGCCTCATAGTATTTTTTCTTTAATATCTGCATCAAATACCCATTTATTTATTACGAGACAGTATCAAATACAAACATAATTTATTTTGAGAACTTACAACATACAAAAAAAAGTAATAGACGTAATATCGAAAATTTAAATTTTTAATAAATATAAAAAATCATATTTAATAAACCATAAGACTTAGGCTAGGACAAATACGTTCAGAATAGGTCATATCACATTTCAATTTGCAACTATGTAAACACCCTGTATTGAAAAAAAATAGTAAACTCAGATAACAGATAAGCTAAGTCTATAGCCCTCTACAACCCGAATCAATTAAGCACTTAAAGGTCTGACATTCACACTGTAACATTCATCCAAGCAACAGGTACCGCTTTAAAGCTTATGACCACTATTGATCGCTCGACTATGCTATCATGATAACACCCTCGCTACTATATAGAGTCTGTCAAACTTATTCCAATTTTTACTTACTTTGGCATTTCCGGTAAAATGCTTACTTGTATAAACCATATTTTACCTATTATTTGAACCTTTCCTTTATTATAACTGTTCATTTAGCCGAACGCTTTAATTAAAGAATAGTCGCATCAGTTCATGTGTTATTGTAAATTACTTCGGGAGATGTTTGCATATTTTCTGCCTGGAATTGCAGTCAACGCCTCCACTATTGTTCTGTTTTGCCTTTCACCTGGACATTCGCTAGATTCCACAAAAGTTAAACAACTTCGTAGACGCCAAACCTCGGTCAATAATTATATGTACAAAATTACCAAAAATCTCTTTTAACCTCGTTTGCCTCGTGGATATCGTAAAGTCTTTGTATTATAGCCAGTACACGTTGAACCCGACACCAACATAAGTTTACATATACGCCTTGTCTCTTGATAAAAGGACCTAAACGGTCAATATGGACTATGACGAAGGGTATTGGATGTCCTTCAATGGGATGCTAGTGCCTCTGTACCAACAAAGCGCCTTAATCCCGTACATCAGTATGAGTCAGTTTCACACTCACTGTTGTTAAGCAAACTTGTCTCGACGATAAGGCCTCCTTGAGCTGATTAAAAGCTTCTTGCTGTTGATTGCACCAAGACCATGCCGCTTCCTTCTTGGTTAGGTCGATTAAAGGTTTGATATACAGAAAAGTTTTTTACACCACTTGAAATAAGACGCCAGTCGTACATTGTACGCCGTGAACTTCAGTGGGCATAAGGAAGGATTGTACGGCTTCTATTTAGCCTCCCTGGCTGAACGGCGTGGCACGAACCTCGTGACAATACGCCACCTTTTCCTAATAAAAGCATTTCAATATCTAATCGGGTCGCATGTTGTAACACCTTTTCAAGTATAATAAAGGTTCTCACGGTTGTAGATGGTTTAACAATCGTCCATCGGGATCAACTCGCCTAGCATTTTATTCATAATGTGTTGGTTGAACAAAACGGCATTTTACACAAAGGAACTAAATATTCATACTGCCCGCCAATAATAAACGCCATCTTCTCAATAGAATCTTGGTGTACATGGTCTGTAATGCAACGGTAAGTCGGTGGTCAATCTGATTCATTTTGAAAGGTTAGTCCGACATCCTCCTCGTCTGTTAAAAATGTTAGATCTCCACAAATACCGCAATTAATTGTGACCTCGATTTATCATTCCATTGTTCATAAACTTATCGTTGTGGCTACTGTATTCAATGAATCGCCAATCATGAATGAATTTTCACTGAATGACTAATTAAAACCGCCTTTAAATATTATTTACAGTCATTGGTAATTCGCATTCAATAATTTATTTTGTATTCTGCTCATTTTGCTTTGACGACCAATATATAAAGTATCAGTTTACCACACTAGTAACTTTAACGTTATAGGTGCTTTCTGTATATGTTTATAAATTTCAATGCTTCCAAATAAAATTTAATGTTGTGTTATGCGGAAGAATAAATGTTGGCAAAACGAGATGAGAAGCAACGGATATGCGGTCGGAGCTGAAGACGGGGAGCACTCTGACTCGGGCGTTCGTAAGGCTCTTTTCAGTGGTGCTATTATATAAATACATATTCTATTAAATATAGTTTGGCGGATTATATTCATTTAACAAATCAGAAGTGGGACAGATTCGGGTGTCTTATCTGGCGTGGCGTGTTCATATAAATTCGCATTCCTTTGTGTGTGAAGTGTAAGGCGTACTAAAGGTAGAAGAAGCTTTCTCCAAGGGCGAGGTTGAACAGGTATTTCCGTTAAGGCGAAATAGAATTGTATTCTGTAAGTAAATATTTAAATTGATTAATAGGCGAAAAGTACGCATAAAACCAGTCTGGCCAGTTTGCATGTTTATGTTAAGTGTAGCCAGCGCGATAACGTTTAAAAACATACTAGTGGTGTAAACTGATACTTTATATATTGGACGTTAAATCAAAATAAAGCAGAATACCAAACAGATTACTTAATGCGAATTACCAATATTTAATAATATTTAAAGGGGTTATAATAGTCATTCGGTGAAAATTGCATTCATGAAGATGGATTACAATTATACAGTAACCACTAACGAATAGTTAGAATACAATTGAACGTGGGTATGAGTTCGAATGCGTCAGTACTGAATTAATTGGGTATTGTAGGAGTTAACATGTTTCAACAGCGAGGAATGTCGGACTTACAGGCCACCAGGCAAAATGCAAATATTGACCACCGACATACCGGTGATTACAGACCATAGTTCACCAAGATTTTAATCATGGCATTGTATTTCTGCGGGAGTATAATATTTAAGGGTTCCGTATTTAGCGAATGCCCCACGGATGTTCCAACAACATTATGAATAAAATGCTAGGCGAGTTGGCATGCGTATGGACGACTTGTAATACCTCTACACCGTTGGAACGGGTTAGTTATACTGAAAACGGGTTACATAGTGAGCGGTCTGGACTGAGGTTAAAATGCTCTTCCGACGGAAAATGACGTAAATAAGTCAAGGTTCGACTAACCTTCAGCGGGAGGTAAAGATTTACGTACAATCCTTCCTTATCCCAGAAGTTCACGGCGTTGAAATTACGACTGGTAGTCTTATTTAATGGTTGTTAAAAATTTCCCGTATATCAAACCTTTAATGCCTAACCAAAAGAAAGCGGCATGTGGTGCAATCAACAGCAAATAGCTTTATCCTAAGGGCCTTATCGTCGAGACAAGTTTTGGCTTAAATAACAGTGAGGAAATGAGCTGCATAATGACTGGTTAAGGCGTTTGTTGGTACAGAGGCACTGACCATCCCGAAGGCATCCAAACCTTACAGTCTAGTCCATATTGACCTTCAGTCATTTATCAAGATCAAGCGTAAATAAATACTGTAGAGGTGGGTTACTAGTATGTACTGGCTTAAACCTAAAGACTTTAACGTCCACGGAGGAAACTCAGGTTAAAAAGTATTATTGTATATTTTGGTGCCCAGTATATATATATATACAGGTTTGATATATAGTGCTTGTTCTAAAGGTTTCTGGCACTCCTATCTTTTCGAACGGTTGTACTATACTAATGAAATTTGGAGGGTGAATATAAACGGATATAAGCTTCTCAAGCAGAAATGGAGGGCGAAATAGTCCTATATAAGTCACAGGGCCACAGTAACCAATAATTTTAAATAGTACCTTATGCAAGTGACAGCGCGTTTGAAAGGTATTAAAGTACCTATTCAATAAACTAATTGTGTTAGAATTAAGGTTGATTTTGATATAAATTAAAGAAATACTAAAATTATAGTGGCAATTCAATAAGTAAAGATTGGAATAAGTTTGAAGATGTATATAGTGTCGAGGGTGTTACCTCTGATAGGTGCATAGTCAGGCGTAAAGGGCTTCCGTGGTCATAACGCTTTAAGCGGTACCTACTTGAATGAATGTTACGTACGTAGTCAGACCTCCTCCTTGAGAGGCGGGAACTGCATTCGGCTTGTAGAGGGTACTAGACTTGGGTTATTGTTCATCACGTAACCTTTTTTTTCAATACAGGTTATCGGACCAAGTTGGCCAAACTAAAGTGTGGGATCTGGTGCCTCTGAAGTTTTGTCCAGCGGTAAGTCGTTATGCAATTCATTCAACGATATTCTTTTATTCAAAAACTTTCGCATTATTACTATTATTTTTGTAGTTCAAGTTTGAAAGTAATTATGCTTCTTTATTTGCATAAGTCTCGTAATAAATAAATGGGTATTTGATGCAGATATTAAAGAAAAACTACTATGAGTCCTGATGGAGGACGAAAAATGAATCGGATACAATTTTTTCATTAAGATTTAAAAAAAAACCAAAGCGATGAAAATATTAAAATGCTTTTAAAAACTTCTTTGGTTCATCCCCTGTCTAGTGATATGCCACAGATTAATACAAATCTTTAAAAATACAGATATTTTTAATAAAATACTAAGAAAACCAAAAATTTTTAATAATGCATAGTTGTTTTTTATTTAATTCCATTCATACTTCATCTCACGAACACACGTGTTACATAAGTAAATACATTAGGTTTGTTCCAATCCAGTCAAAAACCGTTCATGGTACGGTCATACTCATGCGCAATCCATAAAATAGGACTCATTTTATGTATTACGCATGAGCATGACCCTACAATCACAATACAGGCAGCGCTGCGTTCTCACTAATGCCTACAATTTTTTTAAAGAGCTACTTTTAAAGTTCTTAATTTACTAGCTCATTTTTGTTCCAGGTCTCGAGGAAGCGGATTATGATAGGCGTTTATAGTTTTGTAGGTTTCTTTTGCATACTGACGTTGACGACCCAACTTTTTTACGATCAATTCTGTGGGTGGACGAATCTAAATTTAGCAGGAAGGGAGTCGTCAACCTACACAATTTGCACATTTGGGCCTATGAAAATCCCCATGCCAAAAGGGCCATAAATTTTCAACGCAAATTTACCGTGAACGTTGGGCAGGTCTTATCGAGAGACATCTAATTGGAATTATTTAGAATTTTTAATTAACGATCTTGCACAATTGCTAATTGATGTACCACTCGTCAATGAAGACAGACCTATTGTCTTCCAAAATGATGGTTGTCCGGCTGACTGCAGAGTAACCATCCGGGAGTATCTCGACGACGTCTTTCCTAATTCCTGGATTGAAAGACTTGGCCCCATCTAGTGGCCCGCGCGTTCCCCAGACCTAACACCTCTGGATTATCATGTATGGGGACGTACTAAGGAACTCGTCTATAGACAAGAAATTTTAAATAGAGAGGACTTAATTCAAAAAATTGACGCTGCATTTGTAATAATGAAGGAAAAGATGCGGCTTCGTACTACCACGGTAGAAACACGTCGCAGATGTCGCGCATGTTTAAGAAATAGGGGAGAACAATTTGAACAGGATTTGTAGTAAATAAAAAAAATGTTTTTTTTTCTATTTTTTCATTTAAATTTCCTATTTCCATTTTTTCCTGATTTCCTGTGTAAAGAAAAAAATATTTACACATAGCCGACCGAGTCAGAATGTACTAAAAAATTACCTTGCACCGGTGCATAAAATCCGCATGAGTATGAACGTACCATGAACGGTTTTTGACTGGATTGGAACAAACCTAATGTATTTACTTGTGTAACATGTGTGTTCATGAGATGAAGTGTAAATGTAATTAAATAAAAAGAACTATGCTTTATTAAGAATTTTTGGTTTTCTTAGTATCTTATTAAAAATATCAGTATTTTTAAAGATTTGCATTAATGTGTGGCATATCACTAGAAAAGGGATGAACCAAAGAAGTTTTTAAAAGTATTTTAAGATTTTCATCCCTTTTGTTTTTTTGTTTTTTTTTAATTTTAATGAAAAAATTGTATCCGATTTATTTTTCGCCAACCATCGTGACTTTGTTGCCTCATAGTTTTTTTTTCTTTAATATCTGCATCAAATACCCATTTATTTATTGGGAGGCAGTATCAAAGACACGAACAAAATTTATTTTGGGAACTTACAACATACAAAAGTAATAGACATAAGCATGTGAAAATTTGGGGATGTTTTAATACATATACAAAAAACATATTTAATAAGCTATAAGGCTAGGAGTTCTTAGAGCAAATATGTTCAGAATATCCCACATTTCAATTTGGCTAACTGTGTACCAAACACCCTGTATAAATACATATTTTTATATTAAATATATATTGGCGGATTATATTTTCAATTTATTTTAACAGTCATAAGGTGATTATTTACTATTAAATGTTTGGCATAATTTAATATGTCTGTGTGTTTATATCTGTAACATCTAATTTATTATTTGTATCTAATATCAAAGTTTCTATGTTTTCATCCAATATAAACAGAATTACAGAATTTGCAGTTCAATTTATAAATAACCGAATTGAAAATGTCGTTAGTTGAATCTTTGGCATTAAATAAACTTAAAACATTGTAAACTTTTAAATAAATTAAATGTAGTTTAATAAATAATTATTTTACAAAAAGTCTATTAAATATTCAGCTTTAAATTATTATTAATAAGTTTAAATATATTCTAATTAAACTAAATTTATTATTATAAAAACTTAAAAAATTAAATAAAAGATAATATTAATTTTTTAATAATCTTATAATATTAATAAAAATTTAATCGAATTATTTTCTAAAATATCTAGTTTAATAAAGATAAGCGAAAAATACGAAGAGCAAATTTTTCATCTTATAATCGATTTACGAAAGACTTAATCATGAATAATTAATCTTATTACATACGATTATCTAATTATACTTGTATGCTTGATATTTTTCGTAAATAAAACTACCAATATACTAAATTTGTTAACATATTAATAAATAATAGTGACAGTAGTAATCATAATAATAAATTAAATTTTTAATATAATTTTTTATATATTTAATAAATAAATATATTGTAATAATGATTTAATTTAACATACTTCATATTTTTATTTTATAAATTTAGTCCAAAAAATTATTGTAGAAATAAATGTGGGAACTAAGAACTCGTCGAGTAGAACAGTTATCTAAGTCTTTCATGTCTATTATATAAAATTTCTAATAAGTTGATATTTTACAAATCAAGTGGACATCGGTTTGTGTTCATAATATCTTGAGATTAAGTAAAGTTTCCAGGCACTGACAGGTATTTCGTAGAATAATTGTTTCTTAAATTTAAATGATTAATAGAAATAGATAAAACCATTGGCCAGTTTAGTTTGTTAAGTACCAGCGCGTAGTTTAAAAATAAGGGTTAAACGATACTTTAAATTGGAGTTAAATAAAATAAAGCATCAAAGATTTAATCATTACCAATTAAATAAATTTAAAGGGGTTATAATTGTCATTCAGGTGAAAATTATTCTTGAAATGCTAACAATTGATAATGCCAAACGAATCGGAGAATGATTGTAACTGGGTAATGAATCTAGGTAATAATTCGGTATTGTAGGCGAATCTAACAGTTTTAACAACGGAGGATTGCTAACCCACCTAGGCAAAATGCAAATCAGATTGACCACCGGCATACCGGTGCATTACAGACCATATGTACACCAAGATTCTATTGAGAAGACGGCGTTTATTATCCTGCGGCGATGAAATTTAAGGGTCCGTTTAAATGCCCTCGTTTCAACAACAATATGAAAAAATTAGCATTGATATATGGCATTGCTAATACCATCTACAACCGTGGAGAACGGGTTAGTTATACTTGAAAAGGTGTTACAACTAGTGGCGGACGCGGGCGTAGGACTGAGGTTGGAAAAATGCTCTTTCCTGATGGAAAAGGTGGCGTATTAAGTCACGAGGTTCGTGCCTACGCCGTTCAGCCAGGGAGGCGTAAAGTAGAAGCCGTACAATCCTTCCTTATGCCCACTGAAGTTCACGGCGTGCGACAATTCGTACGACTGGCGTCTTATTTCAAGTGGTGTGTAAAAAACTTTTCCCGTATATCAAACCTTTAATCGACCTAACCAAGAAGGAAGCGGCATGGTCTTGGTGCAATCAACAGCAAGAAGCTTTTAATCAGCTCAAGGAGGCCTTATCGTCGAGACAAGTTTTGGCGTTAAATAACAGTGAGGCGGAAACTGAGCTGCATACTGATGTACGGGATTTAGGCGCTTTGTTGGTACAGAGGCACTAGCATCCCATTGAAGGACATCCAATACCCTTCGTCATAGTCCATATTGACCGTTTAGGTCCTTTTATCAAGAGCACCAAGGCGTATATGTACATACTTATGTTGGTGGTCGGGTTCAAAAAGTATGTACTGGCTAAACCTACAAAGACTTTACGATCCACGGGGGCAAACTCGAGGTTAAAAGAGATTGTTAGTAATTTTGGGTGCCCACGGCGGATAATTAGTGACCGAGGTTTGGCGTCTACGAGTAGGTTGTTTAAGGATTTTGTGGCAACTCCTAGGGCGAATGTCCAGGTGGAAAGGCAAAACAGAACAATAGTGGAGGCGTTGACTGCAAGTGTCCAGGCAGAAAATAGGTGGGGCGAACATCTCCTCGAAGTAATTTGGGGCTTCAATAACACGATGAACTGATGCGACTACTTCCCTTTAACTTAAAGCGCGCGGCTAGGCGAATGCAAGCACGTTATAATAAAGGGCGGAAAAGGGCTACAGAATATAAGGTAGGTAAATTGGTATTATGACAAGCTACAGCTACTGGCCGGGCGAATGCCAAAGTAAGTAACAAATTGGCGAATAAGTTTGACAGACTCTATATAGTAGCGAGGGTGTTACCTACTGATAGGTGCATAGTCGAGGCGATCAAGGGCGTTAGTGGTCATAAGCGCTTTAAGGCGGTACCTATGCTTGAATGAATGTTACAGTGTGAATGTCAGACCTCCTCCTTGAGAGGCGGGGGCACTCTGATTCGGGCGTTCGTAGAGGCGGCTACTAGACGTGTGGAGCTTATCTGTTATCTGAGTTTACTATTTTTTTTTCAATACAGGGTGTTTGGTACATAGTTGGCCAAATTGAAATGTGGGATAGCGGGGCCTATTCTGAACGTATTTGTCCTAGCCTAAGTCTTATGGTTTATTAAATATGATTTGTTTTTATTTATTAAAAAATTCCCAAATTTTCGCATTATTACGTCTATTACTTTTTTTTTTGTATGTTGTAAGTTCTCAAAATAAATTATGCTCTTGTATTTGATACTGTCTCGTAATAAATAAATGGGTATTTGATGCAGATATTAAAGAAAAAATACTATGAGGCAACAAAGTCCTGATGGAGGGCGAAAAATGAATCGGATACAATTTTTTCATTAAGATTTTAAAAAAAACCAAAGCGATGAAAATATTAAAATGCGTTTAAAAACTTCTTTGGTTCATCTGTCTAGTGATATGCCACTATTAATACAAATCTTTAAAATACAGATATTTTAATAAAATACTAAAAAACAAAAATTTTTAATAATGCATAGTTGTTTTTATTTAATTCCATTCATACTTCATCTCACGAACACACGTGTTACATAAGTAAATACATTAGGTTTGTTCCAATCCAGTCAAAAACCGTTCATGGTACGGTCATACTCATGCGCAATCCATAAAATAGGACTCATTTTATGTATTACGCATGACTAATCACAATACAGGCAGCGCTGCGTTCTCACTAATGCCTACAATTTTTTTAAAGAGCTACTTTTAAAGTTCTTAATTTACTAGCTCATTTTTGTTCCAGGTCTCGAGGAAGCGGATTATGATAGGCGTTTATAGTTTTGTAGGTTTCTTTTGCATACTGACGTTGACGACCCAACTTTTTTACGATCAATTCTGTGGACGGACGAATCTAAATTTAGCAGGAAGGGAGTCGTCAACCTACACAATTTGCACATTTGGGCCTATGAAAATCCCCATGCCAAAAGGGCCATGAATTTTCAACGCAAATTTACCGTGAACGTTGGGCAGGTCTTATCGAGAGACATCTAATTGGAATTATTTAGAATTTTTAATTAACGATCTTCCACAATTGCTAATTGATGTACCACTCGTCAATGAAGACAGACCTATTGTCTTCCAAAATGATGGTTGTCCGGCTCACTACGGAGTATCTCGACGACGTCTTTCCTAATTCCTGGATTGAAAGACTTGGCCCCATCCAGTGGCCCGCGCGTTCTCTAGACCTAACACCTCTGGATTATCATGTATGGGGACGTACTAAGGAACTCGTCTATAGACAAGAAATTTTAAATAGAGAGGACTTAATTCAAAAAATTGACGCCGCATTTGTAATAATGAAGGAAAAGATGCGGCTTCGTACTACCACGGTAGAAACACGTCGCAGATGTCGCGCATGTTTAAGAAATAGGGGAGAACAATTTGAACAGGATTTGTAGTAAATAAAAAAAATGGTTTTTTTTCTATTTTTTCATTTAAATTTCCTATTTCCATTTTTTCCTGATTTCCTGTGTAAAAAAAGTACATCTAAAGAAAAAAATATTTAGACATAGCCGACCGAGTCAGAATGTACTAAAAAATTACCTTGCACCGGTGCATAAATTGCGCATGAGTATGAACGTACCATGAACGGTTTTTGACTGGATTGGAACAAACCTAATGTATTTACTTGTGTAACATGTGTTCATGAGATGAAGTGTAAATGTAATTAAATAAAAAGAACTATGCTTTATTAAGAATTTTTGGTTTTCTTGGTATCTTATTAAAAATATCAGTATTTTTAAAGATTTGTATTAATGTGTGGCATATCACTAGAAAAGAGATGAACCAAAGAAGTTTTTAAAAGTATTTTAAGATTTTCATCCCTTTTGTTTTTTTGTTTTTTTTAATTTTAATGAAAAAATTGTATCCGATTTATTTTTCGCCAACCATCGTGACTTTGTTGCCTCATAGTTTTTTTTTCTTTAATATCTGCATCAAATACCCATTTATTTATTGGGAGGCAGTATCAAAGACACGAGCAAAATTTATTTTGGGAACTTACAACATACAAAAAAAAAGTAATAGACATAAGCATGTGAAAATTTGGGGATTTTTTAATACATATACAAAAAACATATTTAATAAGCTATAAGGCTAGGAGTTCTTAGAGCAAATATGTTCAGAATATCCGACATTTCAATTTGGCTAACTGTGTACCAAACACCCTGTATAAATACATATTTTTATATTAAATATATTTTCGCGGATTATATTTTCAATTTATTTTAACAGTCATAAGGTGATTATTTACTATTAAATGTTTGGCATAATTTAATATGTCTGTGTGTTTATATCTGTAACATGTAATTTATTATTTCTATCTAATATCAAAGTTTCTATGTTTTCATCCAATATAAACAGAATTACAGAATTTGCAGTTCAATTTATAAATAACCGAATTGAAAATGTCGTTAGTTGAATCTTTGGCATTAAATAAACATTTAAGAACATTGGTATTAGTTTTGAAAAAACACGTGGAATTATATTGTGTGGTTGAATGAATAATCATTATGTTTAAAACAATAGTGCTATTAAATATGAAATTCCACGAAGTATGGTTAAAGAATATACATTTATCGTTAATAAGAGTTTAGTAAGCCATATTCCTGCAATGTAAGACTGTAAATAGAATTAATGTAATAACCAAACAATGAAAACAATTATCAGCATCACTACAACCAAATGAAACTAAATTTTTGTGAATTTTTTTAACATGAAAAGTCCCTATAAGTAATTATTAATTGAAGAGAATTTTAAAGTTCCGTAAAGTTTAGTGTGGTCTTTAGCGTGGAAACAATCGAAAATTTATTTATTCATACTCCGGGACACTTAAGAATTTATGAAATAAAAATCAGTAAGGTTAGTAAGAGCTCCGAAAGACAATAAATGCTTCAAGCTACCGCAAAGTAAGGCTATAAATATAATTTATTTTATTTTGCCACCATAATGTTCTTTATACGTCTCCAAATGCGGGCGTAATGTGGTCTTTATAGCACGGAAATGTCATTGATGCTAAGCAGCATGATTGACAGCAAACACATGACATGATATATAATAGCAATATCACAGTATCTTAGTAACAACAAATTAGCCTACTGTCGTCTTTATTTCACTGCATTTGCATTTAAAAACTTGCCGAAAATACTGAATCTTTTAATATTTTGTTCCAGTTTCATGGTGCAAAATAAAATAAAACAATGTATGTACCACGGGCATAATTGTAGATTATGGCGCTCAGGAATATAAAAGCCCTCCGCTTCGCGTCGGGCTTTTAACATTCCCTCGAGCCATAATCTTCTGATTATGCCCTTAATACATAAATATCTATAGTGTAACAACAAAACAATAAAAACGGTTATCAGCATTACCATTATCATTACGAGCAAATGACAATAAATGTTTGTCGAAACCGAATTTTTTAGTAAGTTTTGACCTTAGAAATGCAATTAAGTAAGATTAAATTATTTGTCTTTTACTTATTGATGTTAATAATCCTGTTAGAGTTTTTATATAATCATGTCATTTACAATGTATATTTCTTATTTAATTTTGTTTGTTTGGAACGTCATCTTGAAATTTGGAACGTCATCTTGAAATTGTTTTATCAACCAATTTGAAACGTTTGTTCACAATTTATTATTGCTTTTGTTATTATTATTATTAAATGTATAAAAGAAAAGCACTACAATAAAAACATATTAGTTGAGAAAAGAGACCAATTATACATTATTACTATGTCAACTTAGGAAGATACTTCTTCAGTCGACGTTTAAAGGTTTATCATAAGTTATTTTATATTCATATCAAAGAATCGATTTATAACAATTAACTACATTATAAGTAAAAATTTTGCTGAATAGAGCTAGCGAATAGTGAAGCATTGCGAGCAAACATTTTCAACAAGTACATGCAGAGTATAGAACTGATTTTGGCATCAGTTTTAAACCAAGAAAAACTCAGGAGTAATTTTATGTGAATTGTGATTCCTAGATTTCTAGCAGAACCAACCGCACAGACGTATTTGTCGTAGATATTTATATCATGATCGTTCTTGACTCTGATAACCCGACTGCTATTAATAATAATTAAGATTTTACATTGTTCAGATAAAGTTGTTACACGATCAAACCGAGCTAGCATCGTGTAGTGCTTAAAAAATAAGCAGATTACCGACTAACTACGACGGAGATGGGTGGAGTCATGATAACACATAAATGCTTGAAATTTGACTTTAAATACCTTACACGAACCCTAAAATAAAGCTCAAAATGAGGGATAAATGTCATTAGAACCACGATCGAAACTTATCTTGATAATTATCTTAAGCTAAGATGTTAAACTTGCGAAATCGTGGATCGCGAGATGTTTGCTTACTCGGTACATAAAACTCTGAACTTCTAGTATAAACCTCGTTGATTGTAATCAATTGCGTTAAACACTTTTTGTAAACAAGTTTATTAATCCAAACTGAGCTATTTGTTCTACCCTCGCAAAACTGAACTAATTTATGATTATCAACAATAATGCATGGCACAATTCCGGTTGAGCTTTGCCAACCTAAAAATTTTCGTAAAATGTTCCGTGAATTAATGTCTACACCGACATCGGAGATGATAATGTGGCGTTTCTTAATATGTCTATTAAAGATTCAAAATGCAAGCAAATTACATAAAAAATATATGCCATGAATAGACAAGTTACAAACTATTATGAGTAACTAAATGGTGTAATATTAGCAGAAGCAGTCTTTCGGATGCAATCCAATGTCACATTTCAAACAACGAGAGTTCGTTTTCTTGTAACACGTGCCAACACTATGTTTTCTTTTGATTGCGAATTGAAATGCGATATTTGGGCAATGTTGTGGTGACTCCTGTCAACACCACCCATACTTTCATTATATCCTTTTATAACCTTAGGTTGGTTCACTTGAATATGCCGTTTTTCACTCTGCGAGAACCTTATTGCGTTGTTGAATGGAAGTACAGAGCAAGCGTATGAAAAATAGCATTTGTCATTCCATGGGCATATGATCATTTCATCATCAACTAATGCACATTCACATACCCCTCTTACTTGTCAGAGGACTATTCGGGATTCTATTATCCCCAATTGTACTGGTAGTCCTAATTTTTCTGAACGTCAGCTCTCCTATCAGAGATAAAGATGAAAAAGAATTGTAAATGAAAATTCCCAAATTCTGTTGACCTCAAGATATCTGTATATTGCAATACAACAGAAGCATCAAGACCAAGGTTCTTATATTGTTCTGGCAGGTTTGTGGAGGAACCTTGGTACGGTTAAAAAACAACAGCGTAATCTAGTGGCTCCAACACAGAATGTATAGCCACATCTTATGGACTTGCCCCTAATAAATTGCGTCCAAAGTGTAATATCATCTCTTTGTCGACGGAATGATTTTCTTCCATTGGAGCGTAATCCAAGATTTTTTATTTAAGGACTGAAACAGTCATTTTACTTTGGCACAGCGATCTTTTTGTCCAGACGATTATTATCGGCATAATGAAAGTGACTCATGACATATTGAAACCGACCTCTTGAAGTTTTTTCTGGAAACACTTAAGTAGCCGTCCAAAATTAAAACACCAAGAAAGCAAAAAATATCTTTTAGCGGTAATATCACCCTGACGATTATTTTGTAAGGCATATGGTGAACAAAGCTACCAATTAAGTCGTTATCAAAAAACAACTCGAAATAACTTGATGGTGAAAGATTGTTTTTGATGCAGTATATTGGATTCCATTCAGAAAAATTTGGCAGCAAGTCAGTCCCAACCGAAAAGTCAAATTGTTTGACCTTTTTCAATCCTTTTGCGCAAATGAAGGCAAGGGCTTCTCGTCTTCATTGTCCTAATTGTCTTCCCCGCTAGCTTCATCTTCATATTATTTATCATTTATAACAATATCGGCATTGTTTTTTAATTGTTGTCCCGGTAAATTGTTCATTTCTACATGAGTTTCTTCTCCTGAATCTTCATCAATACTCATTGGTGCTCTCCGGAGGAAAAATTACACATTTTCTATTTCTTCCAGGAACTCGTTTACTTTTAAGGGCTTTCTCCATTTAATGGAAATAACGAAATCGTGAAAAGGTGACGACCAGGTATAAAGCTACATTAATAGTATCGTATAAACCTACAGTCCCTTTAAAAGGAGGCTTAGATTTGATAAGACGTAACACCAGATGGTATGATTCTATAAATCGACTTATTAGCTCACTTTACAACTTTTGGCCATGTTTCGCCAAGATCGGCCATGATGTCTGAATGTGCGTGTGTCTGTGTGGATGTATGCTAGCATCCACGATAACTCCAGAACGAAAACACCTACGTACTTAAAATTTTGCATTTATGCTTGTTTTCTTTTCGCTTGAAGCTGATTAGATTTTGGAAGAATCCAGCGGCGGAGAGGAGGTGTATATACCTAGATATAGACCTTAAAAGTGTCGATTAATTATGTTCTATGCACTTTTTCGAGACGACGCGTAATTCAACGGCAAAAAACTTCCTAAGGTAGAATTTAAGCGTTAGCTCAAATTTTTTGCAATATCTGAAATATCTAATTAAAAATTATTATTTATTTTATTAAATACATAAATAAAAAGTTTACCTCAACTAGGTTTTGAACCTACGACCTGTACTTTGCTAGAGTACCGCGCTAACCAACTGCGCCATCAAGGTTCAAGCCCCAATCGATGTAAATTTTGTCTTCATGTATGTAGAACTGATGTAAAGTCTAAATATAATGAGATTACAATCAAATTACTTATGTTAATGGAATGTGAGCCTGCAATATCGCAAGGATTCACACATACCAAAGCAACTTGACAAATATTAAATTATTATAATAATTTTTATTTATGTATTTAATAAAAGTAATAATAATTTTTAATTATATATTTACCTCTGAACGTATTCGTTCATAACAAAAACTTATAATAATTTAATATTAGTATAATAATAATAATATTTAGAATTTACATCAGTTCTAAATACATAAAGATAAAATTTACATCGATTGGGACTTAAACCTTGATGGCACAGTTGGTTAGCGCGTTACTCTAGCAAAGTACAGGTCGTAGGTTCAAATCCTACTTGAGGTAAGCTTTTTATTTATGTATTTAATAAAAGTAATAATAATTTTTGATTACATATTTACCTTTGAACTTATTCGTTCATAACAGAAACTTATAATAATTTAATATTAGTCAAGTTGCTTTGGTATGTGTGAGTCCTTGCGATATTGCACGCTCACATTCCATTAATATAAGTAATTTGATTGTAATCTCATTATATCTAGAATTTACATCAGTTCTACATACATAAAGACATAATTTACATCGATTGGGGCTTGAACCTTGATGGCGCAGTTGGTTAGCGCGGTACTCTAGCAAAGTACAGGTCGTAGGTTCAAATCCTACTTGAGGTAAACTTTTATTTATGTATTTAATAAAAGTAATAATAATTTTTAATTACATATTTACCTTTGAACTTATTCGTTCATAACAAAAACTTATAATAATTTAATATTAGTCAAGTTGCTTTGGTATGTGCGAGTCCTTGCGATATTGCAGGCTCACATTCCATTAATATAAGTAATTTGATTGTAATCTCATTATATTTAGAATTTTCATCAGTTCTACATACATAAAGACAAAATTTACATCGATTGGGGCTTGAACCTTGATGGCGCAGTTGGTTAGCGCGGTACTCTAGCAAAGTACAGGTCGTAGGCTCAAATCCTACTTGAGGTAAACTTTTTATTTATGTATTTAATAAAATTAATAATAATTTTTAATTATATAGATTAATTATTTTCTATGTAATTTTTTGATACGACCCGTAATTTAATGGCAAAAACTTGTAAAGTAACTCCATTCCTTCCGATCTTATCCTGACCACCCCATGCCTAATCCCACCATGCATATATGTGTAATGTATACATGTATGTTGGATATCCACCGCTGAGGCTGAAGGAGCGTGGAAACCTCGAACAAACTCGAGAAACGGTAGGAAAATTTGTAAAATTATTTTTTAAAGAGAATTTCATTTTTCCTAACTTTTCTTTATAAGGTTGTTTAATATAAAGCCAAATAAGTCTAAAAATTAATTAAATAAGATTGAAAATGCTTAAACTGTATTATCGCTATTTTATAGAAGCAGGCGGCTTTGTAATTAAGTTATCATCTAGATGTATATTAACCTCAATCTGACAAGAAGTTTTAAACCTTCATCTAACATGGATTATTGTTGTTGTTGTTTTTACAATGTTCCCTTTTTTCGTTATGAGCGTATTAAAAAGAGGTTGCATGATTACCCTAAAAAATGTTATTATTAAAATTATGTCATTGTTTTAAATTTCCACTTTGTAGGTTGAAAGGTCATATGTTGTTTCACACCAGTTATTTATAAGAGAAGCTAACAACCTGATGAGATGCTTTGGAAATAAATCATTTTTAAAATGTTCACTTGCTAAACGTATCCTACGAAAACATTACAAGAGATACTATATTTACACAAACAAAAATAACTACGAAATTGACATTTAGAACCAGTTGTGTAGCAGTTATGGTAGGAAAAAGGGTAGCTAGATGTCAAACGACGTCGCTAGTGATATACGTAAACTTTTGCAGGAGCGAACTAACAATACTACACAACATGTTTCACATTACCAAATATTGTTTCAATATTATTCGTTTGGGAGTTATTTAAAAAAATAATTAGAAAAATAAAAACTTCAATTCCCTGTTTATAGCCATATTGCTTTTTGGTGCTTTATCCTTTCCTAAAGTAACCGCCATCGAAAACGAACCACCCTGTACATAATTTCCTTAATTATTACACTAGTACAACCCAAACAGTAACAACAATCTCTCATAAACAACTAAGAAGTTGTTGATTATTTCCTAAACGATTCAAGATTATCAGATCATTAATCACCGTCGAAAGGCGCCGTAACTCATTTACCTTATTTATAGTATTAGTGGTTTGTGCGATAACGCAAAATATGAATTCGTTTACATTAAGGGTGAAATGCAATTACGTACAAACAGCATTCCTATACTTGGTTAAAAAAGAACCTGTAGCAGGTAATAGTTTTGCAAAGCGTAGTATACAGGGTATCCGGAAATTATGAGCAAAAAGTTGGGGGGCATTCTACTCAATAAAATAATGCCACAAGTTGCCATAACTTTTTTACCCAAAAATAACGGAATAATAAGGCCTCAAAATTTGACTTTTTAAATTTTTTTTTAATAATTATTTTTATTTATAATACACATTTTTAATATTTTATTACGTTATCGTACCAACATTTGTTGCAAATATTTCGATTCCAAAAGGTCTATTCTGCACTTAACCGGTGTATTATGATAAATATCTTTTTGTTTGAATACTTTTTTGATTTTCTTTGCATTCATTTAAAGAGAAACAAATATTTTTTAAGAAAGGTTCCCTTGTGCATGAAAATAAAATGAACCATTTTTGAATAAAACGTCTTTAAAAATTTGTAGTGTGCCCTATCGTTAAAAGTGTAATTTGAAGTTATTCGCAATAATGCAAATCCAAGAACAAAATCCTGGCAATAATTAAAACAGTAAAATTTATTTACTAGTCTGATATTTAATTACTCACAAACCTCAAATCTAATCAAAATAATTGGCCGGTAACCTACGCGTGTTATGTGAATGAGATAGGATTTGATGAGGTTAAGTGTTGCATCATGTGGGACAGGTAAACAATGAAACTACTCAAATTAGAATTAACGAGCTTTGCGCAATGATCGTTCAACCCGTTAATTTACTAAGTTGGGAAAGAACCACTAAGAAAACCCAATTAATTAATAAATAAGAAATTGCACCAGTACATAAATCAAATAACAAAAAAAACAATGGAAGGGTTCAATATATAACAAGACACCACTAAATCAGGTTAAAGTGCGTACAAAATTATAAAATTAAGGAACAAAAAGATAAAAAGCAGTTTAGCTGCTCATAATCATGTGGCCTTATATGGCCAATCATGCCGGTCTTTCAGTAAATAAGCAAATAAGAAAATAATAATGCAGATTACGGCACATATAAAATATAACAAACAGTAAAATTAAACAGGTAAAATAAGGTAACTGCAATTCAGTTTAACTGCACTTAGACAAGAACAAGGAAATAGGCAAGGAATTTACACATACACAATTGTATAGTGAATAATAAAAGCACAAAGTACATACTTACAATTACATACAAGGAGAAATCAGGTGGTACACAAACAATTGTACATAAGTCGACTGAATGAAAGAAAAAAACTCATTAAAACAAAGCCTTGCCAGCGTAAGGTGCAAATAAAACAAAGTGACCGGTAACCTATCCGCAAATTTGAGCGACTTCGTTAGAAATTACAGCATCCCTTTCTCAGCTTACACATTCATCTATACAAAACAATAAAACGGGTTCATTTAACAGTAAAGATGGAGTTTGAGGAATTTTTAATGTCATCTGAACCCGTACCTGTAAACCCTGGTCTCGCTTATATGAATTAATGGAGGTCTATCGTGCCACGTTTGTCCACGCATTATATCCTCTACACAAATATTAATGAATAGTTAACAATGCCAAGTCATACTAGCAATGAGGAGGGGCACGGTACTGTCTGAAGCGGACTACTTTTATTTTAACAGATATCAGCTGAATAAGCCTGCATGCTTACCTAAATAGATACTTCTTGCAAGGAAATGATTGATTTTTAATGTGTTTCATGTTGAATTGTTTGCTGCGAGCTTAACTTACATTGAAATACCTACTTAAGTTTGAACATAACCCTTTAATTATTCACTTATCCACCAATATTTAACGGATTAAGATACGCCGTTTAAACTCAAGACGAGAACGATTTTATAGATATATTGTTTATACGCCCGCTTATTAAAACCCGAAAATTTAGCGATACGTTTTTTGTACAATCACTTTAATGTTGTGAAAAACTTACATGAAAAACCAACACAGAAAAGAAAAATCAAAATTCGCGGGTTTAGTTTTACTAAAACATACACGATGAAATATTTATAGAAAAAACGGTTTACAATAAGGGTTTGTAATTAAACAATAAGATCGATCCGACCTGAATCGAACTCTAACTGCAACTGATGTTTTTACTTCCCAAATCTGCCCCCTTTTTAGAAGTTAAAAAAAACAAGAAATATTACGTGGGAATATTTTCATATTTATTACTAAAACAAATATTCATTTTTAAAATGTTCACTCGTCCGTAGCAAACCCTACATCTAGGTCTCGAATTTCAAAGTCACAAACAAACTAGTGACGTTTTTACGCCAATAATGTGCGTATAGAAATATTCAACGATTCGTCACGCTCTTTCGGTAAAGGCAGTTTCGAGCGGACACCTGTTTTCTACCCCAACATATGCTTTTCTTTTCCTTTTCAACCCTTAGTTACATACATTCAAATATTTCTTACTTATTACCAACATATTAAAACAAATTAATTATCTTTTCTATTACGGAAACAATCGCGATTTGAAAATGTTTATCTCAGTCCGCTACCTACAAGTTCCATCAAGAAAGGTGTCATAAAATTATTATTACATTTACAAAACATGCCATGGATAAATACATTTCACAAACTTTTCTATGCATAAAACAGAATTCCTTAAGAAAGTAACAAATAAACAACTGTCAACAACAGTAACAGTTTGTTAATTTTTAAAATAGAATGAACAATAATATGTATTCTAATGGAGAACTACGTGACCTACACTTTTATTTTGGATTAGTAGGCGGCAATGCACTTACAGCAAGGTGTTTGTATAGTAAAACATTTCCGAGTAGAAGGATACCACAATCGCGGATGTTTAATACTGTTCATCAGAGACTTGGGTAGTATGATTCCTTTAAAAGTTCACGTTTTGATTCAGGACGTCCACAAAGAGCTCGAACTCCAGAAACAGAAATGCGTATTCTGAATTATATCGACAACAATCCAAACATTAGTCTAAGTACAATTGTTACTCAGGCAGGTATTCCAAAAACTCAGTACATGAAGTTTTAAGAGAGCAACAGCTTTATCCTTATCACTATCAAAAGGTGCAACCTCTTACTCATGAAGACCCTTTGGCTCGTTTGAACCTATGCAATACGATTAGAAATCTCCACAATGGCAATTAAAATTTTACTTCATGTATTCTTTTCACCTATGAAGCTGGATTTGGACATGACGGAATAATTAATATTCATCATGAGCATTACTGGTCTGAAGAAAATCGTGGTTTCCAAATTCTCTGTGAATATGTGGCTGGCATTGTAGGTGACCAGTTAATTATGCCACATTTTTTCAGTAAGACTTAATGGTAGAATTTACTTAGATTTTTTAAGAAACCAGTTGCTCATTCTATTAGAAGATGCATTTCTTCAAGTGGGATATCCGATGTAGTTGCTTCAAGATGGTGCACCTCCACATTTTAGTGTAGAAGTTGGAGGATTTATAAATGAAGCTTGTGTATAAGACTCCTGTGCAGAACGTTGAAGAATTGAGGAACAAAATTATAACTACTTTTAATGAAGTCAAGACAAAAGGAAGGAATTTTTGCAAGAGTACGTTAAATCTTCTTAAGAAGGAGTAATTTATGTGCTTAAATGGAATGGCACCACTTTGAAAGCTAATTATAAAATATGCAGTTTAACAACAAAAGTTGTGAATTGTAAAGACGTTTTTTTCGAAAACGGTTCATTTTATGGCCATGCAACCTTTTTAAATCAATGCAAAGAAAATATAAAAACATATTCAAATTAAAAATATATAAATCATAATATACAAGTTAAGTGCAGAATAGGCATTTTGGAATTGCAATATTTGCATCAAATTTGGTACAACAACGTAATAAAGTATTAAAAACGTGTATTCCAAATTTGAAGAGAATCCATCCAGTAACAAAATAATTATTAAGAAAATAAAATTTAAAAAGTCAAATTTTGAGGATTAGGTACTCAGTTATTACTGAGTTTTCAAATACGTTGAACGAACTTTGGCATTAATTTATTAATTCGAGTAGAATAGCTCCCCCTCCCGAAATTTTTGCGCATAATTTCCGGACACCCTGTATATATAACTATACATAAACAAATGTAACACTACAAGTTAAATGTTAACGTCTTTATATAAGAACTAAGTTTTTTGTATCAGAAGTACGAGAACCACATAAACAAAACGGTGGATTTCTATGGTCTGGTGAAAGCAAGATATTGATAAAAATCACTGTTAAAGTAAAATAAACCAAAAGCTTAAAAGATCTGTTTAATGTTTAGACGTTTCAAATGTATCATGCTTTGCTTTTATGAGTAAGGTAATGCTGTTATGGATTTTATCATAGCATACTTGGATTTTTTCCAAACACATGACTATCTTATTGTGCTTTGCTTGCTGTCCCCAAACCATATTTTTAAATAGTAGCATTTAATTACTAATACGTATTAAATAGAAGTGGTAAATTCAATTTGTTTACTTGCATTGGTTTTTTAGTTATTATTGACAGTTGATATTATAACTTCGTACTTACCTACAATCATAATTAGCGGATCAGGAGCAATACTATACAATTATGACAATAAGAAGCTCAATTTAGTCATTGCTCAATTATTTTTCTTAAATCTTTTTTAACATAACACCATGTTTTTAATAGTTTGTAGGTAGTTAATGTTTTCCTTGTATGTAAATGATAGGTTACAACCATGATGAACATGCAAATTTATATTAGATAAGTTCTAAACTGTCATTCAATCATTTACTGCTAGATCCTTGTTTCCAAAAACGAATTCAGTTAATGTAGTTAGATTTGAACGATTGGTCGTGCTGGTACATCAAAAACGTGGTTGAAAAAATATTTCTAATGAAACTTATATTGATTTTTATTGCGCTAGTACGAGAGTGGTTGGAGCATCAAATACATTACTTGTCAAAAATACTCATTAATTGATAATGATCTTAAATCTAATAACTTATTTTGAGCTATTGATATCGCCCACATCAAATAATTATTACGTTGCGCCTCTTGTGTTCTTACTTTGCTGACGTCTTCTACTGCAGGTTTAAATTCTTTAATTGAAGTTGTTTTAGTTATCAATTCTCGCAGGCTTATTAAAATAAACGAGTTGCCGACTGAACACATCGAAGATGGTCTTAGTCTTTAGTATGATGTCAAAATTCTAAAATATTGGTATATTACTAACCCAATTCCAAATTTAAAATTCGTAATATTCACCTTACATTTCAAAATATACGTTAAGATTTGTTTAAATAAACTTATTAAATTGAGTCGAGTTCAAAATAATAGATAAACAGTTGTTAAGTAAGGAAATGTAAACTTAACCATTAATACACATATTTAAAATACCTTTTTTTAGGTATTTAATACTGTGTTTTTGTGTTTATGTTTATACAAATCTAAACGCTTCGATAACACTTACAGTAAGTAGTAATACAATCCTTGCGAAGTGTTAAACATTTTTATAAAATATGAAAGTTGAAAACGGTTATAAACCTTTCTGATCATATTTTTTCAGACGATGCTATTGATGCGTTTTCTTCTTCACCTTTTTTTATTAAAGCACTATAAATAAGTACTTCATACAATTACAATCTAGTCATACTGACTAATGAGTAATCTTATTCTAACTTAATATACTAATTAGAAAACTTAATCTAAGACTTCATCCTTAGTTTTCGACACATTCGTTGGACTCATCTTTGTTGAGCACACATACTAGTACTGGCTCTGCTTTTCAAACTACTAATTACACTAGTTTCTTAAGTTTTGTCAAATTAGACGGACACATTTTTGTTGCGCGCATACACCAGCACTAACTTTGCTTTTTGCACTACACCTACACTAGCTCAAAAGGTTTTTTCCTGTTGAATCTCCTCACTAAGTCCCTATTGTCTAGGAGTTGTCACGTTGTCATTGTAAGTTTCTGAACCTCGGTGGCAACAAAATCTACTTGGAGGTCCTTATGTATATTGCTGCTCGTAACATACCAAGGAGCCCCGACGATATTCTTTAGTACTTTATTTTGAAATCTTTGTATTATTTTTAGATTAGTCTGTTTGGTATTTCAAAATTTGCTTGTAAAGTACAAGCTTATGGTATATTGACAAGGCGGAGTTACTTACGATTAACCAGTACATTTCTCTATATCTTAGGTCCAACTCGTTTCTGTTTGACATGAGTTTTCCTTCGTATCTTGGTGTCGAGAGCCGCCCCAAGATACTTGGCTGTGTCAGCATAAGATTAGCCCAGCGTTGGATTTGAGTAACGGAGGTTTGTAGTGTTTGTATCGCTTCCTCATTACTACTACTTACTGCTAGAATAGCCGTATCCACCAAAAATTGCGGTGATGTTATTTTCTGCTTCAGGGATGTCACTTGTGTATGGAAGGTGCAACACCGGCTCCCCTAAGGTACCTCGGCTTTGATTTCTTTAATTTGGGAATAACCTGCATCCTGCTTAATTCTGAAGTATCTCTCCTATAAGTATGATTTGAATATTTCTGTATATTGCTTGGGAAGCATACCTCTTAGCTTAGTGTGGAGTCCCTTATTCCAAACCTTAACAAAAGCTTGGGTCACGTCTAAGAAGACTGCAGCACAAAGTTTTCCTTCCTCTAGCGTTTTTTCAATAATATTTGTTATCCTGTACGCCTGATCTATTGTCGAATGTCTGCTTCTAAATCCGCAATTAGCAATAACGATATTGGCCAGTATGACGTAAGTTCATGTACAGGTTTTCTTGGTTTGGGTATCGTAATTACCTCCACAGTTTGGGCACATATTTTAATCTAAATGCAGCATTAATGTTGCAGCGGTAAATGCTGTAGAACTTATTTAGTTATTAGGTCAAACTCTAGAGATTTTTTGGGATTTAAGTTGTTTTGTATAGTATCTTTAACCTCTTTTACTGTAGTAGGTGTGATCTCTTCGTTCTCTTGCGCAGTTTCTTCAACTATTATTTCTTTATACTCATGTGTTTTATGCAGTAGAGATATACTTTTTAAATGTTCAGCAAATGTTTGAGCTTTTTTCTCATTACTTCGGGCCCAATTCCCATCTGTTTTCCTAATAGGAGGGATATGCTTAACTGATTTTTTTATATTTTTAGTCGCCTTCTAGAGGGAATAGTCAGTATTTGTATCGTTGGTTAATTTACTGAAATAGGTATACATGGTTTCTTCTTTTAATGCTTTGATTTCTCTCCTTAACTCTTGAGTTAGGTTGTTCAAAACAGTTCTATCTTGGGGAGCTCTGGTCTGATGCCACTTTCTTCTTGCTTTATGTTTATTATTTACTAGATCTCTGACTTCTTTCGGATAGGTGTTTCCTTTTATGCTACTCTTAGTTTCAGGGGTATTCTTCCATGCCGTTTCTTGAATGTCTTTACGATTTTTTCAACTTGCCTATCTATCTGCTCCTCATTTCTTAAAGGAATCCTTCAATTAATTTTTTCATTTAAGGATAGTTTAAAACTTTCCCAGTCAGTGTACAGGGTTTTTCTCTTTTTGAATGATAGCGTTGGTGATATTGGGGAGTGATCAGTGTTCATATCATCTATTTCATCTAGTTGCACGTAGTTAGCAGATATATTCCTAATGATGACAAAGTCGATAAAATCTGATATTTTGTTCGCATCTGTTGGCCAGTACGTCGACTTTCAGGTAGACAGTGCTTCACAACATAATTCTTTATTGCGATTAATAGTTCTTTACCTTTAGTTGTGGTCAGTCCAGATCCCCAATACTTGTTTTTGCATTAAAATCTCCACCCACTATGAATTTATTTCCCAGCAACCTAAGGAATTCTTTGTATTGTTCTCTTTTGACAGAATGTTATTATACATGATAGACATAACTACAAAGAAAACTAATGCTTAATGTTGGTACTGCTTTTCTTCCTTTTATAACCAATATTACAGGTGGAATTGAAAAAATTCTAATCATTCATGGCATTAGCACTGTTTTTAAACCTACAAGTAAAATTAAAGAATATTTAAGGTCATCTAAAGTTATTTCAAACCAATTATCATCTTCCGGAGTGTATAAGTTATCTTGTTCTTGTGGGAAAGTATGCATTAGAGCCTCAAAACGTAGCATTGACACAAAACTTAAAAACATATCACATTTTGTAGACTAAGTCAACCAGAGAAATCTGTGGTAACTGAGCATGCTAATAATTTAAATCATGACTCCAATAGGAAAGAAGAAAACCTTCGTGTAAATAGATTTTGGCATCTTATTATTAAAAAGACACAATGATACGTCTTATCTTTAATTTCAGCTCTTCGTATGTCTAGGTTTTTTTGCTGTGTTTTTCCTAGACCTCGAAGTAAGTGCTTTACCAATTTTGTGTTAAATTCCATAACACTAAAATTTAATATATGTAGTTGAAATTAAAATTAAAAATTATATGAACGTACTACACTGTGTTTTACAGTAAAATAACACTTACATTTATAACAAAGCTATTTCTTTTTAGATTTGGCTGGGTTTTTAATTGATGTCCAGTTTCTATTTGTGAATGATTTTATCAATTTCAAATCAAAGTTTTTCACAACTTTACACTTACATTATAATTTGATTAAATTTTGTTAAATTTGCTTGTTTATGACATTTTGTACTGTTAGCCTTCGTCCATTATAGAGTGTTCTGATTTGTCATCTTCAAGGCAGTTTAATAATGCTTAATTTAAAGTTATTCTTTACTTAAATTGTATATACTTGGCTTTATAGATTTATCGAACTAATATTAATAGCAGGCTTATGTTTTCAGTTTTATATTTCATAAAATTTTTCAACAATTTAAACATTTCTTAAACATTTTATTACTACTGAGGACGATAACTGTGTCGTCGAAAATACAAAAATACACCATTGAATATCCAAGAAAAGCTAAGTATTTAAATAAATTGTTAAATAAATTATGTAAACTAAAATTTTAAAATGTTCACCAAACGTAATGTTTGCATCAACAGCAAATAACCTTATAAATACAAGTAGAAAGGGGGCACTTGACGGCCAACGAAGCCCGCCGTCGCGACGCCCAAAATCCCTGCAATCATCGCAGGGTGACGACACGCCCACGAGACCCTGGCCATTTCCACCCCTATTGATTCTTTTCGGGGTCCTCTTTCAACCCCTACGGTGGTTTCAACCCCTTGATAATATTTTTGCCGTAATTAGTGACCTTTTGGCTGTGGGTCGGTTTCTTTCGGGGCGATTTTCAAACCTTTGATGGAATTTTCAGTCCTTGACCGAATTTTCACCCCTAATTAAGGCTTTTAATGCTCGTATTAAGAGCCTTTTACTTAGTCTACCCCAGGGTTTAGGGGTGTGGAAGGCCACGTGGCCCCTAATTAAGGCCTCAGCCCCTGGAGGGTAGGCAAATGAGCGTGTACTGGTTGGTGGATTTGGGGGTGGGCCATACCCCTTAGTTTGTGATTGGTTCATGGACTCCGCCCCTGACTTCTGATTGCCCGAGGGCGTGGCTTATCGGTAGTTCTTGTTTTGGAGGCCATTTTGTCGGTCGTGGGGGAAATTTAAAATAGTATCCTAATAAGGGTTTCACAAGACATCCGTACTTCTGAATTATAAGACATAAACAAAGTCCTCCGCCGTTTTATATGACGTCATAATCAAAGACGTTTTGTAGGGATAAATAAATTCAAGGTGTTGATCTGAAATCGTGTTCTATCAAAGCACATTGGTTATTACCGGTAATCAAAAGAGAGGCTGTCGTTATTGGAAATGTAAAAATACTAATTAGAATGTTTTACATACAAGATCTGCCTTAGAGGAAGCACCTCTGTCAAAATGGGCCTCAGATTTATAAGCAATCCTGAACGTTCTAAGTCATTATTAATCTGTTTTTAATCATGAGCCTCAATTTTGACAGCCATTTTGTTTTGGCGGAAATTTAAAATCCCCCCTTATCAAAAGACAGAAATTAGTCAAATCAATCGATCGGCCAATAAAATCAGCCGAAGCATATCAAACCAAACCAATCAACCTCGACCATATCAAGCAGATCAATTAAGCAAATCAATCTCAACCAAAGTACTATCGATCAAATCAAACAATCAGATCAATCACAATCAATCAAAGCAGTTAACCAAATCAATCAACCTCAATCAAATCAAACAAGAAGCTCAGCTAGCAATTCTTCATAACTTTCTACTTTGTAGATAAGGCTAATCAAAACTCAGAGCTGGTACTCTCCCTAAACGTGAGGGCATCGGTGTAGGAAAACAGTCACAAGAGATACGTGAGAAACGAGCGAGACGAGGGAGAATAGAGAGAAACGATAGTAATGAGGGAAACGAGAGAGGCGAGGGAGACGAGCACAATCAACTTCCATTACAGAAAGTTTAAAAATACACTACTAGATGACGTCACAGGCAAGTCAGATTTTAAGAATAAGTGTAAACACACGCGCAAAGAACGTGAACATCATATTTACATTTTCATGTGCAGTCCAACTTTCGCGTGGTTAGCTAAGTAAAGTTTTAGATGTCCTTGAATAGTGAAAGGATGTTACTGTGGTTACATAACTGGTACAATCAGACAATAATTACTTTATATTAATGACGGCTGGAAGGCTCTAAGTACTTTATATTATTCAGTTATAAGCAAGACGCCTAAGTGAAATGTGTTGTGATTGTAAGCAGATGTTTACCCTGTCAAGGCATTCGTCCAATACGTTTACAGCCAACAACCCTGGTAAGTGGTCCTTTTTATTTTAACCTTTGCCCCTTATTTTATTTACTTTATTTAATTGCTAGAAGCCTAATTTTAAGTTTGGTTATATTTGCTGTTGTAAAGGTATTTTTACCGATTTCACTGTAAAACTTATTTTTATCACTGTGTGCAAAACTCGACAATTGTGTACACGTTAATTTTCGGGATATTATTGTTATTATGGTTATCTAATGGTAATGATGAGCGTGGCTTAAATAAAACAACGCTTGTGTATCATCAAAATTGTAAATTGACCCCGGGGTATTTGTCCATTTTCAAAAAGTAAATAGTGTATTCAAGCTTGTTTATAAATCTAAGGCGTTTTTGTCAGAGATATTCATGAATTTGGTTGCTATTATTGTTATGACGGTTTGATGATAATGATAAGAATTGGGGTAAAATAAATCACATGGTTGTCGTACGAAATGAAATCGGTGTTAGTTTTAAATCACACGTGTATTATCAAAATTGTAAATGAAGAGCAGCTTGTTTATTTGCCCACGGGCATTTGACCATTTTCAAAAACGAAATAGTGTGTTCAACCTTGTTTGTACATTTAGGGCCTTTTTGTCAGAGGTATTTCCGACAAGCCATCCCTTGTACGTAAAAGAATATAGTGACCTGATTTTGAGTTTGGTTATATATTTGTTGTTGTAGGCATATCCAACTAATTTAAATGTAAAACGTATTTTTAGCACTGTACACAAAACCCTAATATGGTTACAAACGAATTTGATGCTTGTATATTGACAGTAATGTCGAAGGCTATCTCATGTATTTTTGAAATGTAGTTGGTCTTAGCAAGCTGTAAGTTAAGCCAAACCAGCATTTTTGAATTGTAAGCTGATTTTTGTAAGCTGTAAGTTACGATTTTATTGATTGAGATTGAATTGATTGAGATTTATTTGCTGATTATCGACTGTTTTCCCACTCCGGTGCCCTCATGTTTAGGGAGAGTACCAGCTCTGAGTGTTGGTTAGCCTTATCTACAAAGTAACCGGTCGTTCATAGGAGTTAGGTATATACAGTGGAAGAATCATTACCTGAAGGTTATGAGGAATTATTAGCTCAGCTTCTTGTTTGATTTGATTGAGATTGATTGATTTGACTAATTTGGTTAATTGCTTTGATTGATTGACTGTGATTAATCTCATTGTTTGATTTGATTAAGGGTACCTTGTTTAAGATTGATTTGATCGATTGATTTTATTGATCGATCGATTGATTTTATTAATTTCTGTTTTTTTACAAGGGGCGATTTCAAATTTCTCGTCAAAACAAAGTGGCCGTCAAAATTTAATTATGACTCATAATTAAAAGCAAAATATATTGCGCGTAACAGTCGACTAAGCCCTGGAAACGCGTTTAGACGTCTAATACCTATCTCACAAGTTAGAACTAGCGCATCTAAGACCCGAAAACAAGTTACCCTATACCTGGATTATTAGTTAGCGTTAGGCCCCTTTATTAGAATCCAAGTTCAAATTTCTCGCAATAAAAAATCATAATGTAAAGACTTAAATACAAATTCAAATTTCCCTCCAAAGGGCCCAGGGCCGAAGCCCCGAAAGCAAGTTGTTGAACAAGGAGTTTAAGCCCCGAGAACAAGTTGCTCAGCCCTACACCTGTCTTACAAGTTAACATTAAGGCCACCTTATTAGAATACAAATTCAAATTTCCCCCAAAAACAAAATGCCGAAGGTCTTGATTATAATTCATAATCAGAAGGGTTATGATAATACAATTTAATTATAGCAAAATGACCTAGGATCTTGATTATGAATGCAGAGACTTAGTCCTCCAATAAGAGCACTAATGCTGAGTAATGGGGCTAAGGACCAATCAGAAACCAGCGGGCTGGCTCAATCAATCAGGTAAAAGGAATGGGCGTGGTCTAGTTTTAGCCCCGCCTACGTAGAACCAATCAGGTAAGAGGAGTGGGTGGGACCTAGTCTTAACCCCTCATTAATAAAGCCATAAGGGCCTTATCTAGTCTTAACTTCACTCTTAACCCTGCCGAAATGGCCGCTGGACAAACACCCCTAACTATGGGTTAGACCGCCAAAAATGTTCTTAATATTGCCAAAAGGACCTTTATTAGGGGGGTAAAATTCAGCCAAGGGGTTGAAAAAAGCCCCCGAAAAGAAGCCGACCCTACTCCTAGTCCCACCCCAGACCCCACTTAGACCCCCACCCATGCCCCACTCCACACTCCTACACTTTTAATTAACCCACCACCACTTTTAATTAGGCCCTCGACGGAGCACATTCTACTAATACACGATAGTACCAGACTGGAAGCACTGTAGTACTAACAGTACGGGTATGCTTTTTAGTTTGAATGTATTACCTCGTGTATAAAATAAGCCTCTTTTCGCTCTGCATGTAAGATTTAGGTTTTGCAAACTAGCTACCTCAAATCCATTATAAATACTTAAACCTAACATGGGATCAAATAGGGTTACTGAAATGCTATTCCAATCTTTAAATGTCAAATTCTTTTAATAAATCAGTCGATACTTGAACTTGCATAAATCATTTGCTTCATTTACAAAAAAACAAAGAAAATACATGACTGGATAAACAGCAACAATTAATTGAGTTATACAATATTCGTCAGCTAATTTATTTTCTGTGATCATTCACTAAAGCGAAAACGTTATTAAGATACGAACTTTCCTGAGTGAACTATAAATAAAATAAAATAATCAAGCAGTGTTCAAATGAATTTTGGGGCCAGAGCTTGTCTGTACTTTTCTTATTTTAAGCTACCCAAATGTTTCATTTTGAAAGTTAAATATACGTTACGTTGCCCTCGAATTAAATTTTGCACTGTTATGCATTTATTTCTACAACTGACTTCAAATTAATGATTCGTAATTTTTAAAACAAGTATTTATAGCTTATTCCCTTTAAAACTAAAATTAGTGAAGATTATTGACATTAAAACAAGAAAGACAACCGTTAAAAAATTTAAAACGAGAACGGAACAAAATTCACCTTTTATCACCAATACAATCTTATCTAAAGTCGGGCCGGCGAGAGGTGTCTTATGACTCATCTTTTAGTAAAGCATGGTTTAAGATTTTAAAAACGTATGTCGTTATTGGTTCATATAGTTAGTAATTTTGAATACCAACAAGACATCGTCAATGTTTCTAGGTTATTTTCAAATTTAAGCTGCCCTGTCAAATTTAAATAAATTTATTGTTCGAACATCTCGGGATTTAGCATCCTAAAAGTCTTAAAAATCCCCATCCACTCGTATAAATAAAGTTGAATTTCGTTTAAGGTCTGTTCGCACTTATTCTGGCACGTAAAGTCCACCGAATGTGGGTAATCATATGATAAAAATATATTGCACAACTGTAAACGATTATCAGAACCGAGACCGGGTTAACCAAATTTCGTTTTGGATCTGTTTTACAAATTAATTATATCAATAATTTTCAATAAGAAACGAATTAGCTAGCAGTAGACAATGCCCGAATGAAGTTTCCCTTCTCCTAGCGATTTGTTTTGTTGTGCTTTTCAAATCATTATCATGCCATGATTCCTCGGCTAAAAATCCACGTCTCATCCAAAAAGACAGGAGCGTAACTAATTTCACAACTTCTATTAGCAAAATATTTTCGCAAAAATGTTGCTCGAGCACCAGCAATATGAATCTGCTCCATTAAACGCCTTCTTCCATCGTCAACTTTGAATTCAAAACCAATTTTGTGTAACAATTGTTTCAAACTCGTTTTACTGAAGGTATATATTTTATCTTCTTTAAGTTCAGTTTGGAGTTTTTCGATAGTAATATGTGAGCCTAAAATTAAACAGTGATTAAATCCAATTCAACAATAATTTCTGAATTATTTACCAGTTGCATGCATGGTGTAAATTTTTCGTTTCAAAACGTCTTTCACGTATTCGTCGACATCCTCTGACTTCGACTTCAAACGCAGCCTATGTTTTTTGCGGTGAATCCGGCGCCGATTTCCTAGATTCTAAAGCGAGAGCCATTCTTGCATTTGTTCGAGTTACAGTTTTCTCGGAAATGCCGCATGCGAGAGCAGTTCGCTGCAACATAATATTACATAAATATAAATTTAAATAGTGAAAATTATTAGGGTACCTGGATAATGGAAGTTAAAGGTAAACTTGGCCGTCCCGTTATCGCGTTCCATCTCGAAATAATGCAGTATACATTATTTGAGTTTGGCTTTTCAAAGATTTACCTTTTAATGACATTATTTGCTGCAAAATAAATAAATGCATTGAATCAATTGGAAATACATTTTGCATTATAAACTTACCTCGTAATAGTGAATAATAATAATAATAGTTGTGAAAAAAAAACTGTTGTTTACAAATGCTATGGAAACTAAAACTAAGACACGATGCGATTATACGAAACGAAATACAAAGAATAATTTGAGGTTAAATAGCCAAGAAGACATCCGACAGCGTCATGCGCTTCGACTTTAGAATCGACATACGTTTTTAAGTCCTGAATTTAAAATATATAGCAGACGTATAAATTATAACCCGTCTTTCTTTAAGTGGGAACTTCGCACTAAGATAAAGGGAAACAGATGCAGTAATAATTATATCCCCATTCTCGAGTCCGCCATGATACACCACTCCGCGGCGCTACAAATAACTCTGTTCTAATCACATCTATTTTAGAATTTAAACATAAATGTACTTGAATATCAAAGTGGTTCCAATAGAAACTACTAAATAGTCAAAATAGGTACATCCCGAAGATGTTCAACACATAAAATGACAAATTGTGTGCGTGTGTGCGTGTATGCGTGTGTGCGTGTGTCGTGTGTGCGTGTGTGCGTGTGTGCGTGTGCGTGTGTGCGTGTGTGCGTGTGTGCGTGTGTGCGCGTGTGTGCGTGTGGCGTGTGCGTGTGTGCGTGTGTGCGTGTGTCGTGTGTACGTGGTGCGTGTGTGCGTGTGTGCGGTGTGCGGTGTGCGTGTGTGCGTGTGTGCGTGTGTGCGTGTGCTGTGCGTGTGTCGTGTGTCGTGTGTGCGTGTGTGCGTGTGTGCGTGTGTGCGTGTGTGCGTGTGTGCGCGTGCGCGCGTGTGCGCGTGTGCGTGTGTGCATGTGTGCGTGTGTGCGTTAAACATTAGAAACTACTTATAAATGTATTTTGATTTTATATGTTGAGCATTACCTACATTAATATTTGAAAGTACATCTTAAAACACCATTATCTACTATCTAACAAACAAGAAGTAGAAATATTTAACTTATTGTAATTTCTGAAAATGTAAACTTTCACCATTAACACTCATAATAATATACTTATCTTTTTTGGGATTTTTTAATGGTGTACTTTAAATTATACAATCTAAACGTTTCGATAACACTTACAGTTATCTTCGTCAGTAGTAATGTAGTAAACAATTTTCTTGTCAAATTTGAAAAATTAAAACATGTTTTAATTTAGATAAGTATTTTATTATTGTAATTTCTGTATTACAATAAAATTAGAGTGTTGAAGGACATGTGAAACATGAAATCAAAAAATTTTTGACACATTTTTGCATTGCACGTAGAGTTTTATTATGTAATTATATAAATCTGCTAGTACTTTTATGGTATATATGAATGTATCCAGATTT